>VZRU01017899.1:128764-151856 GCA_013398155.1 Pedionomus torquatus | reverse complement strand
CGAGGTCGGGGGCAGGGGGGGTGGGGGGGAAACAGGGAGAGAAGCACTCACCTTATTTATATTTTTCCTCTGGCCAATTTAGTAAGATAAAACTAGGGACAGAGGGGAATCCAAAAGTTTAAATTCATTATAAGTGTGTTGTCAGATAATTTGGGGAAACACATTGCCCTATTTGGAATTAGATAAACCAGAAAGACAAAGCAGGGCAGTCTAACATCTCTCAGTTGCAAAGACATCTCCCAACAATTGCACAGCAAATTACACTGGAGTAAAATTTTAATTTTATCTNACGGCGGCGGCGGCGGCGATTCCCGCAGCGGGCTGCAGCTCCATCTAGTGCAAGGCCAGGCAGGGGCCAGCAGCGATGCATCCTCCAAAGCATCCCTAGGCATCTGCACCGGCCTGGCGACCCGCCTGGCAGCGATTTCAGGGGTTTCCTGCCCCCCAAAAAAGACCCTAATATGACACATGTAGTGAAGGTATGTAGAGTTGAGAGTCATAGAACAGTTTGGGTTGGGAGGGACCTTTAAAAGTCATCTAATCCAACCTTCCTGCAGCTAGATCAGGTTGCTCAGAGCCCTGTCCAATCTTACCTTGAATATCTCCAAGGATGGGGCATCTGCTGCCTCTCTGGGCAACCTCTGCCATGGTTTCACCACCCTCATTGTAAAAAATTTCTTCCCACCCTCTATTAGTTTAAAGCCATTACCCCTAGTCCTATCATAACAGGTCCTGTTAAAGCATTCTTACCTATCTTTTCTATAAGCCCCCTTTAATTACTGAAAAGCTGCAACTAAGTTCCCTGGAAGCTTCTTTTCTCCTCTCTTCTTTTCTCTACCCCAGCTCTCTCAGCTTGTCCTCACAGGAGAGGCACTCCATCCCTTGGGTCAACTTCATGGCCGTCCTTTGGACCTGTTCCAACNTTTTTTTTTTTTTTTTTTTTTTTAAGCTGTGCTGAAACAACAATTAAAAAAAAATAAACAAACCCAGACGCATGAGAAAATGACTTTTTTTATGCCGCATCGTTAAGGGAAAAGTTCAATATTTGAAGAAACCCCCGGCTAAGAGAAGCGCGGAAGGAATGATGCTCCGCCGCCGCCGTCGCCCTTTGTCCGACCGCGCCGCGGAGCGGTGCGGGCGGACAAAGGGCGACGGCGGCGGCGGCGGCGATTCCCGCAGCGGGCTGCAGCTCCATCTAGTGCAAGGCCAGGCAGGGGCCAGCAGCGATGCATCCTCCAAAGCATCCCTAGGCATCTGCACCTGCCTGGCGACCCGCCTGGCAGCGATTTCAGGGGTTTCCTGCCCCCCAAAAAAGACCCTAATATGACACATGTAGTGAAGGTATGTAGAGTTGAGAGTCATAGAACAGTTTGGGTTGGGAGGGACCTTTAAAAGTCATCTAATCCAACCTTCCTGCAGCTAGATCAGGTTGCTCAGAGCCCTGTCCAATCTTACCTTGAATATCTCCAAGGATGGGGCATCTGCTGCCTCTCTGGGCAACCTCTGCCATGGTTTCACCACCCTCATTGTAAAAAATTTCTTCCCACCCTCTATTAGTTTAAAGCCATTACCCCTAGTCCTATCATAACAGGTCCTGTTAAAGCATTCTTACCTATCTTTTCTATAAGCCCCCTTTAATTACTGAAAAGCTGCAACTAAGTTCCCTGGAAGCTTCTTTTCTCCTCTCTTCTTTTCTCTACCCCAGCTCTCTCAGCTTGTCCTCACAGGAGAGGCACTCCATCCCTTGGGTCAACTTCATGGCCGTCCTTTGGACCTGTTCCAACAGGTCCATGACTTTCCTGTGCTGAAGACTCCACACAGTTGGACACAGTACTCTAGGTAGGCTTCTTTTTAACTTCACAGAACTACACAAGCAGATCACGTCTTAAATCCAGAAGGCCCAAAAATATTATCTCCCAGTGCTGGAGTGCCTCTGTGATGTACTCCCAGATGAACTTCAATAACAAAAATCTTTTTCCCTTCTCTCTTACAGAAGAAATACTGTAAAATTACCATGTTTTAACTGGAATTTGCATTGAAAACAAAGGCAGACTTCTTTGAAATTAACTGTCTCCAAGGCACTTGGACTTCCAAAGAAATGTGTAGTCTGGTGGCATTTCTGCTAAGGGATCAATTTTTTATGTATGTTTTTACCTGCATACAGACAAGCAGGTTGATCTTTCATATTGCCCTTGTTTTGTTAGGTGTGTCTCTGCACACTTCTTGCAGACCCAGGTTTTCCCCATTACTTTCAATGCCAAACGGCCTTCCAAATCAGGAGTTTCTCTTCACTAACTGCAAGGTGAATTTGAATAAAGGACCTGGAACTTGTTTGAGTTTTACTTCCACATTTAAGATCTGGTGATAGACATGCAGTCTAGAGAAAGCTTAATTTCTCTAATTTGCTTCAGAAACTAAAGTTCTGCCTCTCACCCAACAGCAAAGTGTGCTCCCAAGCTCATGGCTACCCATCTCCGCCCTGTTGCACATCCCCACTAACGTCCCTGCAACTCAGGCATCCAGGGAAGACCTGCCTGTCCAAAGCTCATGCTAATTGGCTACTACTCTTACCTGAGACTACCTGGCCTGTGACTTTTACAGTGTGTTTAGGTCTTTCTGAAACGCTTGGCAGCAGAGAGTGTATCACTGAAGTCAAACACATTCATCACTCCAAAAGGAACTTTATGGTTTACCTAATTCAGCAAGTTTATTAACAGAAATTATAATTTGCTGAGAACTACAATGTATGTTTGCAAAGTCAGTTAGCTACGTAGTTGCATGGTAAAATCATTTAATCACAGGTCAGAAGAGCTGGGTATGCAAAGCTTAGCTGTAAAGCAAAGACCAAAAATACCTTCGCCATGTGTTAATGTAGCTGATAGATCAGAACTACTTCTCTGGAACTAAAAGAGGCTGCGTCCTGTTAAAATTCCCACAGCCCCAAGGCGAATTTTATTTCCTTTTGAATTCAGTTGTAAAAATCAGAAGCAAGGAAATTCACAGGCCGAAACACTGTCTAGATAACATTAAGGGACATGTTGCTTCCAAAGCCTTGCATGGGTTTTAGCCACATGTCTCCCAGTGATTTTAATGGGATTTGCATGGCTAAAATCCTGTGCAGTGCTTTGAAAATGTATCCCTAAGGGTCTGTCATGAATTCATAAAGCCCCAGAATTTCTGAGTGAAAACCAAAATACAGTGTTGGCTGATTTTAAAGGCTTGTTACCATTTTTCTAATTAAAATACAGCTCAGTTTGGTAAAAGGTCTATTCTAGTTTGTGTGTAGTGTATACGCATATAATATAATTCTAGTATGTGTATAATTCAAATGCTTGTGTTATTTACACTACAAAAGAGCTGTGTTATATGGACTTTCTAATTTTCATAACACTTTCATTATACATTGGGTAGGAAGCCCCAAACAATGACTAGAATTGCTACTGTTCTTTCAATGAGCTCGTAAATGTCACTGAAGTAATTGCTGTCATGTTAAGGGTGAGTTGGTTTTGTGGTGCACTTACACTATTTATCGACAGAACAGTTTGTTCCAATATAAGATTGCTACATTTTTCTTTAAAATGTTTTACATAGTATTATATCATTAAGGATCAAGAAAACCAGCAACACAAATCAATAGCTCGCAAAATGTTGCGTTTCTTACAGATACACAAAATTAAGGAAAGTCAATGGGAAGGCTGCTTCTCTTCGATCCTCGTGCTTCACAGGAAGGATCTCAGGCCAACATCGTCGTTATATTAAGTGGCCCACGAGCAGGTCAGCAGTGGCAAACTGGTGCTCCAGTCTGCAAACCAATTTCTCAATGCTTTTTAATACCACGCCCACCAAAGTTGCAGGTATAGATCTTTGCCCCTGATAGAAGGTAGAACATGTTTTAGGAGCGTTAGTTTTAAAAACAGGTTCGGGAAAGAGCAGGTTTTCCAGATTCTGAGTTAAGCGATAGTAAAGCACAACAAACTTTCTTGCCATCATCAGCCGTGCTAGCCCAAATGCACAAAAGCAGATCACCTCCCAGCAATCCAGTGCTTTTAACAATACTCATTTCATATTTTCCTACCAACAGAACTATTAATGTATGGAAGTTACCCTGAAGGATGAATAATCCCTGGCAGGTGTTCTTTAATGAGGACAGGTTCCATAGCTCAGTGAGTGGTACACAAACTGTAGCCCATGGTTCTCTAGTGATCCAAAAGCCTCAGATAAGGAGTCACAAATGGACTACAGACTGTAATAAACAGAAAAATATACAAACTTACATTGTGTCCAAGCATTCCAGGCTGCTTTTTTTCCATGTGGTTGTTATGATTTGCCAGGAGGAAGTTTTCAGCAAAGTGCAATTTACACAGTTGCTCTGGGCCCTGCTTTGAAAAATGCCCTGGTAGGCTCCTCACAGGGCACATAGCAGTTGGGGGTTAAAGGTGGTTCACTGGTCTAGAAAAGCCTTTGGGGCCATTGCCTTAGCTAATTCTAGGCAATGTATTTTCTCTGAAACTGTCAGCCCTTACATTTTAACTCTCATACTCATTACCCTTCTTTTAAAATACCATAAAAATTAAAGATTACAGTGCATCAACCCTGAAAGGCAATATCCCTTGGCCTCACATATGCATAAGATTTCTCCTCCTCTCCTTTTTTCTTTTCCTTTCTTCTTCCCTTCTAATCTCCCTTCTCGTTGATTAGTCTTTGATAAACAATAACATACAAGATGCAAAACTCACACAGACAATCAAACACACAAGAATAAAAACCACACAAGAGGCAGTGTTTATGCACTGCTGTGAGGTGCCCTCTTCTTTGGTTGTTTTATTCATAATTTGGATCCCTGAGGAATTTTTTCTGTTTACCAGGGACACATTGGACCTTTCTGATAGAACATGTTTTAATTCTTCCACAAAAAGAACCACCCCACAAACCTCTTTGATTTTGAAAGAAAATTGTAATCTGTATTGTCATCTCTGTGTCTGTCTTTGTCAGCAAGCCTGGAAGAATCTGCTCTGATCAAATATTTGGGTGTGTGCTTTTCACTCTGGAGCTGAGAACCTAAGCTCAACAACATGTCTTGGATGGTGGCCAAGTTTAGATCCCTAATAATTTAAAAGAATAACCACCTGCTTCAAAAAGAAAACAAAAACAAGAACAAAAAAAAAGACATTTCTTTCTTGCAGTTCACCAGTTTAGAATCAGTGAAATCTTTTGCTGCATCAAATTGAAATGTAATAGCTGTAAGCCCGAGAATTGAAATCTTGCACTAAGCCCTTCATTGCTGCGAGCTTTTAATTTTTTTTTCCTGTTAAAATCATAGCCATACAATGCCTTTTCAGATCTCTGAGTTAGGTACTTTGCCTTGTAAGACCTGTCACTTAAGAGATGTAAAGCCTACCATTATCTGCTTTGTGATGAGGTCTAAACAGAATGTGTGTGTTTATACGCATCTAACATTAGATACGTACATTTGTGAAGTAGAAATATCTATATGTCTGTTCTGGAAATTCTTTCAACTGTAATATCCATGAAACTTCTACAACAGTATTTTAGACTAAAGACCAGCCCAGATCAATTTGCAACCATTTCAGACCCAAGCAGATTTTAAACAGCATGTCATTCATCTTTGAAGAAATGAATAGCGTTTTTCTGACCATCAATTACAAAAGGAAAAAAGTGCCTTTGCAGACACATGAGCTAGGTAAAAGCTATCCTCAGAGAGCAGCACTGCTCCTTCGGTTGCTTTTGAAGCCACAAAATCTTCCTCCAGTACTGTTTCACCGCAAATGCAGCACATTTCCCACGTTCCCACCAGGTTGATCAGACTCTTTTTCATTCTCCAAGTGAAACAAGGTTTTGGTTGCCCATACCTTGAGTTTCTTTCAAAGGCTGCAGCTGGTCTAGAGTAACAAACATCTGAGAACATTGTGAGATGGTTTATTTCAGGCTATCAGTAGGTACCAGGAGATGGGCTGAGAAGCGTGACAGGCAGGACAAGCTGGGTTCAGGTGCTTGGAAAAATATGAAAGTAGAGCTAGTTTTGTTGGCAAAAGCAAGGAGAAGAATTTGCTACAGCAGCCACAGGGATAGGGCTGCTTGCTGCAGCAGGACATAGACTCATTTTGCAGAGCAATTTCAAGACACTGGAGGTTGGCGTCAGGGTTTTGGGCTTCAGCATCGTGCCTGGGGCAGGAGGGCTCAGTTGCAGGTAGGGCAGTGGGACCAAGCCATCCAGGGAAGGAGGTGCATGTGCAGCTTCTAATGAGAGGTTTCTCCCCAGACTTCCTAAGGTATGTCTGAGAACTGCCCTCACATGGGCTGCTTTACTGGAAAAGGTATGATATCTTATGGAGATGGTATCTTGTCTGTGCTTCTCCAGGCAGAGTCAGGGATTTGGGCTTCTTTCAGAGAACCCAAGGGACTCCGGACCAACACCCACTCCGTCTGCTTCAGGAAAGGGCATATCTCTATCTTCCTAACTCTGATTCGGATACTTTTTATTTATCCTGGTAAAATTATAGTATCTTTTCCTTCTACAACTCTTCAGGCAAAAATTGAGTTCTGGAGAAGGAGCAAGGAAAGAATACTTAAAGAGTTGTCCAAAGCTGTGGGATTTTTTTTCTTTCATATACTCAAAGGAATTTGCTATGCAAAAGGAAGAAAAATGACTCTATTTTCCCCCCTCCACAGAATCTGGAGGATTCAAGAGGACATGCCTCAGAACTGGTCTGAAAGAAATTGTAATAGAAGAGGAGTATATTGTGGCTTCATATTTTTGAGGGCTTTCATGACTGATGAGAATGATTGTCCGTTCATGTAGATTCAAAGATGGGCTTTTTTTCCTTAACTGCTCCTTGAACAGCCCAGCCCATATTTGACAAGTTAGAAACATTAGAGAATAAATTCACAGAGATGAAAATAGAATTTCCAAAAAAGTTTTCCTTAGACTTCAAAGCAGATAAAAAGGATTCAAGGAAGTTTGATCTTTATTTTATAAGTATGTACAAGAGAAGGAGCGAATGAAGGCAACAGTCAAAGAAAAGTCTAGTTTAATATTTCTCTTGTGGGCATACCTAATGAGAAGCAGAATGCCATAGTTCCTCAGTGCTCATAGGGTAGCAATTCACTGCAATGAAATCATATCTGGCTTCTTCGAAAATGCCTTCACTTCTCTGTGCTTGTCTGAGGTATGAGAACTTGCTCTTGAGGCTTGCAGATGTTGAACTATAGCGGATGGATTATTCCTAAAACAATTAAAACCTATCAGAGTTGCAATCTTTTTTATCTTTCTGCCTAGAAGGCAGTGTGTTTTCTCTAGAAAAACTAATAGAAAAATTAATTTTTAAAGAAAAATCTTGTAAAGTCTTCCAGTTTATAAGAAGTCAGACAAAAAAGAATGGGTGAATAGTATTCCTATTTGAGCAAGAGTATTTAAAATTTTTGACATTTGCAAAAAGAATGCTGCAAGTGAATGTTGACAAAATGGCAAAAAATGCACAAAGCAACAAAGTTGCAAAAAAAAATTCAGAATTAAATAGAATACTTCCTTCTAAGGTTTTCTTTTTGAAAAATGGATTTTCTTTACAGATCAATGTCAGGTCAGACTAATTACATCCATACCAGGAAACTAAAAAGTGCTAAGGAATGTTCCTAGCCCCAGTGTTCCGTCATCTGTAAAGTTAAATTGTCCCCAAGCAGAGCTCTGGCCCAGGCCAATAAGTGTTCTTCCAAACAGGTCCTGGGCACTATTTAGGAGCTACCACAAGCAAGAGACCATTTCTGCTGCACTGCTTGGATATCATCACTCTGTGAAGAAGATAAAGAGAGTTTACTAATACAAGTGCATCCTGCTCCACACTGGTTTGGTCAAATACCAAAGAATGGTTCTAGTTACACATAATTTGCTTGTACAAACCTGGTAACTTGATCGACATCATGACAAAAAAAAACCACAAAACAAACCACAAAAAAAAAAAAAAAAACAGACAAAAAACCTCAATGGCTGTAGGTACAAGAATATGTAATGGATTTACACTATAGATATAAGAATGTGTGCATGCTCATGAATGTGGTTAGTAGCTGTAGTGTGAGCTAGATGAAAGCCTGAGACGAGGAGCACAATGACGATGACAGTTTCTAAATGGTTATAAACTTGTCTCCCTGAGCTCAACTGACCAGTTTTTGTTCTCATTTCTATACTCAAAGTTCAGAGACACATTCACCTGATCAGTACCAAAACCCAGCGTTTCCCTCAATGGCTTCCTGGCACAGAGAGCAGATGTGCATGGAAGTATCACATTAATTTGCCATGAGCTACCACAATGCAAATATGATTATGTGTTTTAATGCATACAAAAAGCACAACTGAAGAAAAATGAAGAATGTCTGCAATAAGTTTCATACTTCTGTCACAGTTGGAGCAAGACCGAGGTCCTGATATCTTTCGTTGGTAGAAAGGACTTTGTGTTTTGTGTGTGTTATGAGCAGCTATGTCTGATGTACCCAGCTATGCAGCTATTTTGCTCATAGATATGTTACTCATCCAACTTGCATGAATGACTGAGGGTTTTATTAGGCATATTGGAAGTGAGTGTTTTGAGCTGTGATGATTTTTTAAGGCATGATGAAGGGTCCCATCTACCCTAATCAACTTTGCATAGCCGGGGCTCAACTTCCAGTGTTGTCTTTCATCAGTGCAAGTGTCAGTCACTGGCCAACGCGTTGCCCACAGCCCTCTGCCCTCATTTCTTCATGGCGGGATGCATGTTGTTCTTTCAGGACAATTTCTTTTCGCCTGCTTTCCCAGCTTGCTTGGCCATGACAGGTCTGCCCCGGTTATGGCATTCACCATATGGCTGGGCTTGGCTCCACCCTATCTTTTAATAATTCCATCTCACTGACCATCCCCCTTGCATTACTTTCACCGAGGGCATTTCAGAATTCAGCCCCAAACTATTGGTTCTGACTAGCTTACCCATGCTAAATCTGAAAATATTAGCATTCATTTTCCACTCAGTGATAACCCCTGAAGTGACCTTAGTAGGTTATGTCTCATTTCATATATTTTCCTCCTATGGTAAACTGATACAGTGTTGATACAGCTACAGCTATTAAGTCACAGCTTGAATTCAGATAAATGCATTTGGAAACAGAGTTTTAGAATATCCCGTAATTCATAGCATTCATTCTCTTTCTCTCTTTCTGCATGTTTATGTATTGAAAAAATATGAAATTTTTTTTAAATGACTGCAAATTTTCCAGAAAACAAAATTATGGAAAAAATAAATATATGTGCTTATGTACAGAAAGGACTATGGGTCTCCTGCTGTTCTGAGGGGTTGGTGCAAATTCACATTCTAAATTAAATGCCAGGCTGGCTAAAGATTTGTAAGAATTTTTTTTTTTCATATAAACCCTACAATTGTTTTAAGCTGTTGAAAAGCAGAGAAGGAGCACTGCTTGCTTATTTTCATCTGCAAGAAAGGAAAGCACTTTAAAAAATGAAAGCTATTCAACAATCTTTTATCACTACAATACCTGGAAATACATTAGTTGCATTATAATCTTTTTAATTCCTATTTTTACATATTTTTGGTTGCATGCTTAACCAAATTGTATTTTGTTACCTAGGTCTATTTGCTTACACACTTGGGATTGCATGGGATTGTCCCTGCATAGTCTGAGTCTCATGATGAGGCCAAGAACTTTCCTACTGCACCATTTTGGAAGAATTGCCTACAGCTGTATTTTGGCCTACTTAGGCTTATACAGCAATATAGTTTTAATTACCTCCGTACATGCTATTTCCCATAAGGCTCCAGCCTCTCACAACACAGAGGATGAATAGCGGTCACCATGTTAGTGGTTGTTCACTATTTCTTTACAGTCTCTTATTTAATGTGCCCAGTGATTCATCTTGTGAAACAAGAAAGCAGGAAAAGCTTGTTTCTTTCTGAGCTTGGCTGGGACACTGATCACTTCAATGTCAAGCAAGTGATGATATGCTCAAGACCTCATTTTATCCGAGTTCATGCACATCATATGTCAAAAGCCAGCTCCTGCCCACAGCTGGTCTGTAGGACAGTATTGCCAATTCCTTGGTTTCTCATGAGGAATGGGACGGTTGCAGGGACTGTGGTCTTTTTACTTTATACTTCCAACAGTATAAAGCCTGAAATTCACAGATGGGAGTGTCTAGTAGGACACACTCACAGCCCTATTTGTTTTCTTCCCTGGGACCAGCAGCCTGCTAAGGGGTGCTCAGCAGTAAATATGCTGCTAAAGGCTCTTTCCACCCCACTCCCTCATGGCAGGGCAGGAGAAAGAGGGAGGCTCTCCTTCTGTCCCCATCCTCTCCATCCTTGGGAGACAGCACTGTTGGATGAGCCAGGATGCAGGCAGGGGCAGCCCCACAATTGTAAAAAGTCCAGGTGCTAATGAAAAATCTATTTCTCTCTCTTTGTTCTTAAAAAAATAACTGAGCTGTTTCTGCTGGGAAAGGCTTTTTCTCTGAAACTTTTGTTAATAAAAGACTCTCTTCTAACTCTCATATCCTCTTTTAAGTGACAGAAAAACACTGCTCTGTGCCAGCATTTGAAGTCTGGCATAGTTAAAGTAAAAAAGAAAAAAGATTATTTAATGGGTAAGATAAAGATCCTGAAATCATTGCAGCTCTTTACATATAGCCACAGACAGGGCACCAGAAGTATAGATATTACAGTAAGATGGCCAAATTCCATATAACTGTTTGTTTATAATTTAACTATACAGTGTTATAAGAACCTGTATAAAAATCGTATGTTTTTTATCTGGCACCATTTGACTGCATGTGTTTCTGTTCTGGTTTATTGCGTATCAGCTAATCGCATAATTCGGCTGGATGCATACTAAATTGAAGTCCAAATGCTGTTCACCGCAGTGTAATCCCTCTGGATGAATGAATAGTCAGTATACCCACTGGACTGCATTCCTCCACCACTACTTTGTAAACAGCTGTTAGCATGTGTTGTAAAATATAAGACAAATCTGTTATTGCTACATATAAAAACGTGGTCGCTGCGTTAAAATCTTCACTGCAGTTATGAAAAGGAATGCACAAAACATTAACATGAACTGAGAAAGCACTGAAATGCTCTGTCCGTTCTGAGTTAGCTTCAAGTGAGGGCAGGTGCTGCTCCAGAACTACAGGCAGCAGAAGTACTGGGCTGGTACAGTGCAGGGGAAGCCCCTGAGGTCTCACCAGGGTTTCCTCCAGCCTAAACCACAGTTCTAATGAGGTCTTCATAGACTGAATGGACAAGATACAGCACCTGGGAGTCCTTTGACAATTGGTTCAGAAGGTTAGATGTTCAGAAGATGAGACAAATCGGAGTAAAGCAAAGCAAGTAAAAGGAAGATGTCTTTTCCATCTGTGCTGCCATGGAGCACGTGTGTGCCCCCACCCCAGCAGCGCACAGGCTGCCCTTGCTTTTCCAAAGAGCACGCGGTAGCCAACAGGTGTGGGTTTCTGGAGGAAAACCATACACAGCCATTTTGTAAAGCAATGTTTTCCTTCTCACTTTTCAGCTAGGTGAGGCAGGTAGCAGCTTAGGGCAGAGGTGGGAAGGTCATGGTAGCCCAGGGAACAGCCATAGGTGAAGAATAAATACTCACACAGAGACAAGCATACAAACAGGATCCGCACGCATAATGGAAAGGAGCCCTTGCCTGCTTCACTTCCCAGCCTTCAAAGTGCTGTGCTGGCCAAGAGGCCGTGGGCTTCAGTGTTCAGTCTGCAATCTCTCTGGGGATGCCTTGTGGCAAAGCTGGCTGCATCAGCATCCTTAACAGCAGAGTGAAAGTCTGAGTAACTGATCATAATGGTCCCATAATGTCCTGAAACTTGATGAAATCTTTATAATTCTGTCTGTCTTAGTCAAAGGATACTGTGCAGAGGCAATGGTCCCCAAACTCTTTCCTGATTTTGAAGACTTTCTTTAGTTTTATTTTCCTTTGATCCTATGACCAGCCAGTGTTTTGCTTTCAGTCACTCATGCACAACTTCGAAATGGGCAAATGGATTGCATTTCTCAAAGACATTTTTTTAATCATAACTTTTTCTGTTATAAAATTCTAATTAATATTTCAACCTGTAGCACAATCTTTAAAGATATCCACCTTTAATACTGCATTAAAATAACAAAAGTGACCAGCAAAACCCAGCCAGGAATTCTGTTGTAATTTTAATGCAGCTGTATTATATATCTTATGTATTTCACAACATGCAACCTTAATTCTGCAAAGAGCTAAGCATGTGTTTAAATTTATACATTTTGAGTTTTAATGAGAACTCATAGAGTGTAAAGTTAAGCATACATAAAATCAGATTAGGAGTTAGTGTTAACACTGCAAGTGGTACATTCAAACACTGGAGGGAGAAAAAAAAAGAATACGTACCATAGATGAGAGGAATTTGATGAATTAACTTTAAACTTCAGACGCTTTTTTATTTTTGAGAACACAGTCTTCAGCCCCAGAATTGCAACAACGCTGTGCTTTCTCACTTCATTTTCTCTGTATTTAAGCAGTTTTTTGATACTCTCATTTCATACCATTGGTCCCTTTTTATGAGAAAACATATTCCTAAATGTTAGTGTCTGTTGCTGGATCCTATTTTCTGTATTAGTGTATCACCTAGCCTTTGTAAGGCTCCAGGTTATCTGTTCACTGTTCCCAAGGCAATCCATTATTCTGCCATTGATACTCCTATTATGAGGGCTTTTTAAAATTAATTGACTTTAGACTAAAGAGGAGATGGGGGGGTTAAATGGAGGTGAGTATTTCACAGGGGCATGGATCGTATCATACTTAAAGCAGCACAGACTATGAGAGAGAAATAGTTTTCTTCAATCAGTAGATCTGGCATATATCGTGTCTAGTACTCAATTTATCTTATTCTTCTGCTTATTACATGTAAAATCACCTTTGAATTTATTCAATCTCTGTGCTGTTTTCTTCTGAAATTCTTTGAAAAACATGCAACTTCTGTGCCTTCCAGAACTTACCAAGCCAATACACTCTGTCTTTGAAGAAAGCAGAGGCACAAAAAAAAAATATAAAATAATAATAAATAATATATATATATTTTTAGATACCGCCTCACAGAAAGTAGCTCTTTTCTTCCAGGTCAAAGTCATTTGTGTGCTTAATCTCAGGTCTCTGGAAGACAATTTCTTGCCAGAGTGCTGACTAGCGCTTGGAGAGCTAGTACCTTAATTTTGTGAAGTCTTCTAGGAGCTTCTCTAATGTTTGTTACTCATAACAGTGAAGGCAATAACTGCAGGCCAACTCTATGTGAGTGGGGGCTTCTCAGTGTACTCCCCTTTGGGACACTTGGCACACTCGTGCTCCAGGATTGCCCCACAAGCAATACCTCCAAAGATCTTCATTGCCATAAACTTTTCCCTCTCGCTATGCCCTTGATCACCATCATTTGTGATCCAACTCTGTGAGCCTCCTTGAGGAATATTTTCTCAAGTGTGTAACCTCTGGACCATATGTTTTAAAACATTTTAATCCAGCAGCAGTATGAGTTACTGGTGCATGCAGGTAATGCAGCACTTCCCTCCTCGATCCACAGGCTAGTAGGAGAGAGTATGGCACTTTCAGGGGTATTGCAGCTCTGGGAGGGTGGGACCCTTGAGAAACTTAGTCTGCTGGAGCCATCCACAAGTGGCAGGTGCACTGGGAGCCACCACACAACCCAATCCGACCCATTTCCTCCTTCAAACAAAGCAGGTGGCCCCGTCTCTCCTGCCTCACTCCTGTGGACAGCTTCCACCTTCCTCTCCTTGTCCTCACCAGCCGCAGCCACCAGGAGCCAATGGTGTCCTCTAATGGCACCTCATCCCCATCCCTCCACCGTGGGGAGGTTAACATCCAGGTTTGGTTTCTTTGTCCTTCAGATCTCTGAAACCATCCTTTGCCAGGGAGCCTTCCCAGCTTGTTTCAGCCACAGGCAATTGCAGCAAATTTGTTCCTTGTCACAGAGACAAGTGAGGGCTGGGGAAAGGGGAAAGGGAGCAGGGTGGCCTTGTTCCATCCTCATGGGCCATTTCAGGATTTCACTGTGTAGGTAAATAATAAGAAAAATACATGGATATGTTAAATATGTCACATTTTCTCAGCAAAATATTTTCTGGTTTTTGTCTTAAGGAGATAATGCTGATCTTACTATGAGGGATGTGATCCCAAATCTCATTCCTGGCTTTTAACTGTGTATAATAATTCTGTTCATCCATTTATCTCTTTAACATAACATTTAGGTTAAGCGGGAGGCCTAAGGGGAACATGTTATTACTAGCCTGTTTTTTACTTTTCTTTGATGTCCTCGATTCTATTCTCATTCATGTATTGGGGTGTGCAGCAAATGAACCTTGAGCATTTATTTTATTTACTAATTTTGCTTAGTAGCATTATCAAAAGAGTGGAGCAGCTGCGAGCTTCACAGATTGAGCATACATCTGAACATTTAACGGCCTCAGTTTATCCTGGCTTCAAGGCATCACAATATAATATTCACTGACATGAAAGCTGAAGAAAGGATGTCATGGGAAGTCTGAGCATCATGCTGTGAGAGGGTATGTACTGCAAGACCCTCACTCCATTGGCTTCTAATAGGCTAAGTATTGATATGCAAATAGGAGAGAAATTGTGTGTGGCCTTTTAATACAGTCACTAAACATCAGTTCATGAAAAAAGTAGAATCAGTAAGGCTTCTCCTCCTATATTTCTAACTACAGATGCACAAAACCCAAAATGGATGCATTTTCACACAGCTCCTTTGAAATCAAATGAGGCCACTGCTGAAAAATCACATGTAGGACCTGAAAGCTGAAATATTCTGATCCAGATTTCAAACACCAAGCACTGAGGTAGGCTGATAAGCAGAAGTGGGCTAACCCATGGAGGGGGGTGTAGTGTGTATGTGTGTGTGTTAAAAAGAAATCAGTTCCTTCATTCCTAACATGCTTCCCTGGGAGCAATACATGTGCCTCTGGAAGATTAGGTGCTGGGTTGCCACCCCTGAAAATGGAAAGATGTTTGCAAGGTAGCAGAAAGAGAGGCCCAAAGGGCATTTCTGAGGAGGCTTTGACTCTTCTGGATGTGACACATACAGATAATTCACATTTCAAGTTTGAAGCAGGGGCAGTAGATGAGAGGAAAGCAGCTGTTATTTTATCTTGTAAACAAGTCCCTGCGTGCCACCAGATTATGACAGAGCTTTAGGTTGGTGATGGCCCTAGATGGTTAAAATAGGGAAGTGTTTAAAAAAGAGAATTGCTTCTGAGAGCACTGTTACCAGCTATTTTTGACCACCTCAAATATAACTGACCCAAATGCCCCAAAGTAGTGATGATGCTGAAAGCCTTCAGTCCCATAGCCAGGAGGGTATGCACAGTCCCTAACACAGGAACCAACCACTGGGAAGAAACATAGCCCAAAAACTCCTTCATGCTCTGAACTCACTTGCTCCAAGCAAGCTGTACCAAAACCGGGCTTTCAAGTGAGGCACCCCGGAGAAAAACCACACCTGCACGTTGAAGGCAGCATCAGGTTTACTACATATTGTCACACACAGCATTTAATAGAAGATTCAATGGCCAAAGTATGCCCTTGTAAACATCGCTTCAACTGGGCTCTTTGTGCTGCAGCTCTGTGTGACCGAGCTCCACGTACATATGTTAATTGCTATTAGCATATGTCGTCTCCAGCTGCCCACGTGCCCGCGCGTGACTACAGCTGACGCCAGGGGTATCATGAATAACCCTGCCTTCTTTTTTTCTGCTTGCCTCCGGGCTTGTCTGTGTGGGAGTTTATAACAGCGCAAGATAAGATGCTATATTTATATTCCTGTAAGGCCCTTACAGATTTGCATTCCAGAACAAGCACAGTTTTCCAGCTTAACTTAGGCTGCTTTGGAAACAGCTCAAGCTAAGCAAGAAAAAGCCATTATTTACTCCCAAATAAGCATGTCCTGCGTCAGTACAACTGCTGAGTTACCATTGACTCCTGTGTTTTCCCACATGAAAACAAAGGGGCAGAGCGGGGCAGGGCAGACCCACCTCAGCAGAGCCACGTGCCAGCCACCAGACTCCCCCCCCAACCCTTTGGTGTGTGGGTTCCTCAGTGCCCTCCTCAGCCATCCTTGCTCCTCCAGCAGCTGGTCCTGCAGCTCTTTTCCAAATGGGCACCTACTGCATATACATATCCCCTCCTAAACTCACCTCCTGTCCTGTATATTCAAGCCTATTCACAGAATTCATCCTGCCTTCTGTTTTCCCCACAGGCATTAAACAAATAAAAGAAGCAGCAGGGAAAAAGAAATGTAGAAGTCAGCTTAATGTCCGGTAGATATAAACTATTGGGATGCTGCAACACATACCTGCACACACACACTCTCATGCACCCATATGTACTCTTGTATGAGGAGAAATCACTTAAAAGTCTTACTATTGTAGGACACGCTTCCCTTTCACCACAACAAGTAGGGAAGCTGCTAAATAATGAAGACTTGAAAGTCTGCTCTTATTTCTTTAGGCTTTAAGTGCTCAGCTCAGCCCTGTGTTGTGGGTATCATCCTTTCTGGTGTGGAAGGCTTAGGAGGATTCCCAGAGAGCCCATTAACATTGCTCCTTAATTGGCTCAAGGCATCGAAGCCGATCTCAGCCTGGCACAACCTTCACTTCCCATGCATCACTGCAGGTCATCATCTGCCACTTCAAAGAATAGAAAATCAGGAGTAAAACCTGCAAATGACACTTAAAATAAAAGCTAGAACTTCCTTAGCCTGGGAAATCGCAGGTGAAAGATGTGCATTTTACAGACTTCCTGGGAAAATATTGCTTTCACAAAACTAACAAAGACATCACATTACGGCTTTTAATTCTGAATTGGTGTCAAAGTGTTTAACCTTTCACTTACCAGAGCACCACCACCTCAATACTATTTTAAAATGTGATTAAAATGCATATTCCCTCTCCCTGTTTAACTGAGCAATGTTTGCGGAAGAAAGTGAATGCAGGTGTACAGAGGCATATTTTACAGCCTCGGGCTGCTTGGGGACAAAACTCACACCAGCAGTGACCATTCAGCCCCTCTCACCTGAGCTCCACTGCGTCAGAGCAGGTAGGTAATTGCCATAAATCACCCGGTGCCCCGTTCTCCACAGCACAGAGAAGATTAATAGCAGCACACATCAGAGCTGCCAACTTGGAAGATTTCTGTGGTGGAGAAGGAACAGCTATGCGTGAGGAATTTGTGATAAAAAGCTATACTGTGTCTATAATAAAGTGTTGCGAAGACGCCAAAGTCCTCTTCCATAACGCAGACACGTTAAGGTCTGTCTGATTGTGGTGACAGACAGGTATTTGACTGAACACACTGGCAGCTATTGAAAATAAAAAACACAGCAGTAGCTGAAATGTCAAAACGTGATGTAGGCCTGTCAGATGCCATCAGTAATAATTTTTGCTATGACCACTCGCTGGTAAGGAGGGCAAAGGAAACAATATTGTCGCTGACTGCAAGGGACCAGCCGCCTGTGATTTGTGGGTTTCAGATGCAGAGGGTCTGCTTTCACCCTCCCCAAGGGAGAGAGGTAGATTTATCATCTCCACTGTTTCCCTTTGCCTTGGTTAGAGGAAAAACATTGCTGTTGAAGAAGAGACTAGGGGTATGTTGCATGGAGGTAAACAGAAGCACCTACAGCGGAATATTATATAGGCATAAATGTGTCAAATAACATATTACATAGGGGTAAAGGACCACTACAGCTTTTATAAGAAGGGTGCAGAGGGGTTGCTGGACAAGCATTGTTTTGTAGTAAAAGTTTACCAAGGGCTGTTTAGAGGGAAAAACAAGCAGAGAAGCAAAACATCCCTAGACCCCTCCCTTGCCTCCATCCTTCAGCCATGACAGTGGGCATATGCTGCTGAGAAGTGCAGTACAAGGCAGGTGGTCCTCGAAGGTCGCCGGTCCTGTTCTGCTTCCCTCCCATTCTCCAGCAGCAGCACAGCCACGACAGGAAGAGGAAAGCCTGAACTGAAAAAGAATTAACAGCTGGACCTTGTTTTGTGACCAGCTGTGCCCCTGGTTAGGTAGAAAGGTTCACTGAGCTTACCAAATCACACAGGCCAGGCACATGTCTTCACTTGCAAGACACAATTTAAACCTCTGTCCCTCGATCCCTGAGACAGGCTGTCTTGTCATTGTTTACAAGGTGTCCTGGCTTGGGCTTATTTCCAACAGCGCTTTTGGGAGCAATGGTTGGGCTTCACAGCCCAGGAGCTGTGTCTGTAAGCCCGATTTCCCAAATGTTGAAGTACAGCTGCAATGCCAACCTTTACTCTGTTCTTTTAAAGAAACATTTTAATTTCAGACTGGACACTGCATCTCTGTGTCCAAACAGACTTCAAGTCTTTTTTCTCTTCCACTAAAGAGTCCATTCCCCACCAGCTGCTGATGTTTATTTTTATAACTTGTTCTTCATGAGTAAAGCAGGGTGCAGCTTTCCCAGGACGAATTTCACCACTAAAAATATTTCTCCCAACTTCAGTGTTAAAAACAACAAGGAAACTTAAAGCAGGAAAGAAACTAATCATCTGCCGCTCTTAAAGCTGGCGAGGCTCTTAGTCTTGCCAGCAGTGGATCTCCAATGAGATCTTTGTAGAGTCATGCAGCGAAGGTGTGCCGTGGCTCAGTGTGACAGATCCAAATGTATCCTGGCTGTCCAAAGGGGGCCAGTGGCTCACAGCATCTGTCGAGCTGCTTTGTAAACAAGTGGGGGACATAGCTGTTTAACCTAGAATCATGCATCTGAAAATATGCTTTACCTCTCCAAGGATTTTGCTGGAAATGCTTCAAAGGATTCTGTTTTTCCCAGAAAGCTGCATCATGTGGTGTTTATCAACTCCTAGAAAGTACTCGCAGCCTTCTTCCATAGGAGAACGGCACTTTGCAGTTTGACAGTAAAATCACACATGACTTGTTAAGCACAACTTCCTAATGTAGCTCCCTGTCTGTTGCAACAGTCTCCCTGGTGGTAAAAAAATACAGTACATTACACTCGCTATAGCAACTGTGATGGCAATATGCAGATTACATGACCATATCGCTCTCCGGCATCTAAAAAAGAAATATTTATTTTAGCATAGTCAGTACTCTTTTCACAGTCTCTTCTTTCACTGTTCTTTTGTGTTACTCTCTTAACTTCATCCCGGGCTCTCTGTGGTATTGCTTGATACCAACCATTTTCCTTCTTACACACGCGCCTTTATATCCAAGCTGACCCCTTGTGTTCCTTAGCCATCCACGCTGACCTCTGTATTCTGGTGTCTTTATTTCTAAATAGCACACATAACCCAAGTTCATGGATCATTTTATCTTACAATACATACCAATTCACTTACGTGGCTGCATTCTCTCCTGTGGTTTATCCTTTTCTTCTGCTTTCTTCTACCTATTATATCTTTCTTTCAAAATGTGCCCTGCTGAAAGACTTTTTTCCCTATCTTCTAATTGTTTTTTAACAGAATCTAGAGTAAATTAGGGCTATTCTTATTTTGGGGACTTGTTACACAACAAATTCCTATCTTTTGCAGACTTTCTCTAAGAATCTCTGGTTTTCAGGTCAAGGACTCCTTTTTCCTGATCATTTTTTATTCTTTGTGCAAGGGCACTATAAGGGAAAGATGTGTTATTTGAGCTGCAGTGACAGACTCATTGTAAAGCCAGGAATAATGAAGTTCTGGTTTGAAGCTTGAGTGTTGAATCTGAATTAAATCAGCTAATTGTTTTTCCATCTCTAGAATAAGAGCAATGTACATCCCACCTTACAGGGCTGTATGAGGTTGAAATAATGACAATGAAGTCATAAGCTGCTCCAGACCATCCCAATCAGTCTTGGAAAATGCATTGCCATGCTCTTTTTCTCATTTGGTATTGTGGTTTAGCCTTTTCTCAGCAAATAGGTTTGCCAAGTCTAGTCAGAAGCCTGCACACTGCTGAGAGGATATTGTACCGAAATAAGAGAGTAGGTGTGGATGAAGATTGCCAGAAGCATCTCCCATTACGCCAAAGAGAGAAACTGGCAGCCAACTTCACAATATACTGTAGTCTGGAAAATGGTGAAATACCATCTTTTTGGCAGTCACAAGTGGATAAGCAGTAGTAAGAGCTAAGTGCAATGTGAATTTTGTGCAAAAAGGGCACATCACAAGGAATTAGAGAAGAATCACAAGAATTAGAAAATGCAGAGTGATAAATAAATGAAGGAGGCATGCCACGAGCCCAACATGCTAAAACAGCACAGATTAGAAATCTTTAGACCCATGTTTGCTCTGTACCCGACTGACATTCACCTGTGTTGTCATAGACATAACCCTCCAGTGCCCAGTTGGTCCTTCATCTGGAGCTTTTCTTTTTACCAGACTTTTGCCATGAGAAGCATGTCCTGCTTTTACAAGGCAAAGCCTGCACCCAGCTAGCATTCAGTGTCTAAGCACATACCACATTTCTTGAATAGGGTGTACACACAGATATGTTTTTTAAAGTCATGGGTTTAATACGTGTCTTCTGAGAAGACAGATGGACTGTTTCCTTAAAATTTTGATGTAGTAAGGATTGTAGCAAATGTCTCCACAACAAAGGAAAAACAAAGAGGACCAGTGTAGGGATTAGGTAGATGTTTTTCTATTAAGTTGGATGTGCAATTTGAGAAGAAATACATTTTTCCCTGTTTCTTTCTCAGTATCATATAGAATCCATTTTCTCCCCAGGCTTTGTACCTGTTGGACAGAAATCCCAGTTTACATATGCACTAAGAACTTTTTAAAAATAAATGAAAACTTTTACCACATTTAATTTTTTGCAAAATGAAAATGTCTTTCATTTGCATAGTTTAAAAAGTTAATATTGGATTGAGGATTAGGCTGTGGTTTTGGAAATGCAAAAATACTAATTTCAAAACTATGGATTTTTGTATTTTCCTCAACTTGTTTACAGCACAAAAACAGGGGAACATTTTAAAGAGTGCTGAAAAAAAAAAAAAAAAAAAACCAACAACAAACCAACATAAATTCATGTGCTTTCTTACATTTTTTCTAACTCTTCTGTGAGGAAGAAAAGGCGATATCTTCACTTTTACATGTGTTAACTCTGTAATTCTGCCCTCCACCCTTCATTTTCCATTTGAAATGAGTGGGATGAGGAGACAGAAAGTTGACAGATGAAAAGAAAGCCAAAACTGGCTAATTTTCATTTTTCAGAAACTAAATTACAGAAATCTTTGTTGATATATGAGATTAGAAGCAATCTTTCATTTCAAATTTTCCAAGTATAACATAAAAAATCACCAAAAAAAGCTTTTGATTCCAATGACACCTCATCCTCCGAAATGCATTTTTTGGACAAAAATTTCTGGCCATTTTGTCTTAGTCATTGACACTGACCTTCTACATGTAGATTCAAAGAGATTAATTAAAGGCAAGCAGCACTGCTAAATTGTCAGCAGCTGGGGGATGAAAGCGATTCTGGAGAGTAATTCTCCAGTGACGCTGTGGATAAGATAGGACATTTAGTGGCTAAATTATCTCCCTCCTGAATTTAAACAGAGTCTGGTGAAATGGTAGTTTTCTGAAATTCCCTTTATGGTCAAATCCTATTGCTGTTGGCGTGATTTTTTTTTTTTATAAAGCAAAACCAAAATATAAAATAAATGGTGCAATTAACATTAAATGTCACAAATACACAGAATTTACTGTGCACTGGGGATTATACATAAAATAAACTTTATAGTTTTTACATTTCAATTTTATAATTATTTTTCCCCTGCATTTCTCAATATGCTTCACCGGTATTCAAAGAACAAGAGTAGAGTTCCCCTGTGGTTAATTTAACCCTAGGAAATTCCCCAGAGTATAATCAAAGACTGCACAGTGGCTAACATTTCTCTCCTGCTTAAAACTAATGAAGTTAAATCCTGCTGGATAAGACAGTATTTCTAAAAGTCTATTAGACTTTAAATATAGTAACCGACCAGACATCAGCCATACTACAAAATGCATATTTCACCACCTTTCTAAAAAAGGCAGCACAGCCACGGAAAGACCTCATACACAGGCTTGAACCAGCCTCATTATCACCTATGAATTAAATTGAAACTGCCAAAAGTCACAGCAGTGAATTCTAGACATGACACTCAGACCACTGCCCATGGCACTGGTGCAAAACACCTTCCCTAGACATGGCCTGGGATTTACTTTTTTTCATAGCTACCCACAAGGGACTAACCTACTTCAAAGGGTGCTCAAGTGGGTCATGGGTGTAAGGAATTTGCATATCTTAAGCAATTAGCACTGTTGGGAAAAAGTCATATGACAGAAAAAATCGCTGTTTAAAATATGCTGCTAACAGGAACGGGGTTTGAGGGGCCCAGGGTGGGCAAAGGGGCACGAACCTCAGCAACTTTGGTAAATATCTCATTTTTTGTCAGCATTTGTGTTCCTCTTGGCTCCAGGATTTCCCAGCAGGAGAAGGAAAAGTGGGAAATCCTACATTTGCACGGATATTTGTGTAACTACTCAACCTTTTCATTATTCTAGCTACCCTGAATGCCGTGAGGAGGGAATCACTCAAGCAAGCAATAGAAACACAAACCATCAGCCCCACCAGTCAGCACATAAGTAGGGCCAAGCAAAATCCAACACCTGACCAGGCAGGAAGTTGTTTAGGTACCATTCACTTAACATTATGTGCCTGTGTCAGATCTGCAAGTAAGATAAAAAAAATCATTAGAAATAAGAAAATAACTAGAAATGGTTCATTTTAACAGAATGAGCAAGGTTTTAGCANCAAAATTAGCAATATTTCTCCTTCTTCTTTCATTTTTTTTTTAAATAAAGTCATTCCTGAAGCCCTTGCAGGCAAATTTGTTGGTGGCTCTTGATACCACTGTTTTCTTTAGTTCACAGGAGTTCTGCAAGCGTGCCTCGTAACCGACATCTCTTTAAACAGAAACTATTTTTTCTGTCATTATTTTAAAGCCCTATACAAA
>VZRU01017899.1:101650-128703 GCA_013398155.1 Pedionomus torquatus | reverse complement strand
AAAAAAAAAAGTGCTTTAAATTCCTGCTTAGAACAGCAACCAGGTCCTTTGTTTAGTGTGCATTTATCAATTAAATGTTCACAAATGAACTTGTTAACCCTAAATTACATGAAGAACTAAAATAAGAGTCACTTGACAATTCCCATTATTTGTTCTCAGCCCACTTCTTTGGGGAAAGATGAGATTTTTCTGTGTTAATGCATTTCTTCCATGCAGCCCACTTCTGCTGCTGTTTTCTCCAATGTCATCAGTAATTGGATTAAAACCTGACAGATCCCTCTGGTTCATCAAAGGTGGGAGGAAACAACACATATGGGGGCAAAACAATCCGTGCCCTAACTCCAGCAAAACCAATCCAGTATAATCACAGATTAATTTTGCTCACTCTGTCTTAATCTAGTCAGTGACCCCTCCATTTCACCTAACAGCAGAGCTGTTACATGTTTTCCTACCCAGGATTTTTATAATTGGAGACACATGTCTTAATTTTGCCTTTACCTACTGCTAAAGCAACTGGAATGATACAAAGCCAAAGCAACAGTCAGGGTTAGAGCATGTGAATCACAAAATGACCCAAAATTAAACTGAGAAGCAGGTAGCTCTCAGCATACGCTTCTCCTGCTTTCTTCTGCACTGTCAATTTATGCAACAGACTGTTGGCAGTGGCTGTGTTTAAATCAAGGAGTAAATACTTTCCATGCATGTTTAGAGCAAATTATATCCAAGCAAGGGTTTGGTGGGGCTTTTCCATGGGTTTTCTTTTGTTTTGTTCATTGGTTGCTGTTGTTTCTTGTGACAGTATATTAACCAAAATCTTCCAATTATTACAGTAATTCATTACGGTATTACAGGCTAGGTAACATAGTGGTATTCTTGGCTTTGTAAAGTTCTTGAACTAAGGTTAAATCAGCTAGCAACTTCTAATGTGGTTCTCTATGGAAATATGCAGGGAATAGCAAGAGGCATACCTGGCTACAGATAGGACTTGAGGGAGTACATGACTCTTTTTGCTGAGATTTCACAACGTTTCTGGGAAAAGGGGGCTGCACTTCTCAAATAAATGCCTTGGGAAGGCCAGAAGCTGGCAGGTAGGTCATCCTGCAGTGCCTGCTCCCTCTGGGAGCAGGGGGTTTGGATGAAAGTCCGAATGAGGATGCGCATGAGACAAGACAGTGACTGGAAATGAAACAGCTCTTCATGAGGGGTGTCCTGACACCTCCCAGAACTGATTTCCCAGTCTGGAGCTCAGGTACCACTGTCCTCACAGCCTCAGGAGGGCAGCTGTCCCTGCTGCACAGAAGATCTCCTGCCCTGGAATACTGTCAGTACTTCCCTTTCTCCCAGACTGGGTTCCCACGCCATATTCCTCTTTTTCCCCCATCTTTTGCTTCAGATCTCTTCCCAACACAGCACTTTAAACTCCTTCCTGACCACCTGGACAGAAGCTTGGGAGCAAATAGAGAGGGACATGACATACCTGGAGTGTGGGGAGAGAGAAGAAAGAGGATACCCCATAGCCCATGCCTGGGGCACTCAGCATTATGCTTTAAGCCAGATCCAGAGTGAATGCCAGGCCAGCCCAGAAGAAAAGAGGAAAAAGTCTTCCTTTAAGCAAGGACCTACATTTCCGTCTCACAACCCACTCCTCACCACCACCCCCTCCCCTGCCCTGTTCTCTGTAGGAAATCATCAGGCTGGGTTGTAAAGATTTAAGAACTGCACTTGTTTGCTGCAGGAGAGCACTTGGAAAAGAAATAAATGGGAGTTGTAGTTTGCTTTGGGGAGAGTTGTGCTTTATTTGATTTATTCTGAATTTATGACTTTCACAAAGACAGTTGCTAAGGGACACTAGTGCCGGAAAGGACAGAGGAACCAATGACACATTTTATCATTTTTTAAAATGAAATAACTTAATTGATGTTGGTTTAGAGCCACTGCACTGCACCAGCAGTTTTACTTCAGTTTGTGTACGGCACAACAGGCAAGTTCCAGCAGAAGCAGCACCTGTCTCTCAAATTACTCTTCTATGTCTTTAAATGCCACCACCTTCCATTGCACCTGGGCAGTAGTTAGTTCAAATCAATGTTCTGATCATTTCCAATCTATTTTCTGGAGACTAACTACTTACAACCCCATTGGTCCTGTAATCATTTTAAACTCTACAGAGCAAGGTTTTCTACAAGTATTTTATCCATACACTGCTGTAGGGCTTTAATTGCATCAAAACAGGTGTTATCCTTGGGTATGTCTTTCCTCCCATCCCAAATAATTTAACTGCAATTGTTAAAACCTGCATTAAAAAGCCCAGATTTCCATATTGCACTGTGCAGTTTTTGGAACGATGAGCTGAACATGGAAGCTGAACAGAGTGCGAGCTGCAATTTTTCAGATCCACAAACCAATAAATTAACATAACAGGAACTAAAGGAGAAATCTGATTATATGAAATTGCCAACCAGATGCCAAGAATGCTGTCGGAGTCATTTACAAATATTCACTACTGTTGCACCTCTATTCTAAAAGTCTTTTTTTTTTTTTTTTTTCCTACTTTTCTGGAAACTCTGAGGTGCCTTCTTGGCAAAAAACTCAAAAACAGACATGCCAAGGGCAAAAAAAAAGACTCCAAAGATGGTTTCTATGCGATTCCTCCAGACACCAAGAGCCGTGCAGCCATGTGCTGATGTTGGCACATGAACTGGGGCTTCCCCATGGTTTGTGAAGGGAGCTGGCTGAAACCTTCCAGGCAAATGATTTATTGGCTGAAAAATGGAAGGTAGGGTCAGTTAAAACATATTATGTGTTTGGGACAAATATAGTTGAAGTTTCAGTTTAAAAAGTTGGAAAATATTGAAGTATTCTAAGATACCATCTTCTTAATGAAAAATTTGAACAACAGTGTCTCAGGGCTGCATGACAGCAATCACTGCTTCATTTTTTTTTAATTTTTTTTTCGGGGGGGAGGGGAGGGGAAGAGGAGGGGTGTTAAATATTTCCCCTGATGAATGAAATGAGAAAAATCTTTTTCAGTTAAATCACATATTATGTTAAACCCAAAATTATTACTCTTTCAATATTTTCTGTTTCTACCACCTATCTGAAAAATCAGTAACCTGCATGCTATATTGATGGCTGACATTAAGCAGAAACATTTAGAAATCAACCTTCAGCAGCACAAAAAAAATCTTAAACCAGTTTAAAAATGTAACTTAATTATAAACAATATTTTAAACTTTTTTTACAGCAGTGTAGAATAGATATTGAGGACAGACTATGGGTGGCAGATGGAAATCCCACTTTCATGCCTAGAAAAATGCTGTCACTTCCCAAGAGACAGTGTTTCTGACAGGAGCAGTATTTACAAGAAGAAAGGGCTCGGGGGAGACCTTACTGCTGCCTGTATTTGAGGATACAGAGATGATGGGAGTAGACTTTTCTTGAAGGTGAGTGCTGATAGGATAAGCAGCAAGGGACACAAGCCAGAAAATAGGAAATTCTGATTCAATATTAGGAGAATATTTTTTTTACCATATCAGTGGTCAAACAGTGGACCAGGCTGCCCAGAGAGTCTGTGAGCCTCCAAACTTGAAGGTTTTCAATACTGGAGAGGATCTAGCCCTGAGCAATGTGAACTGATTATGACCTCCAGTGATCCCTTCCTACCCAAAATGCTCTGTGTTTCTGTGACTAAATAGGATCATAGAATGGTTAGAGTTGGAAGAAAGCTTAAAGATCATCAAGTTCCAAGCCCCCTGCCATGGGCAGGGACACCTCCCACTAGACCAGGTTGTTCAAGGACCCATCAATCTTGTCCTTGAACACTGCCAGGGATGGGGCTTTCACAACTTTTTTGGGCAACTTGTTCTGGTGTCCCACCACCCTTGCAGTAAAGAATTTCTTTCTAGTATTTAATCTAAATCTCCCCTCTTCAACTTAAAACCATTACCTCTTGTTTTTTTGCTACACTCCCTGACAAAGAGTCCCTCTCCAGCTCTCCTGTCGGCTCCCTTTAGGTACTGGAAGGCTGCAATAGGTCTCCTCAGAGTCTTCTCTTCTCCAGGCTGAACAGCCCCAACTCTCTCAGCCTGTCTTCATAGGAGAGGTGCTCCAGTCCCCTGATCATCTTAGTGGCCCTCCACTGGACCTATTCCAACAGGTCCACATCCTTCCTGTGTGCTAAGAACTCCAAAGCTGGATACAGATTACAATATATTCTGGAACTCATTAGGAGGTGCATGCCCTGTCTCCTTCTAATTCTTTTTCACCATGTTTGCATAAATAAGGAACTCACCATATGGAAAAATCATTAAAAGTATAAAATTACTTGATTTTTTTTGTCTTCAAACAGAAAAAAAAAAATGGCAATCTCCTTTAATTGGGTTCTCTTACAGAAAAAGACCAGGATGATGATTGGAAACACATTTCCCTGGAAGGATAAATGATGTTTGAACACTTCATTTTTGGCACCTGAAGTACTGGACCTTCTATTCTTTTTTAAAAACTACTTGATGGCATTACATCTCTCAGATCCTGTTGCACTCCAAACAATCCTAGCTCTAGCTATTGGAATAAAGCAGATATCGAATTGTCTTACACCAATGACTACATGGTAATGAATGTATTATAAAACAAGGCATCTCTTTCATGCTGATATCCAATTTCTTGAATCATAAATGTGCTAAAAAATTATCTTCAGCCCTTTGTGTTCATTTGGTGATTGAGACAACAGTGGTTTCTATAACACTTTCCTTGTACTTACAGCCTTTCTCACATTGCTTTTCTCAGGAAAATCTGGGAAAAAGGCCTTCATAATCAGACATGTGCTAGTTGTTGATGGTTTCTACCAGGTACTTGAATTCTCATCTCTTCTGAAAGTATATGTAAGCATATTTTTGTTTAAAGAGAAGAAAGCTGTCAATCAACTTAAAACCTCTATCCACTTAAACATCACTACCTGTTCACATGTGATGTAACTGTCCCAAAATACTCCTGCATATTGTGCTTTTTGTTTGTTTGGAATAGGCTGGATTATGAAACAGCAGAGTGGTTCTTATTCATTGGAGTGTCTCTGTAGATATAAATGGACCGTTTCACTTATGGTGAGATTCACCCTAGGTTGCTTCAGTTCTTTATTCCTGTGTGATCATTGGCCTTCAATTACATTACCTGTGTTATGACTAAAGCAAAGAAAAGTGTTACCTTCATCACTAAAGCAGATCCAAATTATAGTGAATAAAACAAGATTGCATCTGATATTGCCATAGCAGAGAAATATCCTAAATCCATACCATATTTGCCAGGTTGTACTCGTCAGTGATATATTCAGGTAAACACTATCCCAAAATCTGCAGCATGTCTCAAGGGAAGGTGATTATGTTTCAGGGTCCATAGGTGGCTGGACAGTGAAATGCACACTGTTTGTTTCATTGTTTTTTTTTCCAAGAGATGGTATCTTTGGATAAACAAATAAATAAGTTGGCACGGGGATGCGTGTGGCTGTTAGTGCTAAATCAGAACTGTTACCAAGCAGAGGCTATCACCTTGCATCCTCACTTTTCCAGAGCACTAAGTTCACTCTGCAGGAGCCAAGAAAGGCTAAAAGGCTTAACAACTGTAACCAAAAGCACAGTCAAATCCATAACTTTTCTCTACTGACTACATGAGAAAGAATGGCACAGAGCAGTTTCCTATTTCACAGGGCTAGAGCTCTGCAGTAATATATAGCCCAAGAAGAGAGAGTGACACTAAAAATCCAGAGTAAAAAATATCTGCAATTACATTTAGTTAAAAAAAAAACCACTGCATTTGATTGGCTGGGAAAATGTTTCCTACACTTGTGCAACAGCCAGCCTCAGGAAAGCAGAGGGAGACTGAGTGGCCCTCTCATGGTACAACTTCATTTGGCTGAATGGCGCAGCAGTGGCAGACTCAGCCGGTCACCAGTTTATGCCTCAAACAACAGGTCAGGCTGCACAGACAGGGGGCCACATGTGCTCACTGCATCCCCATGCACCCCGGAGCTTGCTCACCAAAGAGAAGGTCCCCACACTCCAAAGATGATGTGGAAATCGGCTGTACAGACCACCAATATAAACTGGTCTTTCTTCCACCTCCTACCTTTTCCTGACCAGCCCCTGGTGCCAAGTCTTATCTGCCCTATGGTGCACTCGAGAAAGCTGGTGGTCCCCAGGTCCTCAGGACATTGCCCAGTGGCTCAGTGGCAGGACAACGGTATGACCAGCAGTCAAACAGGGACACAGCTTCATGCTCTCCCATCGCCGATCTGTCCTGCTCTCCTTGTTTGGGGAAGGTGGGACAGGGACAAGGGCAGTGGGGACATTGCCCTGTGACCATGTTACCAGCCTCAGCACCCAGCCTCCTTTCCCTGGCAGCAACCAGCTCTCGCCAACAAGTCCAGCTGCAGCAGCAATAAAACAACTTTAATGGGCATTTATCCCACATGTGGGGTTATAAATAATCTTATAAGTACAGAAAATACATAGTCAGTGTGAGAATGCCCTAAGGGAGGATAAGAGAGAAGTGCAAGCTCTCACTGTCAGTGTACCTTCCCAATTAAAAGGCACGGAAAAATATCTGTTCCCCAAATCTTTTGGCAAGCTCTCCTACTGGTCAGGAAAAGGCACTTTGAAATGTTCTTGCTGAGGAAGTGTGGATGTTATTCTTTAATTGTTCATTGTCGAGTTAAACATATGCAAGATGTATTGAAGATGTATTTTAATTGATTTTCCAACTATTTTAAGGTCTATTAATTCCGTGGATCTTGCAAATGCTGCATTTTCTGTATTCCAGCTGCAGTTCTAATCATGTTCATTAACAGAATTACTTTTACCTGCCAGTGAATATTTCACATTGCATTAATAATCTTCTGTTTGCTATCAGAACTGAGTGGACAAATAAAATAAAAAACCCAATAGTATGAGTTTCCACATGGGTCTAACACTGTTCTATTATGTCATTCTACCAAGGGATTTAACAAGATCTGAATATAAAGATGGCAGAATGAAAAATATGTATTATTTTAAAGTGTGTACTTCTATATTTTTAACTGTGTCTGCTTTTTCCACATTAGAAATTAGCTGGTTTTTCTCATACACTTTGTTGTGGTGAAAGCCTTCTGGAAAGCGTGCTTTCTCCCTGAGGTATATTCAGCAGTTATAATATCCAGTACCTCACATACTGCACGATCAATTAATTTTCCTACATTTTATGAGCAGTATAAAAAATACAAAGTTAAGAAAAACTTTCTAAACTCCCAATTTTAGACTGTATACCCCTTAGCAGCCAGCAGAAAGACCTGATGCAAAAGTCTTTTTGCCTGTATTATTTCCCCATAGTTCTCAATTAATTTTTCTAAAAGCTCTGAAATTCTGCCAGCACCACACATGCACAGAAGATAAAATGAAGCAGCAATTAATCCAATCATCTTTGATTTAACATTAATGTAACTCAGTGCATTAGGCCTTGTTTTACATGCAACTGTGTTGTTCCGACTGCATTTCAGAGAGCCCCCAAATTAGCCAATTCACAAATCATAATTGAACCAAGAAGGATGAGGGTATTCCACTTAGTATGGCCCTTCTGCGGCGTCTCTCTTCCCCGAGGAAGGAAAGCAGATTAGCAAGACTGGCAACTCTTCACCAGGCAGCGAGAACTGAAAATGTGAGGTGCAGCACAACCTGTGCTAATACATTCCGCTGCACTCTGGTTGCTGCAAAGCTACAGCGGGAAATTGGGGTGATCAGTACTTTCAGGGAAAAAAACCTGGATCTGGCAAGTCCCTTATTCTGTAACCCTTGCGTGGTCCTGCTGAGCCCGGCAGGAGTCACGCATGCGAGGAGAGTTAAGCACGTGGCCACGCACTGGGGGTGTGAGGCAGCTGACTGGTCAGCATTCCTCTGTATTGCCCTGTCAATACATGCAGAAGTCAAAATTACTCCTCTTGTTGAAACAGTAAGCACGGGAATTAAGGAGTATTGGGACATATCATACCATGGTACTATTACAATGCGACCTGACTGCAGAGCTGACTTAGGCATTTGTTTTGCCCATCTGATTGTTTCCATCTGAGTTTTTATGCATTTTTCCTCTGCATATTGAAGGGTTGGTGACAGAGAGGTAATATTTCCTGAAGATACATCCCTTCATTGTACTTCTGATTCCAATGTGGTTTTGATTTTGTGGGAAGGGTTGACTTAAAGATTGTCACTCAGTCACATGGACACCAAGCAAAGTTCAATTGCAGTGCAGCTTTCATTACGAATTCATTAATAGACGCTTCACATTAAGTGCTACCACATTCTCTTTCATATTTTTTTTTCTCTCCCTACCCCCCCATCTTGTTGGGTTTGTTTTTTTTTTTTTTTTTTTTTTTGCAGCTGAGAATAATTAACTGTTCTTTTGTGAGTGTCATTTGTTCTCAAGGAATTAAATGCCACCTTATTTCTCAGAACAAGAATTCAACTGTCATAATTATAGCTTCATTTCAGGAGGAAAAAAAAATCATAATTTATTACAGATTGTTCAGCATGTGAAATAGGTTTAAATGTCTTTGAAAGTAAATTGTGGCATGTCACGAAGGGCTTTTGCCATCACTGTAATTGATTTATAATTCTGCATTTAAAATTAACAACATTCATCCATTGTTCTCCTATTATATAAGGTTCTGGCAGGGAGTTGAGAGTTTTGTGTTCAGTTCTGGTCACCACATTACTGTAATAATATTAATAAAGTTGTAATAGTTTAAAAGATAAAAATGATATGAAGAAGTGAAGCCAATACCAGCATTAAAATTATGCCCGAGACTGAAAATAGTTACAGAAAAATACAGTGTCCAGGAAAAAATGGGTAAAGGAGATGTTTATTTGTATCATGTTAACTTTAAAACACAAGAAAGTTAGATTCAATTTTAAAGACTACACAAAAGTCTTCTACCTAAAAAATGAGAAAGATATCAAAATTAGATTTGAAATAATTGGAGAAACCTACTTCAGTAAAGTTCCTACAGGTGAAAGAGTTGGTCTCCTTCCTTAGCTTAAGAAGCTTCAACCCATATCTTCAGAACTGTGTCCCATCTCTGCATTTCAAAAGCACCCTGTAGTTGCAGAATAGAAGAAAGAACATTTTCATTTTGTTCTGGGCAAAGTTAGTGTTGTGGTACAGTTAAGCATCATCACTGCCCATCCATTTTTTGAAGTGGCTATATTTCTGGGATAATGACATTGAACAATGTGATACTGTCATTGAGCAATGACAAAACTGAGATAATGACATTGAGCAGTACTGCACATAGTTGGAGAAAAAACATGAGGTGGCCAGGAATGCATGGGGAATACAAAAAACTACAAGCTTCTACAGCCTGGACGAAAGACTGTATTTATTGGTTTTCAAATACTGTGTGATTCTTACCTCAGCAGTTTCTTCAGGTTTATTTGATTTCATTGATTTCATCAGGTATTACACATAATGATATTAGTGTAAATGAAAACAGAATTACTCCCATTAACTTATTATTCTACTCACAGTTATGGGACAGAGAGAGAAATTAATGAAGAAAGATGAGGAGACTGATTTTGTCAGTTCTGCCGGATAAACAACAGGAAACAGATTCCCAGTTGGCTGCGTAGATTCCTGTTGTGATCTCCATCCTATAGACCGCACAGACTAAACGAGAATGCACACAGTGAATACAAATGTGAGAAGAAATAGACTGGTTCATTTACTCATTTCTTTTTAAAAAGGCAAGGAGTACCATCCTTTTCCACAGTACCTGGAGTTCGTCACACCAGAAGCTTTCGAGATCCCTCAGATAAGAGACCTGCCCCCTTGAAAGCTATTGCTCCCATTTAAGGCTGACAACGCTAATCTACAGCCTGACTCTCTCCCATAAACCTAGCTTCTAGTAATTTCTACCTTTTGTTTACTCTTTATGTTTTTTGTTTACTCTTTGTGTTTAATTTATGGAGCCACGTTTCATGAAGCTTTAAATTTTCAAAAGAAGCAACCAATAATGAAATTACATCTTCATCCTTGACATCTTCATCAGTTAAGTAATGCTAAAATATGCTTGGTGTTGGGTGTTGGTTGGGGTTTTTTCAGATTAACAAAGCAAAAGGTCTGCCATCAAACTGAAATGTAGTGAAGCTAAGGCAAAGCTATAAAACACAGCCCAGTTTTAATAATCTTAGTCACAGTGAATGAAATTAAGGGTAGACTCAGTCCCACAGGAGTTCCCTAAAACAAAGTAGCTCTACAAACTCTACTCTGTGCTGTCCTCATGCTGCAGAGAAGCTGCCAGAACCCAATACAGCCAGGAAGTTCAAGGTCAGCTTACTCTAGTAAAAATATTGTCATGTAATGTTGGCAAGGTCAGTGTCAGCTTGGATTACCTGCCATGCAAGTGCCAGTCATGCATGTGCTGCTTGCCTTGGGCTAGTCTAACTCATGTTCTAACTTTTCAAAGATGTTTACACCCACATCCTGACTGGTTGACGTGGGGCAGCCATCAAGCAGATTTCATTGCATAGCAGCTGATTCTAGTAACTGGAGCATCAAATCTGTTTAATCATAAAGTCTTTTTGCTCCTTTTGTAAAGCACATACAGCTTGTCTTCACACTCTAATCCAGTCATACAACAGTGCGCCTCTTCACACTGAAAACATGGAGTGAAAATGATCTTAGAGCTGAATAACCAATTCTCCCACGAATAATGGCTCTCGCTTCCTGCTCTCATCCATGTGAGATTCTGGAAGTTGCTGGCTTATTTCTTCTCAATCTCTGAAAGTTAAAGTACATGTGGAGAGAAATGGATTCTATCTCTGACATACTTTTTCTGTGCTTCTCCTGCTGCAGGATAGCCATAATGAACTGCTGCCTCTAGCAATCATCTTTTCTGCTTGCCCGCTGCCCACCTTCCCCCAGCGATGCCCTGGGGCTTCATAGCACACAGCTAACAAAACCAGGTTCCAAAACCTGCCCTGTTTACCAGGGCTTCACAGCTCCACTTCCTTAACCGTTTTCATCCAGTTGACATTACTGCACACAATCCACCCCACTCCAGAACCTGAGCAAGAAGACCAGCAAAAGCTGGAAATCTCATATGAGGTATGCCCTGCACATGCTTTATATTCTCTTTATTTTCCCCGGGACCTTGCTCAACTCGTTGGAATTACTCAGGAGATATTTTCAAGGTCAATATGTATTTGCCATTAACATTTTTGTGGTTTAGACAGATCGCCTGACACATGATGATGTCTTAAGCACAGCAAAGCCTGGAGGGCCTGGGAAGGGGAATAGGGACAAGGACAGGGATGCTGCAGCTTCAGCACAGGATGGGATTCACATCCAGGAACCAGGCTGAAGGCAAGGAAATGGTCTGCATCAAGGGACTGTGTGGAAGTCTGAAAGTTGAGTCTCGTAACCACTGTCTGAAGTGTAATATAAGCAATTGTGCTGATTTTTATTGGGAACACACCAAAACACTCAAGCTCAACCTCTATACCCATTGAATAACAAGAGAGGTGATATGTCTGCTATGACCTGGGCCAAAATTGCCACTACATCTGAGATAGCACATATTTTCAAGTAGTCACAACATTTTAAGGAAACTAAACCAGGTCAGATTTGAATCGTTAACACAAGCAAAAGGCTCTTTTTTCTTGTCTTTTTTATTTTTACCAAAACAATCTTGGCCCTTGTGATGATCACTTCTGAGTTCCACTAATTCTATAAGAAGGTTTTGCATAGATCAGATTTATGTCATTCCACATGCTGAAATCAACTGCTGTGCAATATAATGTACATAATATCAGTGTCCATATTTTATACCTGTTTTATGAGCCATATTCTTTATTCTTTTATTTTAGGGGGGGGATGAGGGGGGGAGTCTGGGGGGGAATGGTAACTTGTCAGAAAGTGAGGGATTTATTGCTATTGCTGCCTTTGTCTGGAGAGAAAATGCAGTGTGATGGGGCATTGGTTTTGTAGTGATCTTCCTTGTAGATCACCATAAAGAAAATATTTTTTATTTTGTTCCATTTCAGGCAAAGGTTATAACCTCTTCCAGGTTATGCTTATCTTAATACTAACAAGTGAATTCTTTTCTTTTCATCTTTAGTATTATGGAATTACCATCATTTGAAAGAACTGTTTAGGTTCCTTGACCAGAAGAGGCGTTCAACTATGTCATGTGTGATGTATGGTGCATTTAATTGCTCTGTGCAGCTATTCAAAAAGCATTCAGAAGTAATCATTTAACATTAATATCCTGGGGCAATTCAAGGTCACAGTACATTAAAAACTAATTCAGAGTAGTTCTAGAATGCATTTTTCATAACAGAGATACATAATTCTTTTATGATAAAAGTGACAATAGCATTGCAGCATGATGAGGGAATGGGAATATTTGAAATATCTGCTCCTGGTCTTATTGTAAAAGTAGAAAGATATCTTTTCACCATTACTCAACAACTACTAATTTCCAATAAACTCAACAAAGCCAGATGAGTCGAGATGAACAAATAGGCTTATGAGATCAGCCATAAAAGCTTGATTTAAAAGTATTTTAACTCAGACTATCTGATTTCTCTTTTGTTATTCTTCCAAGAGTCAATTTGCAGGACAGTTTTTTTAGGGACAAACCAGCATCAAACAATTCTAACATGCCCAGAGTTACTTATGCATGCAATACTCCCATGCAGAAAATCAAAATAAAACCATTCTTTCCTTAAAATTGACTCTGTGGAGAAGAGGAAGAAAGCATTAGAGACAACATTGCCCTCTGGGGTCACAGGCTGCATCCTCAGAGTCTGGAGGACAGAGCAGTCACCCTCCTGGCTTGAGGAGAGGAAATTCCCTTCAACTGAAAGCGCACAACACAGAAATGACAAATATCAAAAACACAGTCCTCATGCATCACAACACGATTAGGTGTAAAATTATTCAGAGCCATCTTTGTCGCGCTCATGCTGTCACCCACACACTGTACAAGAGAGTTGTTGACAACCTGCAAGTCAGATTTCATAATGGAAGGAGAAAACAAACAAACAATTAAAAAAATAAACATATTCTGCACAATATTACTCAACAGCCATTTTCTGCTGCCTTAGGATGCCCCTAGCACCTAGACCAAAGCCACTTAGATTGCGCAGCTTTGGGGAAAAGTAATCAGGCTTTTGATGCAACAAGACCTAGACTTGGGAGGAAGAGACAGCCTGTGGTTACATGAGCTTCCCTCATACTGGAAGCTGCAACTGGTGCTGGAAGCTGGAACTGGAAACTAACCGGATCAAAGCAATGTCACACGGGCCTGTACCTGCTGCAGTCACAGTTCACACTTCTGCTCTCCCACACAGATATAAAACTTGAACTGAGGAAGCAGCACTTTTTAGCTCCAAGGATGACAGCGGATGAAACACAGGATATATAAGCATCAAGAAGTGAGTACTGGACACCTGCTGGCACAGACTGAATTAAAGCACAGGCAAACGCAGAGGCTGCCAGAGCTGCCTTGGTGAGACATCCGATTTTCTGTTTCTACTAAAAAGAAAGGGAAAAGGTCTGTTGTAAAGGAAATCATTAACAGAAACGCTGGTGTAGGCAATAGCTCAAGAGTGAAGAGCTGCAACACATTGCATGCTATTTTCTCACTCTTCCATTTTTCTATAAGCACTGAAGCTCCTAATAAAGTAGGCACTTAAATTATTAGCATCTGAATGTAACATCCACTGATAAGCTGGCAGGCCATATCCCTCAGCATCAGCATTACTGACAAGAGCTGCCTCAGGGTGCATCTATTTCATATTTTTAAGGCTTTTCATTACCTTTTTTTCGTTCTCATAAACCTCTGTTTCCAAAGAGCCAAAACGGCACCCTGGAAAGAGTCACAGGCAGCAAGCCTTGAGGAGACCATCTACCAGATACTACAGTGGCTGGGCTGGAATTCCTAAATGGTGGATATGATGGGGAAGTACTAGCTTTTTGTAAATTATCTCACATACAACTTGAAAATCATTTTTCCATTAGATGCATTAGATCAAAATTAATATTTTAATGTTGCTGTTGTGGGTAATTGTTGAACTTAAGAATTCCTGGCACAGCTAATACAACAACTTTCCTCTTTAGGAAAAAAGAAAGTTTTAAAAAAATAGATGTTCTTTGGAAACTCTTGCTAGGATAGCAGAAACAGTTCGAATCCAGATAAAGTACTTCAGATGTGATAAAACATAATCTTAAAGATCTCTATCAGATCTCTATTCTACTTTCATCTTCCTCCTCCACCATGCTACAATGCAGTAGAATCATAGAATCATGCAATGATTTGAGTTGGAAGAGACCTTAAAGATCATCTGGTTCCAACACCCCTGACCTCTTTTTATGTAGTGTATTTAGACATTCTGTATCAGTACCCAAAATACTTTTAATAAAATTTTATGTAAGACTGGGAAGTTATTTCATGAAAATATTATTTTTGAAATTCTGTAATTCTTGATGTTAGGAAGAAAAATCCGCCTTTTTAGGACTCAAAATTGAAACTTGTTTCTCAGTTTAAAAACCACTAATTTCAGTAGTAAAATTAAACTTTCTTTAGATTTTGTTTAAGTATTAATTTAGAAGCTTTTAAAAACAAAAATGTTGATAATACACTTTGGTAAATGTTGACAAGCTTGACAACAATTTGATAAAATATTGATAATATATTTCAGCAATAAATTTTTAATGTAAAAAATTCTGATCTGTTAATTGGCAATGTTATTGTGATCAAGTATATGTTTTTATTTTATTTCACTTTATTATTTAATATAGTCTGATATAAGTGCACAGTAGAGGTGAAACAAGGGGATTATTAGCATCTCTAATAATTCACTGGTTACTGGGTTTTTTTGAGCATCTTCAAGTGTACTAAAGCTGTCTGTCACTGTAAACTTAGGCCCTCAACCTGATAGCTGACTATAAATCAAATTGGAAAGCCTAAGAAACTATTGGACATGAAGGACAATCAGGACAATAGTTAGAATCATGATGACACATAGGTAGATGTTTATGTTTTGACTTAGCTTCACTGTGTAGATGACCAGTTGTAAATGGATCAGCAGTCCAGATAAACAGCTGCACAACTATTTGCAGGATTTTGCTATCAGTGAAATATTGATACAGGCTTCAAATTAAGTATATGCACAAATACTCTGCTGTTTTGAGAACTTCTTAGGCATGCCTATTGCAGACCTATCCAGAAACATCTTATTGTCTACTATGCCACCACAGTTAAAGGGGACAAAGAGACCTTGTGCCCACAAAAAGAGCATTGACACAGGATTTGCTTGCTAGTAAATGACAAACAAACATTTCTAAAGGACCGTTTACTTTTACTTTATTGATTTTCAGTGTCAAATCAGAGGAAGGTCAGAAAGCCATCACTGTGACATCAAGTAAAAACTGAACATGCCAAACAAATCAATACATGGAGTCACAAAATCTGGTCACACAGGGTGCTTTCAGACAGCCCTCAGTCCAGCCAAAGCTCACAGTGGCTTGACTGAGAACTTGGAAAATCTCCTCATTCTCACATCCTACCAACACAGCTGGTGTTATCATGGTAAACTCACTCTTGATCTTTTTCTGCAGTCTGCTACCACGTCTCTTTTATCCCAAGTCCCTGGAGTACGTGGAGGATGACTGTCTTCTGACTGGGAAAGTGAAGGTTGCAGTGCCTTAGGAAAAGCCCAGCTACTGGGATTTCTCTATCCCCTTGTGTCAGAAAAGTAGCTTCAAGGGACAGAACACTGGGCCAAGATCTGCCTGGTTTATCCTCAGGTTCCTCATGCCTGAGTCCATGAAAAGCTCTTTTTCTAGCCAACAGCTCTGCAAAGTCAGCTAGCACTCCCAGCCATGAGGGAGTATTGCTATTCTCAACTCGATGAGATTCGATAATACCTTCAGCAATTCACGGGAACACAACTGGATGCTAAGGAACAAATATTAGGGCCATGAAGATGACTAGAGGGATGGAACTCCTTTCCTGTAAGGACAGGCTGAGGGAGCTGAGGCTGTTCAGCCTGGAAAAGAGAAGGCTCCAGAGACACCTTATTGCAGCCTTCTAGTACCTGAAGGGAGCCTACAGGAGAGCTGGAGAGGGACTCTTTGTCAGGGAGTCTAAGTGATTGGGCAAGAGGTAATGCTTTTAAATTGGAAGAGGGGAAATTTAGATTGGATACCAGGAAGAAATTCTTTCCTGTGAGGGTGCTGAGGCACTGGAACAGGTTGCCCAGAGAAGCTGTGGCTGCCCCACCCCTGAAATTGTTCAAGGCCAGGCCGGATGGGGCTTTAAGCAACCTGGTCTAGTGGGAGATGTCCCTGCCCATGGCAGGGGGGGTTGGAACTCGATGATCTATAAGGTCCCTTCCAACTCTAATGATTCTATGATTCTATGAGCTATTACAAAAATTACCTATTAAAGAGTCCTCTTGTTTTGTTTCACATTCTCATTACCAGAATAGATTTAGCCTTTAAAATCTAAATATTTTAAAATTCAAATCCGAAGAAAGCAAATTAAAATTTCCCACGGTACCCACTGCTGATGTCCTACTAACAAAATAATAATTTTTAAAAATATCTTATAATTTAATGAGACAGAGGAGCTGTTCAGAAAATCAATAAAATAAAATAAAAGAGCTTTAAAGAAACAAAGGAGATGAAGTTTCAAAATTACCCCTATTCATTCTGTCACGGGAACATTTTTAATATGCTTTACAAGTTTTGCACCCAACATTTGCTATTCCATTCAGCCAGTCTGTCCCCAGAAACTGACACACAGATACAAATGTGCCCTTTTGCATCTCAAAGGCAATGTATTCAAGCCCTGTTGTCTGCAGCTGATGTTGCCATAGAGGACAAAATTGATAGGAAAATCTTGGTTATATGGCATATATGGTTTTTTTGCATGTGGATAGCACTCTGCTTTTCAGTGACTGCAGGCTCCTACTTTCAAAGGTTTATAATTCCTTACTGGATCTTTTCTAATGGGTGACCTGGAGCGGACAGGATAGGAGGGAGTGGAGATGAAGCAGGAGCAGACCTGGGTGCTGCTGGCACCACATCAGCAGTATGGAGGTAGCACATCCTCTCTCTCCCTCCCCAGGGGCTATCTGGGGGCTACATAGGGAAACCGCCCCCCTCTCCCCCTTACCAAGCCAATCCACCCCAGCTGCTGTGTAGGGCTACGGGTTGCACAGAGGGATGAAGCTGAGAACAAGGGGAAGGACAGATCACCTCAGAAGGATCATGCTGTGCCTTGAGTACATGTACAAGTAATTTTCTTCTGCTTAATTTAATTATTTTGGTTCTTGGGAATAAATCATTTCAGTGTGGTCCTGGTTTAACCAGAAACTGAACCCACATGGCTGGGGGTGACACACTACACATTAATTTGCTGCACCTTCAAACCCTCCAGTTATATCTTGCAAGAGAAAGAGATAAAATTTTCTGTGTTAAAAAGCACACGCAGGAATTATATCACAAAGGAGAGATCAGAACAGCAAACTTAATGACTTAATATTGTACAATATAAAATCATTCCAGTTGAATAACTTTTAATTTATTATAATACATAGATGCCAATTATGCTTGATTTATTAAGAGAAGTTCAGCAGTGCCAAGGCCCTGTGTTTGAGTGGTTGCCATGGTATCCAGCTTTTACAAGGACATCTTAAGGATCATTAAAGTGTCAAGGTGATAAGTTTGACACTCAGTGGATTTAATGATGGATGATAATAATGTTACCTCTTCACATCATGAAATACCTAGTATTCAAGTTAGAAGGCAGAAATTTTAAGCATTTTTTTATTTTAAATATTTTTTAAAAGGAGCCAGCTGAAGCTGACACGAAATAATGTTAAACCAATCTACATTCTGTTCCCTTCAATGTAAATTCCTTAAACTCGGGGGTTTTTAGTGATTTTAGGTTGCCACCCTTCCAAAAGCATCTCAACCTGTTTTTATCAGATCTCCCAAGCTTAACTCTGACCAGGGACTCCTAGGCAGTGCAGAAAATAGTTTCCAGGCTGAACACTGCCAATCCAGCTCCCAGCAAGTCTTACAGAATATTTGATGGTAATAAGAGAATTGAAAAAAAAAAAAAAAAAAAAAGAAAAACAAACCAACAACAACATTCTCTGTCTCTGCTGTGTACTGTGAAAAAACCTGATGGCAATATGCTCTGCATCTAAGCATCTAAGCTCTATCCCAGCTGTCAAGCACAACCAATTCATTTCACGTTGGACATAGAACAACCTTAGGCTGGTAATGACTTTCAGTGACTTGCATAGACCTGATTCAAGCCAATAATTCGAATACAAAAGGGTCTGGAGGCCTCAGAACATCCCTGGGCCTTAAAGATGCACACACGGGAACCTTCAAGATACATTATTTTAGGTACTCATTTCTGTTCTGGTGCAAGAGGACAACTTCAACAGAGCTGCTGGGAATGAAGGAAGGCTCAGAGGTGCAGGCCCATTGCTACTGCACCACCTCCCTAACAGCAGCTGCTACCATGCAGGTTGCTTTTGTCTGAAAATACAATATCCTCATGCTTTTCTATTTTAGCCTTCCAGAAATATTACCCACATACCACCTTCTCTGGAAAAAAAGAAAAAAAAGTAGTTGTCACTGTCTATTACCTCCCAAGCTGCAAAGTCAGTGGGACCATGTATCCCCTTTCAGTGTGATGACAATGTCATCAGACTGATGATTCCCAGGGTAGCACTACTGTTTTCACCCCCTGGTTCTGCTCAGAGCTACACACAGCATCGTTTTCTTGGAGCAATTTACCAGTTTATCCTCACTATGAATTAGAGTCTGATTTCACAATCTCTTTTTAAGAGAAGATTTATTAGACTGACACTGCTTTCAACCTGCCCATTGGACTGGTGTAAATAAAAGACAGGGGATTACACACCTAAACCCCAAATTTACTACTAGCAGTCAGCACTCATGCCTACTAAGCTGCACTTCATTGCCAAGCATCGCCATTCCAGGTATTCCATGTCTAGTGTAAACACATTTGACAAGCATAATCACAGTTTAGCTCTGGTATCTTCTAGTAAAGCTATCTAACTGACATGAGAATAATAGTCTAGGACAAGTACATAATGTTTTCCAGTCATTCTAAACAATTCTGTGCATACTTTGCTCCAGGAGAGCAATTTTTCCTGTGCCAACAGGGACTCTCTTGCTTGACTTGGCCTGCATTTTTGGCATAGGTTCCAAACCTTGACAACTTCCTCAGTGTCACTATTCATCTGGGACAAGTACTGGCCCTTCCTTGGATCTTTCAGCCCCTGAATAACTTCTATGTATTCATGCAAACATGTTTTTCAGCACCATTTTAGCAAGTGGCATCCTGGCGCTTCTAGACCTACGGGTTCCTTAGCTTGTAAAACAGGAGTCTGGAGCATGGGATCTTGACCTCTCTGTGCTAGTGGCCTTTGCATTCTACAGAAATCATTCAGTCTGTGTCCAGACTTCATGTGGATCTGGACAAACTTAGGATACTCTGTTCTGAACCTGCTTCTGCTGCAGCGCTGAAAAGCAGTCCTGAGGGCATCCTGTCGCTCTGCACTCAGCCATCTGCCTTTTGCTTTCTGGTTACAAAACCTCAATGAAATATTAATAATTATTATCATTTCAAGATGATATTTATTGTTCACTTTAGCAAAGGTATTATGGTAAGTGACTCCTGGTCAATTTTTACCACACGCGGGCTTCCCATGAATCCTCTCTTTGACCACAGGGATTGTCAATGCTTATTATATATCAGTCACTGTGTTATTAAGTGACAGCAGTAAGCCCTATTTACATCAAAGGAATGCTGTGATTTCCTTTGTAATGTATTTTTTCAAGGGATCTGCTACTTTTTGTTACCAGTTGAGTAAAGCACATTTCAGTTTGCTGTTTTGATATACTTGTGTAGACTTTTCTCAACACATATTATCACTATGTAGTGTCTATTCTTCTTGGAAGTCCATCTGAGCTGGGTGTACTGCTTTACTGTGCTGTACCCTATGCTGCGGTGTCAGCCCTTGCAAGCTCTTGAAAAATATACCAGTGCTCTCCTGCATCTTTTCCATTTGTCAGAGATGATCCCAGTTTAGGTTAGCTGTAACAGGATGTGCAGCAGTTCCTCGGATATTTTTGCCTGACTTGTTTATTGAGTTTTGCAGGTCTTCACATATAACATCTCGTTTCTTGCAACACTTAATATTATACAAGCATGCAGGGAAGCACCGTCTTTTCTTTTCAAAGTTTCATCCTGGACTGAGTTGTACCTGCTTTATGGCAAGTTAAAATGCTCAGTCAAGAGAAAATGTAGATATTACACATTTTCCTAAATGTCTTATCTCAGATTGCAGTTCTGGTCCTTCCACTTACCAGCCAGTCGGCCTCCCAAAATTACAAGATTTGTTTTTTGAGGTTTCACATTATGGAGAATTTTATGACTTGTTTCATCACAATCCTTTCAATTAAAACATTTCCTTCTTGTAATGCATTTTCATACAGCTTGCAGTACTCCTCAAATTTATGAACCAGGGCTTGAGAGTTAGCCTATCCTACCACAGTTACCTGAAAAAAACTGAACTGAGCCAGTGCATTAAAATGAACCACCACCAAAACCAGAAGACACCTTCTGAACTGTTCTTTCTTTCTTTGTAGCATCTGACCAGCCCTGCAGAGTAAGAATCTTCCTCTACCTCCTTCCATGTTTCCAAAGAATCACGGTTTTACAATGGGTTCAATTTGGGGAGGTAGGAAAGGGGGGTACAGTTCAAATTTCTACGTCCTGCTGCCAGTTGGTGTTCCAAACTCCCTGAGATAGGATGTGTAACAGGAACATATTTACTTTGAAAGTGACACTTCCAAACCTGTTGAACTTATAGAGCAATGACCTTCCCAAAGTACCATTTTTCAGTTTTCTGTTATTGCTCACAATGCAAGGATTTATTTTAAAACTGTCCTACTATGTCTATTGAAAATCAAGGATTTTCACAGTTCAAATGTGCACTCTTTATAAAAGTACATAACTTTCATCTTGGACATTGTTTTGATTTTAAATCTATTTGGACTCTCTGAAACAATTACAGTAATTTTAATGCTTTTGATTTTGTTGTGTTTTTCTTCCCTGTCATAAATGATGATATTTCTTGTCCACGCATCTGTGTAGATGCACATAATGGTTCTGAAAAGTAGGTATTTAATGAAAAAAACCCTTTCTTTTCCATTCACCTGAACACTTCTGAAGCCTTTCATTGTTCTTTTTCCACATACAGGTTGAAGGTTAGGACAGTTTTTGGCCCCAAAAGATAACTTTAGAACAGGAGAGTGATTATGCCAGAATCAATCCCTCTTTGTCCAACCACAGCACAGAAACAGTATCACCTGATTTTTGACTCGCAGCAGCCCAGCGCCTTGGTTCAGAATCGCAGAGACTCACCAGCTATGATATAAATCATCTGGACAGACGCTTTCCCCAAAATATGGATATTGAATAAATCAGAGGAAACCACAATCGCCTGGTTAACGTTCACCAAATGGGGAGGGAGTCCAAATTTGTTGAATAAATTATTTGTGAAGAATTATTCACTCACTTGTGCTTATCACCATCTTTGCCAAAAGCCCCCAGGCTCTCCGAAGCGTTAGATCAGTGCTAAATGCATGCTTCATAGTATAATGACTGGAGCAGGAGTAATAAAAACGTACTTACTGCTGTCAAAATTAATCTGTTAATAGGAAAGTTTGTGGCAAGCATTCTGTAACTCGTATCTGTGAGGAAACAGGTTCCCCATTTACAGAAAATGGAGCTGTTTTTTCTTAAGCGGTGAGCTGCCTATTGTGTAGGTAATTACAAGAAGGCCTGTGTTGACCTGGCAATGAGGTAGTGTATCTAAATACCTGAAGTGAAGGAGAAAAACAGAAACGAAAGCAGAGGCCCCATCTGTTAGACTATAATGATTGTGCTATTTGAAGGCAGAAAGGTTTGTCTGAAGCAGCTGGTTTCTCTCCAAGTGACCTTTTAGCATTTCTGCTTTTGCCGTCTGACAGATGTGTCAACTCAATAATTTCAAAAGCCCCTGAGTAAATAACCAATTGTGAGCAAGGATGACCTAAAGCGATGACAAAATGGGTGCGCACACAGCACATTACAGAACATAATACCTACTGAAAGAACAGGGAACATTATCGAAGAGGAAAAACATTTTACTCTTTATTTTTGAGTAAATGGTTTTCCTGCCCACAGATCAGTTGTTTTCGAGGAAAAAAGGAACTGCAAAGTGAATGGAAGGGTATTGTGGTGTGTTTGCCCTTGGAGCACGTCTGTGAGCTGGCTGCAGGACTCAGGTGGCATCTCAGAGCCCAAAATGGACTTTGGCTCCCTCCCTCGGCCCACAGCCGGGAAGAAGGACCGAAGGCCACAGTTAATTGGCTTTGTGAATGATTGGGGAACTGCAGAGAGGTGACTGCAATCAGGTAAGACCTGATGGAGTTTAAGGTCCACTAAAGAATTTCCAAAAGTGATGCAGATGCTGCTTTTAACTCAAACTTGAAGCCTGGCTAAGGGAAATGCCACAGCAACTGGAGACTCAGTGCCGAGGCACCCAGAAAATACCTCAGTTTGACGATGCACCACTTATTCTGCTGAAGGCCCACACCATTAGAAAATGTTGCTTTCTCACTGCTATTACAGACCCTCCATGAAGAATCAAATCTGCCAACTTTAGTCCTGTTTGGAATAGCTGCACTTCCAAACCTGCAGAATTTTGAAGCAGCTGATGACACAGGCAGCTCCAAATCAGTCCAGGTTCCACTGATGAAGGGCAGTAATACTAAGAAAAGATTAAATGTCAGTAATTCATGCTGCAAGGTGTCTGGGGCCCTTTGCTTCCTTTTGATGTGGTTGAAAGTGCTACCAAATAATCCTTCTTTCTACATTCATTGTAGAGGGTGGAAGTATCTAAAAATCCCTTTGAGACTGAAAGGACAGTGCTGAAAGTCAGGAGATCTGGACTATGGCATGGTTCTTCTACAGTTCTATCTCAAATTACTCCACATCTGTTTCCTCAGGTATAAGATATGATGAATAATATAACCCATAATAGTGCTGTGACTTATAATTTATTAACTTGAATAATCAACTCTGAGCTCTTCAATAAAGGGAAAGAGATAGAGGATTATTGAGCTTGAATGTTGTTTACTAAAAAAATACTAGATTGGGCCTATATGAATCAGATCTAAAATTAAAAGTTTGATAGTCAGGAAGTTTGACAGTGGCAACAATAATTCTGTCTCTCAAGTGTTACAGGTTCATCTGAGCAGGTCCTGTGTGCCAAGGCTGTGAACAACTTCCATGTAAAAATTTCATTGCAATCTCCATCAGAAATTAGAAAAAATAGAACTCTTAATTACAACATGCTTTCAAGGTAAGACCAGATATCTTTATTTATTTAAGAGAGACCTGAGGATATTTAAAGATTTATAGATGATTTACCAGAGGAGCAAATAAAAATGTAACTAGTACTGTTGTCAATCATACACATACTCCAAGAATATCATAACAAATACCCTAAGAATATTTTTTTATCTGTATTAATATATATTCTAATATAATAGATTTTAAAATCTGTTCTATACAATATCAGGCACAAGACTGGACTTACAGCTATACTAATGAAACTTTTTAAAATTTTCAGACTTCTTGCAGTTATTTCCAATTTCAGCACTGATTTGCCATTGTTTGCTATTGATACTGGAGTGCAGCAGCTGACGTGCATCCAGCAAGAGCTGGCAGTGCTGTGGGTTTGGCAGTAGATGATTACTTTTAGGTTTTTTCCAAGTTTCAAGTGTTTATTACACCAGCAAAAGTTGTAGAATTTAAATTCCTGTTTACCAAAGATCAAGAAACAGGTTAGATTTTACTCTACAGTGGCAAAATAAATTCCCTTAGCCTTTCTACAGACATGTCAACTGCACGATGGGAGGAAAACTCAGATTTCACATCCATGAACATGTCAACACTTGGCCTGATTTAGCGATGTAGGTACCTGCCTATTAGTAGATAGGTTGAGAGACAATAGGCCAACAAGACAAGGAGAGATACGGAGAAATTATTTTAGAGAGGAATCAGACAAAATTTAAAATTTTGAGCCAGGATTAAAATTCCACATTTCTTCATCTTACAATATATTTGTTAAAGGCTCATGCCTTTGTAAGAAATCTATCTCATTTTTGGCAGAAAATCTCACTGGATGACTGTTCCACAGCTTGAAATCCAGCATTTTAAAATCCCTAAAAATAAAGCAGACACTTTATGTAATTAGCTGCCTTGAGAAATGGTGTTTGAACCCAAAAAGCCTGCCACCACTCCACCTAACACAGTTTGTCACATTCAGATCTTGGCTGTAAGAGCGTTTTGAAATTATTGCCATCTCTCACTGAAATATCTCAGAGGTGATGGATATTTTTCCACTGGATTTAGATGGGGGCTCACCCTGACCCTCAGAAATAGACAGGTGGCTTCACTGCAGGAGCAGCCAAGTTACAAGAAGCCTCTATAGCATTTCTTCAAATGGCAGGCAATGGCCATATTAACAATCCAAGAAACTGTAAATAGAGTTTTCTCAAAACATATGAATAAAACAGCCGACAAACAAGTCATATGTGTACTATCAGCCTAGGTACCAGCTATTAAGCAAGAGGTCACAGCTTTATTAAACAGTTTAATATGAGATACCATAAGTATATGGTAGATATTACATGTTTTGACCCATACTTTTACCCTCAATGTTATCAGTGTCCCTTAACAGACCTTTAACTTTAAAATATTCCACACATTAAATCAGCTGTCAATAAGAGCAGCAGAAGCTTACCACAACTGGGCATCTTAGAGTCGAGGGGAAACTCAGGAACTGTGCTGGATAACTTCTGTACTTATCTTTTTTACCATTCTTTAAGTTGCTGCTATATTTAGAAAAGTCCCATGTCTATCTCCATTAAGTTTTTACACAGGTTTTTATGAAATCACATTATAAACTCGAGGTCAGCAACCACTGAGTCAAGTAATTTATCAAGTCATTACCCAGATGCAGTGCCTACCATTAGCTGTCTTATGATGCAATTTGTAGTAGAAAAAAAAAAGAGTACAACTGCCTCCATGAGGAACAGGTTGTGTTTAACACCACACAGTGTTAATTTATCCAAGAATACCTTTTCAATCATGATCATGTTAGATTAGAAGGGAAGGAAGAGCAGCTACAATTTTAAAAATCCCTTTGTTTCAGAGGAAAAATAAATATTTTGACTGTGCTTTTCTGTTCTGCCTTAACTGCTTCAGGGGCTTTTTCATATCCATTTTTTGCAACACTCTGTTACAGTTGCTGGAAAACATTATTTTTCTCCTATCCATCTTGTTCTTTTCTATTTGGCAACTATTGATTGTTTTTTTTCTTCTGTGTTTTCTTCAAAGGTAAAATTAACATGGTTGTTTCCATTTCAGAACTTTGGTTTATACAGCACCTTCTCAGAGCAAAATTATTTTATTTGTTCAGTGGTGTGCAACCATAGGACCAATGTAACTCCACAGGACAGGACCAATGCATGTACAGTAAAAATACATATATCTTTTTTTATTACAACTTATTACAGAATTTCTGAACAGACACACAGCTGATTGAATGGCAAAGTTGAAAACTGATCTGTAGTGTGAAATTTCTGCTGGTCTTAACAGGAAAGCAACATTTTAAAATCTCCTAGGCTTAGTGCTAATGGTCAATACTGCGCCTTGTGAACAAAAACTCTAGTTTCATAAGGTCTCCTCTATAAGATGTAGCATGTGTGATCAGTGGCTGAAATTCCTCAGTAAGTGGATTGAGCAGACCAGAGTCCGTTTCTCAGGAGTGCTGCTCAGGAGAGGTCAGTTTCTGTATAGAAGGGGCAATCAGCATTTATGTCTGTCTCAAAGGCTTCTGCAGATCAGAGGAGGCCACCAGCACAAACTCTGCTTTATTAAAAAAATATCAGTGCAAATGCAGTGTAAGGAAGGAAACAGTTCACAAGTCTCATCCCAGAGACCATGTGCTCAAGAAACAGGACACGTGGATTTTCAAGACAGTATGTCATCTGTAAGGCATCCTCAAATCCTTCAGTGTGAAAATCTCTTCGGTTACTATTACTGAACACCACATGAATAAGCATCTTAGAAAATACTTTCCCTCACCCACTTTTACTTCATCTGTTCAGCTCAGCTATTTCTAGATCACCTAATATAATACCCAGGTGTTTCCCTGTGTCAGTATAGTAGCTGGAATATACTGGGTTGTCTCTATTACTGACTCACAGACATTAACTTATGGGCTACGAAATCAGGGACGTCGTATATAACAGCCTTATCTTTAGAACATGTTTCTGTTAATACCTCCCATATCTGCCTAGCCTTGGGCTGCAGAGTGAGATCTCTTAAGTATGACTTTCCCAGTTTTATGTTTCTTATTGTGTGGATTCTGTTTGTTGAGAGGTGGAGAAGATAGGAACCAGGCTGCCTGTTACGTTTTTGGCCTCATATTAAATTTCAGTATCCAAAGAATATCCAGATATCATTCTGTTACCAGGAAGGTAACGGGAGACCTGGCCACCCAGGATATGGACAAGGCTGAGGTACTGAATGACCTCTTTGCCTCAGTCTTCACTGGCAAGGGCTCTAGCTGCACTGCTCAAGTCATAGAAGGCAAAAGCAGGGGCTCTGAGAATGGAAAACTGCCCACAGTAGGAGAAGATCAGGTCGAGACCACCTGAGGAACATGAAGGTGCGTAAGTCCATGGGCCCTGATGAAATCCATCCCCGGGTCCTGAGGGAGCTGGCAGATCAAGTTGCCAAGCCGCTTTCCATCTCTGGATATTTGAGAAATCATGGCAATCTGGTGAAATTCCTGCCAATTGGAAAAAGGGGAACATAATCCCGATATTCAAAAAAGGGAAAAAAGAGGACCCAGGAAACTACA
>VZRU01017899.1:6644-100943 GCA_013398155.1 Pedionomus torquatus | reverse complement strand
ATCTGAAGGCAGCCTACAGGAGAGCAGGAGAGGTACTCTTTGTCAGGAAGTGTAGTGATAGGACAAGGGGTAATGCTTTTTAATTGGAAGAGGGGAAATTTAGATTGGATACCAGGAAGAAATTCTTTACTGTGAAGGTGGTGACACATTGGAACAGGTTGCCCAGAGAAGCTGTGGCTGCCCCACCCCTGAAATTGTTCAAGGCCAGGCTGGATGGGGCTTTGAGAAACCTGCTCTAGTGGGAGGTGTCCCTGCCCATGGCAGGGGCGTTGGAACTTGGTGATCTTCAAGGTCCCTTCCAACTCTAACCATTCTATGATTCTATGAACATGGTGGATAGCAAGCCTCTGGAATAAACAGTCAGCATGGAAACTGGAAAAAGAAGCAATCGAGTAATCTAGAATGCTACCACATACTGGAATCCATCTAAAATGGGAAAAACATTAGGAAAAAAAAATCTGATATGTCCTTGTTAAATACCTGGAGAAGAGCACAGTCTTTACTTATGTGGTAAATCATGGATTTCTTAGACAAATACCAAACTTAAAAAGAAACAAGATGCAGATCCAAAATCTGCAGCCAGCAATAGATTACACAGGTAGAGAAGGAACTAGTGGGCAGCTTGTCTCTGACCCACATGAGATGATCTTAAGAACTGTGCACCCAAAAATGTATGTAGAAGCATGGATGCAGACACTGAGTTTATGCCACTTGGATGTTTGGGACTCGGTACAAGCACAAATTTCAGCATATTGAGTTATTTTATGATTTAGGGAAGAGTCTTGGCTGACTGGAAATTTACAAGTTCAAACAAAGCTTGATTTTATTTCTGGGCCCGGTGGAGCTCTGTGGTAATAAGCCACTTACTAGTGTGATCAGTAGTACAGGAGCCAAAAACTAATAGATGATTCCATAGATTGCAACTAAGACCTACGCCATATTCTTCACATTGAGCACTACGTAAACTGTAGAGCCAATTAGCTCTTTTTTTCCATCACTCTGACACAAATACTCAGGTATCCCATCTTCTCATACATAAATCATTTCCAAAACATGCTAACGTTGTAGTTTCAAACTTACAAAAAAAAAAAATGTTTGTCTGAATAAAAATCTAAATATTAGTATATAAAAAGTATATAAAAACAAACATTCAAGCAGGTTGGCTTCTTTGCATAATCTTGTTAATTTAAAACTTCAGCTAGATTAAATAGACCGTATTTCACTATAACGTATTAGAGATTTAAGACTAATTCCCTTAAAATTTGTCTGATACTGATTATAAGGATGATTGTATTTGTAATCACATAAGAACATTATAACAGAAATAACAGAGAAATAACAGTCATGTTAACTTACAAATTATAAACATTACTGCCATTTATTTCATGCTTCTGCCTAATATTTGGGTGCATTAAACAAAACCTGAAACCCTGGAAACAGTTTTCTGCAACTTATTGTACTAGAAGCTGCTTAGCTACAGACTTGCAGACTTACAAATATTTTTAGAGTGGATAATTTTAAAGGACCTCACTGTCTTAGAGCCTAATTTCAATCTGAAAAAAGACATCTGATTCTGGCATTGTGTAAACCTGTGGGGAATCTCAGGAGAATGGAACCGTGCATTGAGTAACACATGTGGACTTCCAGAGTTCATAAAGCAGTCATAATTTTTCTCCCAAATCATGCCCTAGTGGATTGCAGGATGCTATGGTCAAAATTATAGCATGAAACTTGTACTGGAGTAATGTGTATCTGCATTTAATAAACATCTCCGTTAGACAAACGCAGTTGTGTAACACGAAAAGCAGCACTGTCAACAGAGAGAAAATGTGTGCAATCCTGTTAAAGATTTTTTCTGAAAGGAGGAAGCTTTCTACAAAAAGAAAGTTAGCATTAAAAAAAAAAAAAAAAAAAAAAAAAAAAAAAAAGAAAGCCCTTCTATGAGTTGAAAAGGACAAATGACTATAAAAATGTAAGCAGCCAACCCCCAGCTGAGAAATAAAAATAGAAGAAGGGCCATTAGGCCCGGAGATGTCATCTGTGTCCCTCCTCTATTTGTGTGTGCAGGGGATGTGAGGCAAGGGAGACATGCATTGAACTGGCTCACCTCCCTGCACAAAAGTGTATTATGATATTATACCATCTGTTTTTCAATCAATAGTAAGGATTCACACTCCACAGTGCCTTCCAGCACTAGTTTGTAAAATGGACATTGAGTCAGTATTTTAGTTTAATTTTCACAACTAAAAGAGCAGCAAATAAAAGAGTGCTGAACTGTTAAAGGAACAATAACAATTGAGAGCACTTCATAAATTTTGTAGCTGAACTTCAGGTGCTGTCATACTCCTCTTCTTGATGTTTCCAGCAACTGAGCTAGGTCCCCATGCTGCAAGCAGGAGCCCTTCAGGCTCTAAGCACACTCCTGGGGCAGAGGTAGCTCACAACAGTGTTCTTTTGGCCTTCTTTTTCACTTTTGCCAATCAGGACAGCCATGCCATGTACCAGTTTGGCCAGAAAAGAGAGAGTGAGGGCACTGGGGAGAGAGACAGAAGACCCCAAAGTTGTCCCCAGGCCAGGCAGGGAGTCCCCTGCCCTCCAGCAGCTGCTTTGCAGGGCGTTCCTCTACCAGCACACACTCATTCGTTTCTGTCTGCTAAGCCTAACCACATTCCCTTCACTGTTTGTAACAGTTTTGTTCCCCTTGTAAATCTTTTCAGGATGTGTAAATGTAATGTTTAATATCATGCCTTGTAAAAGCTATGCTCTGAAAATGGACAGATGTTTCCAAGTAGGTAATGAGTAACATCTTTCTCCAGCTTTCCTGGCAGACGCAGCTGAAAACAAATACATATGCACACATAGGTTACACTCTTCTCAGAGAAATAATGTTACCAGCAGTTTCTTTTCAGTGGCCAAGTTGGTCAAAGAAAATTATTTTCTCACAATATTCAATATCCAAGTTTCTCCTTTAATTGGCTGGAACACCATCACTATCCCCCCACTGCCAGCTTAATCCAATAGCCATTGCAGTCTGAAAACCAGGAAAAATAGATACTGTTCTCCCATTGTATGTTCTGTAATACAAATTAAATTGGTCATAGAACGTCATTCTGGTCATACGAATGAACTATCAAGTCTCCATAAAACAGGGGAAAAGAAACCCGAAGGCTGCTTATTTTTAAGTACAGAACATCAATACACTTTGTAAAACAATACTCGTCTCACACAAAAATGTAACAGAAAATAGGGGATCATTAAGAAAGCTAGGACAAGAGACTCTTGTGCTAAATATGACAACAGCACTTAGGATAGGAAATTGTAATACATTTTTTTGTAGCTTTAGCTATTCAGATATTATCAAAGGGGTTATTTTTACTAAATCAAAGGTAATTAAAAGCAGTTGCCTGCATGCATTTTCATAAGATTTAATAAAACTAAAACACAATGAAAAGAACTTTAAAGAGAGATTTAAGAGCTGTGGGTGAATAAAGAATCTTGTTTCATTTTTTCTTTTGACTGATATGACACTAAGAATTAAACAAACAAGGCGATGCTTTGCCATCTGAAACAGTGTTGTGAAAGCTCCAAATGGGAGCAATGAAATTTTTTAAATATCCAAAGAAAAAGTATTATGCAGAGTCACTACAACCATCAGCCCAGCTCCATGGTAGTGCCATTGGCAAGGATCTCAAGTGACAGCAGCTTTTTTGGTCTGCTTGAAGGTCTAGCAAAAGGGACTTTCCTATAACCTTTGATTTTACAGTATACTTCCTTGCAGCTTTTATGTGGGTGCTTGGCCTCAAGTGCCTGGATTGTAGAAGAGGATCAGTGATTTCATGTCATGGCCTTTGCCAGGGAAAGGGTCAGCACATTTTCTGTGTGCTTCATGAGAACAAAAGGCTTTTAAGGTGGATAAAACATCAAATATGTCAAAGCTGGCATATCCAAAATCACCTTGAAACACCTGACATACGTAGTCAGGGCTATTTAATGCCCCCAAATTCCAAATAAGTACTTTCCTGACCCTTGTTTGGAATTAAGAGTTAGACATAGGAGTCACAGGTGCTGTATGATGGCTGCCAGTTCCAGCACACAAGATTTCCCGAGCACATATATTATTAATGAGCAATTTTTCCTCTTTCTGTAACATACTAGAGGTGTTCAGCTCTTTCAATTCCACTGTGACTTCTTTTGAATGAAAACTTAAAACTATGGACATCAAATAACTTCTCCAGTGTCTGTCTTCTGCACAGAAGATTATAGGACAGGTTTGAAATTTCTAGGATTATTATCCAAAAATGTCCATTGGGCTAAGCACACTTTGTGCAAAGAGTTCAGCCCCTGAGCTATTCCCTTGTGTTATCTGGCTGCTCACTGATAGGTGCAGCACAGGATTGCTTGTGTCAGATCATAAACTATCATTTCCAGATGTCAAAAAAACCTTTACAAATTGAAACCTAAGTGGTGTTGAGATAGCCACAAAGGTCTGCCCAACACAAGCCTTCTCACAAACAAATATGATTATCAGTGTGTCTGGATCTGACAAACAAAAATCTAAAAAGGCGAAAAAACCACCACTATGAGCTTAGCTAGAAAACCACCATGAATACAGGTTTGAATTGTTTTAGCAGAATAACTATTGATAAATACATCTTGAAGAGTTCACGCATGCCAACAGAGAGCATTATTATCTTTACAGAACACAAGCTAGGGTTTAATAGGAATAAACTTACTTGTGTGAATCCTTTGCCTCATCCTTTGCTATTTAGCAAAGAATTATTTTTCTCTAATGGATGGCTTAAAATGTTCTATATCATTGATTCATTCCTTCTATTTTTCTATGGCATTTTGGAGTTATTTCTACAGACTATTCTTGGTTTCCCTCCTACCAGCTTTGCCTGACACTTGCCTAAGGGGCTTCTGCATTTGGAATCGACAATTACAGAAATCTCTTTAAACTTCACTTCTCTATTTTTATTTTTACTCTTCTTTTACATTACCGGAACAGCAGTCTGCATTTTGCTTTAAGAAACCCACTGGGCATGACTGACTTCATTTCCCAAAGTAGGAAAAAGTTTGAACTTCCAGGGAACTATGCTGAATTTTTGAGCAACGCCCAGGCAACACATAACCTCCCTCACCTGCTACATCCCTTAAAAGCCCAGCAGAACCCACACTGCTTAGCAAGACCTGGGGCAGATTTATTAAATACGTCGGAGACAGAGCTGCTCTGTGCCCACGTGCCAGAGGGGACAGGGCCAAGCATCCCCAGTTGGCTGGGCAGGAGGCTCCTCTCCATTTCTTGCTCCAGGTCACACAACAGCCACTCTGCACCAGTACACAACAGGGTTGTGTGTGTGCATCCATCTAAATTGTTCTGTGGACCTGAATAATACTACTGTTCAGCTATAAAAATCAAAGTTGCCTCTAGCAGTGCACAGTTTTGTGCTTACACTGCACATACAACCGCACAAATACCAGTATTTTACATAGCGCTGTTCCATGCTTTGTGTGATCTGGCTAGGAGAATAAGTAAAACTAAAGATTTATCTCTTTTGTTAATCTCTTTAGATGGTTATTTCAGGAATGTTTAAATATGAGACAGGAAAGCTTGCCAATCCCTTAACAAACTTTACAAATAAATAAAAAATAAAACCACTATTCCAATACATATGTCGCTCTGGACAGGATCGTGACTCATTTGATTCTATCTCATCATGACTTACGAAATAAGGGAAACAATTTTGTGTATAAAAATAGATAAAAATAGATCTTTGAGGAAAGGAAATAATCAAGACCATACAAGGACTATAACCCTGAGGAAGATATAAGAGATATGCAGACTTGACTCCTCAGAAAGGCACAAAAAGCTGCTTCATAGCTAAGATGCGGACCAAGGCATCCAACTACATCCCCAGCTGCATCACTAAGACTCTGTGTGACCTTGAAGTTAAACATCTCCTATAAAACCTTGGCCCTATTACAATCAACAGCAGAATTCTTGTTAACTTCAACATTACTGAGACCTACCTTCCTTGCTTCAGCTGTCCTGTGGTTTATCAGCATCTGTAACCAGACACCACAACCCCTCCCTAACACACTCAGCCAACATACAGATAAATTTAGCAAGAGTGACATGATAACAAATACCAAAAAGCACATCATTGACATATGGCAAGCACAGACACCTCCAAAGCAACCTAGAGCATTAATTATTAGTGTCCTGTTAAAGTGCCCAGTCTCTGATGTCATGGACAAGGATCAAGATGAGCTTGTCATGCTACAGCTGGAGACCTTGCACTCCAAGCATATGGTGGGAGATGATCGTTGACTGTAGAGTGGAACAATGGCAAAGAGACAAGCCTGGCCAATGTGCTAAGTGGTCTTTTTGGACAACAGCTATGATTTTTTTTTAGGCATCATGGCACATGCTAATTTTAAGGAAGACCTTGGAACAGCTTCACAAACTGTGATGGGGAGTAATTCATGAGCAGAAGAGACAGAATGGGAAGGATGCACACATGGCACTTGTTTGTAAGGACATAGGTTGGAGCTATTGACAGTCTGCCAAAGCCCCAAACCCCTCCAGAAACAATGGCATAGCAATGAATACCAGCAAACAAAACTCTCTGCAATGTTTATTTACATCTGATGCAATGACAGATATATCTAATGTAGTAAAGCCATCAGTGGGTTTGAGCACATGACGGATTGTTGTATTCTAGTTATACTCGGTCTCTAAAAGATACTCATGAGCTTCCAGAAAAGGTTTGAATGCTTTAGGGGTGACTGTGATTTAAAACTGACAGTAAAAGAATAAAGAAGACAAGGAAGGTAGTGGTTAATTGACCTTTATTGTGCCTTCTGGTTCATTTAGAAATGGAAATTAAATTAACATGATAATTCGTCCTACTGTGTTAAGACTGCTATAAACCCATTAAATTTTACGGCCATCGATTTAACATTTTTTTCTATTAACTGGGTTTAATTTTCAATATCATCATGTAGGTTCTGAAAAGCAGTAGCATAGAAGAACCCAGGTGGATGAACCACTGCGTAGCTGGTTTATGCCAGTATCTCAGCTACTGGAAAGCATGAACCCAGACTTTCACAGGCGTATGCTTATTCTGGCACCCACCCTACACAAAGCATAGAGAAGCACACAGGGAATACATGGGCTTCCATCCTTTCCAGAGTAAAACTGCCTGGCACCCAAAGAAAGAAGATAATTCTTCTGAAATGCTCTCTGTGCTGATTCTGTACGCTTCTTTCAAAAGGTTTTGAAACAGGGCTCACTTTTGGTGTGTCAGCCTGATCATCCCTTCTATTTTCTGGAGAAAAAAATACTGCCCACTGCTCTTTGAGAAAGAAAAAGTGGTGTTCATTTCACAAGCCCTAATCTTGCAGCTGACTCTATACAGATATATGCCAGTAGCTGCACAAAGCCTGAATTTTTAGTTATTCCTTTGTATTTGACTATTGTGTTTAAATCATTCTTACATATTTATCTGATGAATAAACAATTAAGTAATCAAGTTTAAAGTAGAACCAGTTGGAAATGTTTGGGGAATTTCCATCCTACAAACTCTAAAGTTTAGATGAAAAAAACACACACAACAAATTCGGGGAAAAGTTTCTCAGGTCCACTGAATGTCAGTGACAAACCTGGAAATAGTGAGAGTAGTCTCCCAAAAGCGTAGTTCACCAAAATTTGGTAACTGTTATCCTACACAGATTTAGATGGTATTTCTTCACATCTCAAAAAGACACTGTGCCATATTCCCACATTTTTGCACAATATTTTTTGGAGCCTGACAGTATTCTTAAACTAATATTTTTCTTTCTGAAAATTAAGATGTAAGTGGAAAGCAAATGTCATTTTTACAACACTTTACTTCCTGGCTTCCTATTTACTTTTATATACATATTCTTACTTGAACAAATTAAGCCAAATTAATAATATGAGCATTCTGTATACGGTACGTTTTCCCATGGTGCGATGGTTACTTGTCATTAATTTCTCATAATAAAATGCTCACTTGCACACAAAAGGAACTTTAATAATGTAAAAGTGTATAGAAAACAGTCTGTAACAATTCATAGGAATCTGCTACTGAACAAAATCCACACTAACAAAAGTGACATCAATCTAGCCTTCCTTTTCGCTTTTTTTTTTTTTTTTTTTTTTTCCAACTGAATCTAGAAGTATGCACCAAACTCTCCATGTACCAACAATGTTCTGATATGACACTTGGCTGTTTAACCTGCCAGAGCTGGCAGCAAATGAGGGAATAAAACTGTTTCCTACTATTGCTGGCAATAAATGCCTGTCTGTGTTAATTACACTTTACGCTGGTATTCATCATTCAGTCAACACTGCCTGCTTTGCAGCTTCTCCACAAATGACTAAACCCCAGCAGCATCTCTGCCGATACCAAGCCATGGCCAGGCAGACGTTCCCGGGAGCAGCAGCATTTGGGGACCAGCCACGGTTGTCCACAGTGAAAAGGGCTGACTTATTTCCAGGAGTAACACGCTTCAGATTTACTATCAGGTTGGAATCCAGCCCAGTGAGGAGTATTTAATGTATTTTATTTTGCCTTCTGTCTGAAACTTTGGGACAGAAATGCTGTAAAGAACACAGTCATTAAATTAAATGAGAAATATCAGCAACAGTGGAAAAATCAGTGCTCTATAAGCAAAGGATAAAAGGAGACTTTCAACTGATACTAGGAGCAAGGTCTAGAGAAGTAGCAAGGAAGTTTTTCCAAAAAGGTGAACTACCAGAATATGATTTTGGGGAAGATTAGAGGACAAAGGATTACAGAACAGGTAATAAATAAAAGTGGACAAGCTTGGAAAGGAACGAATGAAAAGCAAACAGGGGACTAAGCAGAATATGTAGTGCTAAAACCTATGTAATGGGCCAATATATGATCAAATAATCAAATTCTATACCTTTTATCATATGCTGTGCTATGTATGTGTGTATTTACACACTCTCCCAAAAGTTTTATATGAGGGTTGGGCCATGTTTGCGTGCTTTTGTCCTTATCGTAGCAGGTTCATCAATCCTAGTGAGGCTGTTAGACTTAAGACCAGTTCTACTTCTATTTGTGCCAAACAATGCAAATTTGCCTCCTTTTCCTGCCACATGACTGTGGCAGAAAGTCTGTCCCAGTGTAAAGTAGGGAATGGTACCAGCTTTTACAATGCTTCATTACTCTTGTCTGGGGACAGCACTTTTTGCTTTCACCATTATAGTCCAAATAACAAAAACATGACCATGTCCAGGCAACTTAGGGTACACTGAACAAAAGTTGAATTTTCCTGTCTATAAAAAAGGTCAACAGCATAACAATCCATTTACTTAAGGGCCACTGAAATCTTTTACTTACTTTCTTTCCTGTGAAAAGAAGTAATTTTTTTATTTGAACAGATAATCACAGGGAATATTTGTTTGTGACTGAAAATTGAAAAGTTTTACTGAAAAACTCCAAAGCCTGTAAACAAAGATGTTTTGAAGGTTTGGGATTTGTGGCAGGACCTGTACAAAACCTTTTTTTGGTAATAAATACAATAATTTTCCTACCAGACCTGGATTTCCACTGAGGTCTAAGGTGGCTACAACATGCATGATGAGCTGTAAACCTCCACAATGCTGCTTCCTTGGGACAACATGCCCAACAAGGGAAAAGCCTTGGTCTATCAAAACAAGATGTACCACAGGGAGGAAAGGGCATAAAAGAGGCTGGAGGGCAAAAGAAAGGGAATAGCAGAGGGTAGGAAGTTCCTGTGTTTCTGAAGCATTCAGGTCACAGAGGACTGAAAAAAAAACAAACCAAAAACACTTTACATCCTAACCTGTTTCACAAGCCCTGTGCATGAGCTGATTTGGGACAAGAAGTTGGTCCCAAAACTTGCATGCCTTTTATCAGCGCCATGCAATTTTATTGTTCTTATGTCTTTGAGTTTTACTAGGTTTGTGGGTTTAAATCAAACAATTAACAACAGAATGTGGTTTCTATTTGTGGTTTCATTCCAACATCTATTGCGAAATGTTACAGTGACACCATTCCCTGTGTATCCCAATTATTGCTGCAGATGTACATCTGAACACAATCAGCTTAAAAAGCCCTGCTGTTCATCTGTCTAAAACCAAAGACCAGAAAACAGGCTGTAAAGTGTTTAAGATTTTTTAAAAAATAAAAAAAAAAAGGAATGTAAAAGGAGGGAGAGAAACCACTGAGACAGATTTCTTTTTAAATTCAGTCCAGATTGGTGTTGCCCAAAAGCTGTTCTCAACAGCTCATGGCTCTACTGTAGCTTTAGCCACAGAAGTTGGTGTCCTCAGTCCCATCTTTGGCATGTTGTTTTCCATAGTGTGCCTCTCTTTGACCTGCAGAAAGGTCATGGGGGATCTCAGGAGGACAGAGGGTTCCAGACACCGCAGCAGATCTCCCAGGCTCTGCACCCCCCAGCAGAGATACCCAACCAAGAAGCTTCAGCTGCTCCATGATAGAGGACAGGCAGAGGGAGCTCTCAGACCACGGGGACGGAGGTTAAATGGGGAAAGCAGAGTAGCATCATAGTCCCTGGCTCCTCATTCAGAGTCTGAGTCCCCATGGTCTCCTGCTGTGTGGGCACGGGTGGGTGCTCAGCCTGTGGCGACCTGCCTCTTCCCTGGGCTCCGGGCAACATGCTCAGCAGCACGCTCCTCCAGTCCGCCCCATTGCCTCATTTCGTGGGCCCTCAGTCATCACAGGAAGGCATGCAGTGATATGAATGACTGAAAAGTGAATTAATATTAAAATAGTAACATGCAATTATTTTAATTAGCTCTTCTCATGACTGAATTTTCATTCCAAGCTTGCACAACCAAATTATTTCAGTGGGAACGCTGCTGCTTTGTTTTGTATAGGAGCTCAGCAAAAATGTGGCAGTACACTCCTAGCAAATATCACAGATCAATACTCATCTTTTTCCAGACTCAGATTGATTAATATCCATGACATACTGAGTGTAAATGAATATGGTACAATTAATCCTCCCTGTGCAAGAGAAATAACCCATTAACTGAAGGAAAACTACCCAATGTGTCAACAGCAACCAAAAGCTTACCAAGATGAAAAGTGTTGAAATGATTCCGACTCTCAACCTCAAATTTAGGAAGATGGTAAAGGACTAGGAATATCCATTTGTGTCGTGTAACCTCACTGAGCCCGGCACAGTCCTGCGGCTGATTTTGGAGCTGCACCAGTAGCTCCTCATTCTCCCCATGATGAGGTCCTGCCTGGCCTGACAGGGGAGAGGGAATTGTTCTGGGGGGTCTTTCTGATTCTCAATATGTGTGAGAAATTCCCCTTTCCAGTGAGCAGACTATTCAGTAGTTGATTTGGATCAAAACTCTTGCAAGTGAAATATTTTCTGTTAAATTAGTTGGTTTAGGGTTATATGCTTATTTTGCTGAAGTAATAGATGATGCTCTTCAAATCCAGAGAATACAGCAACAGTTTCAACTCTTTTGTCCCAATGCCATAGCCTGGCAAGAAAAACTGAAAGAAAATGATAGAATCATAGAATTATAAAATAGTTTGGGTTCAAAAGGACTTTTAAAGGTCATCTAGTTCCAACCCCCCTGCAATTAGCAGGGACACCTTCAAGTAGATCAGGTTGCTCCAAGCCTCATTCAACCTGACCATGAATGTGACCAGGGATGGTGCATCTACCACCTCTCCAGGCAACCTGTTCCAGTGTTTCACCACCCTCATCATAAAGAATTTCCTCCTTATATCTAGTCTGAACCTACCCTTTTTTAGTTTAAAACCATTATGTCTTGTCCTGTCAAAATCATAAGCAGCAGGACAAGACTCAGAAGAAAATTATTTTCACATTTTGTCCTCCCCATAATGACAGACAACCATAGGAAAACAGTGCAGTCTGGTGACACGTATGGGCTTTCAGGGAACAAATGAACACGGCTTCTGTGTGATTTGAGAAGCTGGATGCCCACAGCTGCCCCAGCCAAACACAGCATCATTGCCAGCTACAGACCAACAGCTGAGATAGCTGGCCTTCTCAACTACACAGATGTTGGTAAAAATCAATAATCCTATTACTAGTATTAATTATGATACCTTTACTGCCAATAATACCAGTAAAGAGAATGTTAAAAAGTGAGACATTTTCACAGGGAAAGAACTGGAAACAGTTGAATACAGATTAAGTCTGAGTAGATCAGAGTTGAAGAGGCATTGCTTATTTTGCCTGTAACCATCTTACAGCATTCAGCTACTCTGGAAAAAAAGGCGTAACTTTTATGCTATGACTGACCATCACCATATGGACCGTGAACTCTTGACAACTGTGATGTCTCTTTTTGCAGCTATTGGTTTTTCCTTGAGAGAAGACACAAATACAGAAGATTAAAGGTTGAAATCTCTGTGTTCTCACTGTCTAGGAGCTAAGTCCTACACTGAGAAAGCAAAAGGACTGTGAGAACACGCTCAAGCCTGACCTCGGAAGAGTGGTATTCAGCATCCCTCCCACCAGCCACCTGCCAAGACTCCAAATTCTCTTTTGGTGGAGGCAGGAATCAAAGGCAAAAATCAGATAAAATGTCAAGGTGAGGGAAATATTAATATCTCCAAGTACCGGAGTCCATTTTACTGCTACTTCATGAGCCAAACACTCTTAACTAGAAACGTGAGCAGAACTACAAGCAAAGAATTACAGAAACCTGCTGCAATTGTAACAAAAGCAGGAAAACTGCTGCCAAACCCACAGGAGTCAGAGGGGATTTCATTCACATTATATCTTTTAGATGATAAAAAGCTATTTTGAACCACGTTTTAATATGTTTATCAAAGGAAAGATACAAATCCAACAATAACATCCCAAATTTCTCACAGATGGAAAATGGGAATCAAAGGCTTTTGCATAGAAATCTGTTGAAGTCAGGTTTTGTTTAGACAGTAATTCCTGCAAAGAATCAAACAACTTTCCCCTCCAGTTTTAACTTGGATTGAGCTCTAAACGTTGGAAGCCATCTGTCCTTGCAAATCCAATGCAGACAGAAAACAATCCTGACTGACTTGAACCAGAAATACACGGTTATTTCAGTACCCGTTGAAGATAAAGGTGTGGGGGTCAAATCATCCCAAGACTATTTCGCCACGAAATGGCTACACCCCATTTTGACATTTGTAAGACTGTGGCTGACAAACTACAGATGGAGTTAAAATGCAAGGTTGAGTGGAAGTCATATTTTATATCAAAACTTATCTCAGTAGGGTGGGTGGAGGACCAAGGGAGGCAAGTTTTACCCTCGCTGACTCAGGGAGTGGTAGGGATCAGTTAAGCAACAGGGACGATGACTCGACATCTCTCATGTAGGGCCACACTGGCTGCACTTACTGGGAGAAACGGTCCATCTGTCTCGCTTCTCAGAAAGAAATGAGTCAATGGGAGAAGGTGAATCACCCTGAGCCCACTAACAGACTAAAGAGCAATGCCAGCAGGGGAGGGGACAAGGTGCTGGCTAATGGGGCTTGCGGTGGCATCCACCTGCCAAAAGGCAGACCCTCAGGGAGCCCCCAGCGCCAGCCACCACGCCATGGCTCACAGGCAGGGAGGTTCTTCCCATTTAAACCTTACACTGGTAAGTTTATCATGCATCGATTCACTTTTTTCAATTGCACATCAGTGTTTTATAAACATTTATAGGTGTGTTATCCATTTTGGATGATGTGAATATTTTATTTGTGCTTAACTTTACCCTGGATTGAGTTGAGAGTGATTTCAAGGCAACTAAAAAAGAAGATAAGGTTGAAGCTGTGAAGATGCATCCTGTCTTACCAGCACACTACCCAGAGTATCTGGAAGGAAGACAATGCAGAGCTTCACAGAAGCTGTCAACAGGAAGGCAGCACCAAGACAGAAGTGTCCCCTGACAGCCTGTGGCAACCCAAGCAGGCTCTCTGGCCTTAGTATGATGTTAGGGAGTCATTAGAAACCCATATGCTCCCCAAGGTATTGCTCACAATGACACTGTTTGTAAAAATCTGTATTGTCTACAAAGGGAAAAACCGAGTTTGGCTTCTTAATTACTGCTCCCAAGAAGAGCATATGGATAGGAAACAAGAAATTGACACAAGGAACGGGCTGCAAGGTAAGCAGGGGATTGAACATAGTCAGATAAAACTACTCAGTCAGAGCAGAGCCAAAAAAACTGTCTAGAAGAGCCTGAAAAGCTACTCTGGATGGAGGTGAACATTGCAATCCCTACTTCAAATTGCTGCTGGGATGGGAAGAAAAGATCTTGATGAGGACATTGCAAGTCTGATCCAAAGCAACCAAAGAAATTTCCAATTAAGCTGGTCTCAGCACCATTGTCCTGAAGACAATCTGATGGGAACTCTTCAGCAAAACAAGCACTCCAGTTTCTTCTTCATTGATTCAATCTACTACTGAAAAATAAATAGACAAAAATATTTTAAAAAAAATTTCATGTTCTAGGAGGCCTTATTTTTGACCTTCAGTTAGCTGCTTTTTATCCTGGAGGAGCACCACAGGTACCAGAACATCAACGTAGCACGTTTTTCAGATGAGGATTTTTTCACAGTCGCACAGTGGTACCTATCAGAACTCTCTTCACTGTTCAAAGTATATATCTCAAGACGAGAATTCATCAGTATTAAGCTTTCTAGCCTAGTAACTTGTAGAATGTGCTCAGAAGAATATACTGCAGGGTGAAAAAAGCGGTTAAGTGTTCACAAAGCTAAGCACAGCCTCATTTCTTATCAAACCTCCTGTCACCTAAGAATGAGAAGGCAAGCTCTTCCCTTGTCACACCCATGCCTACGTCCCACCTTCCATTGCCCACCCATTGGCCTGTGCTACATTTGGGTGAAAGCTAGCACTTTCCATGTTTTCTTTTGTCCTGGAAATTTGGAGGGAAATGTGAATGTTGAACACTTTCAGAGAGCAAATAATGCCAATAAGGGGACAGTGTCCTTACTTTGTGACAGTCCACCTGGCCAGAGTCTTCCCATATATGAGAGGCAAGGAAACAGGTTCCCCAGTGACAGTCTCCCCAGCTGTCCCAGGGAGATCCGTCTGAATGCTGAGTGAATTTGAGCCAGAAATAAGCTAGAATTGGTCAAGAAAATAAAATAGTTTAATTTAGAAAAAACACAGGTTTTTTTAAATTTTTTTCCATTGAAAATAATTTCTGAAGACACTTGCTGTATAAGGACACTGATTGCCTGGGATTTTGTGGGAGACAGAAAATAAACCCAAGAGGGAAAGAGAAAAGAGGCACATTGGATGTGGGGCTGGAGGGGGAAGTCATGAGAGAAAAGCATTGCAGGGAGCTGCCAGATTTGCTGAAACCTCTGCTGGCTTGCCAGATGAATCAGACCACAGAATATTGAATTAAGAAGATTTATGACTGGGAATTTGAGGAAGTTACCTGTGATACAAAATATGTTATGTGAATCAGATCTTTTCTGTTGTATTGACAGAAGCGTATAATGAGCCAGGAGCCGGGTCCCCTCTGCATTACCTTTCCAGAGATGCTCCGTCTGACTGACAGCTAAGCTGGAGCAAGTCAGCCACAGGGAAAACAAGGGCAGCACACTCTCAGGAGCTACAGAGCAGTCTTCTGTGTGAAACTTTCTGAATTTTTCAAAAATGAAAAAAGAAAAAAGAAAAAAAAAAAAAAAAAAAAAAAAAAAAAAAAAAAAAACAAAAAAAAAAAAAAAAAAAAACGAAAGTAAAGCAAATACAAACTTTTCTTCTTCCCCTCCATCATTAAACTGACATAGGCGAGCACACACATGCAGAGGAGCCTCCGAGTCTTTCAAGCACCTGGGAGGGCTGGAGCAAAGGTCACAGAGTCCACATTTATTTGCCCAGCATCTGCCACAAGAAATACCGAAAGGCTTCATTGGCATCTGATAGCATGAAGAGCTATGAGGTTACAGTCTTGATACCCCAGTGTCATACCCATCGGGATGGCTGGATGCTCTTAAAAGCCAGCCAAAAAATGTCTCCTGCGTAGGGAGGAGACATGGAAGTATCACAGATGCCTCTGCAGCCCCTGTTCCAAGCCCTTTCCCCACACAGGTGCACATATCATGTCCAGAGCAAAGCACGGGGCTCCTCTGCCCTGTGCCCAGTAGCCTCACAGCAGGGAAGCGTGCGAGGAGCACATGAGGCTACTGCTTCTGTGCTGCATCCTGCACACAGCAGCAAGCAGCACGGCTTGGCGAAAAATATACTATGGGTTTCATCACTCAGAGCAACCTACAGCAGTGTAATTATTATCTCCACCTTATAGACAGGCTTTTCATCGCTAGCCACCGGGATCAGATGTGGACAAAAAGCTCCATCTTGCTTACACCAGCACTTGTGCCCTCTCTAAATCACACAGTTGCAGAGGAGTGAGTCAGCTCCCTGAGCTCACACCTGCACGTGCAGGATGCAGAGGGATACCTACCTGCTTTGCCATGTAAGCAGAAGCCAGCCCAGGTGCTTCCACAGATTTATAACCCCATAGTTACACTCAAAGGGTGCATGGGATCTGACAAGACACCGGAGAGCCTGCTGACACCTTTCATCTTAACTTCAACAGCCTCTCCTTGCAACATATTTATAATTATAAAACTGCTTACTCAGACACTCAAGCATTATGGCTACCAGCTAGAAAGCACCAGAATGTTTTTTGTAAGAACAAAATTGATTCAATTTCCCCCTTGAAACGATATTTCTGGTGCAGAGCCTTTGCAAAACAATGCTTAGCAAATATCTGTGAAATGGTCTTTTATAATATGACATATATAATGATACCGCGTTTCTCTTTGGGCAAACGCATGATGTTACCATGAGCAAATGCTAACAATGCACAGATGTGAATGCTGCTGTGAACATAAACGTTGTTCCCTACCAAAAAAATAATCCCACAAAGTACTTTATCTTCATAAATCTTACAGGGTTTATGCATTGCTGCCATTGCAAAAACAACAACATATTGAATGGTGCATTTTGAGACAGAAGGAGTTTAGTAAGTCTACCTAACTTAGTTTAACTTCACCTTATGCTGATCTGAAGCCCCGTATCCATCACCCTAACATTATGGCGTGCATTACTGCCAGCATAACAAGGCAGGCAAAAAGGAGGAAATGTGTTTTAACCGCAAAGTGAGAGATGTCTTCCTGATTTATTAATTATTATGGTGCATCCAACATATTTTGCTACAAGAAATGTCACAAATTCTTTTTTTTTTTAAAAAAAAGTACTCCATTGTTGCTGTTGTTCTAGGAAAGTGTAAATACAGTGTACCCTGTTATTTTATGTTTTTAAAAGGTGACCTACACTTTCCATTTCAAATGTGGTTTCTTTAATGAAAATATTGTAATGTCAGTCCATGCAAAGCAAATGCATATTAATATGCGTTTACATCTGTCTCATATTAATATTCATGCCTGAATCCACATCCCTACACAAAGCCAATTTTCTGACCATCTGTGTGATGGCTGGTGGATGCAATGAATAAATTTTATTTGTGAGGGGAGTGATAAATCATGTATCTTCAGTTTTTCACCCACAATCTCTCCTCTTAGGTGCTAAAATGTTTTCATCGTGGCTAAGAATTTTTAAGTAAACCAAACTGATTAACCCCTTAGCAGAGCATGCAGCTTCATTTGCAAGGTGAAAGTCCACAAAAAACATATAAGGTACAGTTATACAACTGAGAAACTGGCAATTTTAGGAGGTTTGGTTTTTTTCTTCCCCTCTTGAATTATTCCCATCTAAGAATCACACTCAATCCAACAGTATAGGCCAAATTTCTCAAACTAAAGCCAGGTACTTCAGTCTGCAAACAGTCTGTTCAGTTGCAGCAGGCGTGTCTTTGGAGTTAAATGCTATTCAAAGTAAGATGTTTGTAACCTGAACTTCCGTGGAAATTCTCACGTGGATTTAGTAGCATTAAGGCTGGCTAAGTAACTGGCTGGGAACCAGCCACAAGAACTGATTGCTAGAGCATCCACTCTACATCAGTTGCTGAGCTTCAAAAGTGCCTCTGACTTTCTCTACAAAACAAGTCTGCTACTAAATCCCCAAAGGATGAATTCTGACTTCAGTCACACCAATGTCATCCAGAGCAGCTTTGCTGTAGTGAGAACAGCTTTTTATCAGTGGTATTCTCAAACAGTTCATAATGTAAATGTAATCCAGTTCAAACATACAACTAAACAAAGCCAAGTGCAATAACTTGAAGTTGTAGCGTGTAGATAAAAAAAGGGAATAAATTCTCAGCTAAGTTGGGGAGCCTGGCAGCTGTAAGCCTTGCTTTCCAGTCTCTGTAGCCCAGGCCACGCTTTCAAAAAAAGCCAACTTTTTGAACAATACCATTAACTCTCTCACTCAGAAGTACAAAGTCTGAACAGACTCATTCCCACACCCTGCACAAGCACTGCTGCAATCTGGGGAGATGCTGTAAGAGGTACTGTGGCTTCCTCTCCGTCAGGCAAAAAGGCCCCACCTAATGTACAGAAGCAGCAGCAGTGCTGTGCTCCTCCCTGAACACAACAGCCCTAGGCACATTCAGTAAAAAACATACTGGGGTAAAAAGTGCCATCACCAGTCACCTTAGGCATGGTTAAAGCATTCGCTTGACTAGCAAGAGATTTCTGTTTGAGTCTTTCTTTCAGCCTGCAATATTCAAACTGTGGCTGCTACCACCCCAAGGGAATTCCCTACCCTTCAGGCTGCTGACTAGTCTTCACCTATTATTTTTTTTAATTAGCTCCTCTTTAGGACACACGTGCAGACAAAAATTTCAAATTAAAACACGGTTTTGCCAACACTAGACTAAATTATTTTCTCTTACATATGCAATGAAGTCACTTCAATACCAGTTAACTGGAGTTATGATGACACTGTTTGGCTTGGGATACCAGATTCTCTGCATGAAGTTGGAATTTGCACATTTTTGTAGATACAGATTATGGAACCAACAAAGTCATGAGAGATTATTCTTTCCTCGTTCTAATGTAGGTCAAATCATGTCAGCAGCAAATAACCTACTTCTACCTTGACAATCCAGCCGTAGGTAGTTTGAACATTATTGTGCACTGAACTGGAATCTGAAAAAGGAATTGTGAATGAGCTTCACACTTCATCAGCATAATTGGCAAGAAATTACTTGTAATTCGAATAAAAACATACAAATGCTAAAAAAGAAGCTCAAATAGAGCACTACAGAAAATAAGCAAGGTAGTCAGTTAATCATCGTTTTCAAGAAACCAGGTCTGTGAGGAAATCCCTACTGAAAATATATTTACATCTAACATCCTTTTGTCTTGGTAAATTGTGTTCTATTTACAGCCCTTCGTAATGGGAAAACAGGACATTTAAAGAGGCTGCCAAATCCAGAGGTTTGAATCTTTATCCCTTCATTCCTCTGCATGAAGCAGACGGGACAAAGTGGGAGGTGGCACTTTTCATCATGACCTTGCCACTCAGGGCCAGTGGCAGTCCTGAAAGATATTGCTGTTCTCATGGGTGTCAAGGGACCTGTGAGAAATGAGCTAAGTTTCATCAAAGTTCCCAGTGGAAAGCATCTGTATTATGGATGCTGCTAGGAAAACTAATTGGTTTCCACAACTAGTGAAATTCATATGGAAATATTGATCAAAACATTCCCTTTAGGTTTATGTTTAAAGCATGTAAAGAAATAGATTGAATATAAATATATTGAATATTTTATATTTATTCCTAATAGTTTTAAAGCATAAAAATTCAATGGATACACACACCTTTTACCCATTCGGAAAAACAAAAGCCATTTCAAAACTGGCTTTCACTTTTCTTATTAGTTTCTTTGATTGCTCATATCAGCTGAGACAAGTGGAAAATCTCTTATTCACAGAAACAGCAAGGGTAATAAAACTCCTGATGTTTGCAGGGGTTACTCACATGCCAGAAGATATGAATGTTTATAGATGCTTTGCTAGGCTGTGGCTTGAATTATTATTGTCACTTTTAAGATTGTAACTGGCCAGCATAAAGGCTGTGTGCACACAGAGAGTGCAGAATGACCCATCAGAGGCAGCAAAGAATGAAGATGGCTTGCCTAGTTTTCTTCAGCTTCCCATGTCACATCCTCTACCCACTTCAATTAATGAGATGATCAGCAAGAAATTTTAGAAAGGCAGAAATCAGTTCTGAAATCAGAGGGCTCCCCAAATCAAGCCTAATGGGAAATTTTCAAAGTCCCTGCAAATCCACTGTAATTGTGCTGGTAACAGATAAAAGCTACAGAATATAGTTCTGTGGAGAAGCTCCTGATACCAACAGAGAGTTCCTAGGACTGCATTCAGCCTCCCACAGGTCCCAGGACTGCGTTCAGCTCTAAATGTCCTCCCTTTAGTTACCCTGTCATTCTTTGTTCACAGCCCCCAAAGCAAGTAAGTTGCAGTAACCTTGCATGCTCTAAGCTTCAAAAGGTCATTTGTATCCAAACATGAACAAAAGAATTAGACAACATTTCCAGGAACACCAACACAGGAGGGTTTTTTTCCCTCTTGTGCTTTGGGCAAAAGGTGCATGCATGCTGTTATCCCCTCCAAGACTCCCTCAACACTTCCAGCACCTCTCAGTGAGACTAATTACAAGAGAAACAGAGAACAAGCTGGTGTTAGATCAGAAATTCAAGTCCAAATCAGAGACCTTGATTCCTTCATCCCTGTTCGAAATGTAAAGATGGGACGAAGTAGGCAGAAAAGCCAAATGCTATGTTTGCATCTTATGTGGTGTCAAAGCATACAGCAGTGCTTGTAAATTCCATGTGCTGAAGTGTCCACTGCATGAAAAGCCAGTTGTAGAGAGAGATGGTGGCTGCCGAGCTGCTGCCACCTGGCTGAGCTCTGCTTGGCACAGCCTCAGGTCCTGCAACCCCATGGTCAGTGTCCTCTGCTATCGGCACGGGCTGCCCAGACTGCAGCCACCGAAGTGAAAAGGAGTGTGCATTAGTAAAGTAGTTCCTCTCAGGGCCATTGCATTTCTTTATATTCTTTCTTCTCTCCAGTATCCCTGTGGGTTGTTATAGTCTCCCTGGAGAATTAATTTTAATTTTAAAAGAGCCTCCAGTGGATAATGTGAGAAGAAAACTCTTCCCACTGAAGCTGCTGCACTCGCAGCAGTAATATTCATCCTTGAGGCTGAAAACACCGACAAGTTGAGCTAGGTGCTCTGTTTCAGGAGCAGCTGCCCATCACCCCAACATCACTATCCACACTGTCCAGCGTGATCAGTATCTTTGAAGCTGTCCCAGGGATCATAAAGAGAGTTTAGGAGTGAAAAAAGCTAATAACCTGCTAATTTAATTGACTCATTACAAGTAAACTATGAGTGCTATGGGGAGATTTTAAAGAGCAACTGGGAACATCTGGGTTCCCACCAAGCCAGTGCTGCATGAGTATATGGAAAGACCTACCAAGGGGAAGATGGATTGAAGGGACAATCCTCATTGGCTTTTATAGACTCTGAATCCAGTCTTTGCAATTGCTTCACATGTATGAACCTGCAGTCATTCTCTGTTTAGTCTCCAATATTGGGTGCATTGGTACAAAATAGAGCTTAACTGCTTCCTCTACATGAAAACTTTTTATGGGGTTTATTTGAGTCTCAGCAAAACTTCTGCTGGCAAACGCTTTTCAGCAGCAGGATTTAAATTCTGGTCAATCTGAGAAGAAGGATGCTGTCTCTGTGCTTGAAATGGGGAAACCTCAAATTGCACAAAGCCCCAGCTTTCAGACCTGTTCTGCCTGACTCAGAAGACAAACACTTAAAAGAGCCTTAGAGTCAAATTTTTCATGCCCTAGGAGTTGTCATGGGAATTGGGAGTCTCTGCTTCTCTCACCAAAGATATTCAATAACTATAAAAAAAATCTGAATATTCAGAAGTGAGAAATACTTTTGAGCTGCTGTGGGAGTGGCAACCTGGTTGAGGCTCTCGGCCAACAGCCTGGCACAGCAGATGGACGAAGGTGGGTTTCTCCCAGCCAGGTCCAGTGCCCTAAACACCTTTCACAGGCACATATGTTTGTCTTTCATTTTTCCCAGAAAAAAAAACAACCACACACACACAAAAAAAAAGAAACAACAACAACAATAAAAAACAAACAAACAAACAAACAAACAAAGTTTTTTGTTGCATCCAGACCAGACCAGCAGGCTCCTTTCATCTGCAGAGACCTTGAAGGCTAAGGAAGACTAGTGTCCTGGCCCATGGCAAGGGAGTTGAAACTAGATGATCTTTAATGTACTTTCCAACCTAAACTATTCTGTGATTCTGTGACTATCAAGGACCTCACAGACATGGGCTTCCTGTCTTAACTTCTGCTCTACCAGGAGATCCTGCCTCTTAGTGTGTTTGCATCTTCTTCCCACCATGCTCTTTTCCTTTCTGTGCTTTTCCTTCTTGCCATTTGACATTTCATCCACTCTGACCCATAGAGAAGGAAGGGGAGGATAAGCACTACCACTGCCCCTGGACAACCACCAGCAAGCCCTGCATGAGAAAGGAGTCCTCTCGCATCCTGCATCTGTCACAGCTTTCTCCACCTCCAAGAGGCTAGAGCTGAGCAGGACCCTGATCCACCCTGTCCCAGCTATTCCCCTCAGACTTGGTTCACCCTCTTCTCTCAGGCACTGTCTCTCTCCTGTTTGCCACACAGGTACAAGAAAGAGTGAACATTTTTTCAGGACGAGTGGTATCAAAATGTTGATGCAAATTAGAAATGCTTGGTGCTAAAATAAGACTATTTCCAGGAAAGACAGCAGCGTGTAGGGGTGCTAAAATAAGACTATTTCCAGGGGAAACAGCAGCACATATTGGTGCTAAAATAAGGCTATTTCTAGGGGAAACAGCAGCATGTAGGGCTGACTTTCTTACTGCTAATGTTCAGTTAATGTTGCTTCTCCAGTCAAGTAATAGATCAGGTAAAAGACAGTCTGGTGGGATTTTGGAAACGGGCAATATTTAAATACCAAAAAGCCATCATTTTAAATGGAGAAGAGGATGCAAATGGATGACGTTTCTTTGTCCATGCTCAAGCTTTTAAAGTACATCTCCTGTACTACAAATTATGATTTCCCAAATCTCTTCCTTGCCTCTGCCAGTTTTTCTTTCTTCCAACCCATTACCAGTTTTCTCTATCCACCTCTTTACTGCAGGGGCTCTGAACATGAGGACTATGTGCTACCAGTCCAGTTTCTTCATGCTTAGTGCTATGCCCATTTTGAGACTAGTCAGAAGTTTTTTGATGGAAGTTTTCACTATCAGAAAATGTAGAAAAATAGTTTGTCTAAAAACACAGACCTCAAGAGTCTTTCAAAACTGGCTTCTTACCTCTATAGAGTCACCAAGCCTTTTAATAGAACCATACCCAACTATGGTCACATCAAGGTTTCAATTTTTTTTTAAATAAAATACTTCTTTTTCAACAAAACTCTTCATAATTTCTCTTAAGTAGGAAATGGTCAGAATTCTTTCTTATACTCCCCCAATCGACAGCTATTTTTCCAGATGCTGGAATTTCCCAAAGATGGCAAATACCCTCAACAAATCTGATCAACTAATTAACCTTTCTCTGCTTTACCATCAATCACAACTCATGTTTGTGCCCAGGGTATTACATTTTGCAAGACTGCATTAAATCCACAAGAACAGTTTGGAGAATTGTAAGTTCTTAAAACTTCAAAACCATTTTAAGCTCTGTCAGATACAACCTAGGTGAGGATTCTCAGCTGTGGAGCTCACTGTTGCTCTGCTCACTTGCTGGACTGATGTCAACCTCTCAACCAGTGGACAATTTAGCTTGTAGTTACTGCATCTCCAGATGATCATCCAAACACTGCCAAATCAGCAAAATAGATCTTAATTTTTAATTTCCAAGGAGAAAGATCTGCACTTTGAGCAGGGCCTGGTTCTTCTGAGCAAGTCTTAAAAGACACTCTTTAGACGTCCCTTGTATCACTCCACTAGTTGCAAAATGATACTAATAAGAATCAGTTCCAGACACAGAAAGCTTCATTTTTATTAATCAGTGTAAATGATCTCTTCAGTACTCTGCTTCTGACAGATCTTGGGTTTTCAGCTAAGACATGAAGAAACCTGCCTCACTAGCATTCAGCAATAACATTCTGAGTAATTCCAGGAACTCATTTATCATTAAAAAGCCACATCTCAAAATTGGCATGTTGAAATAATTGTATTCTATTTAACCCCTCAATAACTCAGCCACCTAAATCGTTTCCAAATTACATCTTTCCTTCTACTAGGCTTTCATTAGACTGACAAATATCTGTGTCACTATGTGAGCTACAAGTTCCTTGGAACAAGCAGTCTTCCTTGCAGCATTACTGCCAGCTGATGCCAGAAGCGGGATGAGTGATCCGTTTGCTTTGTGAGGATGGCTTTCATTGTCCTGAATTCAACACTAACATCTCGCTAATCCGGTGTTTAAATCTACGGACACTAATGCACCCCTTTTTGGATCTCCTCACTGAAGTATCAAAGGCTTAGAAAGGCTAACAATAATTTCTCCATCTGCAGGGCTCGCAAAAAATTGAGGATTAAAATCTTTGCAGTGCATAGGTTGTAAATTATGTATTTCTGTGGATATCGCTATGAGTAATTCTGCTTTACTTGCAGTGCTATGATCCAAAGTCTGAAAAAGATTAAAGGATGAATTTCCTTCTTGATTTATAACTGCATGTTCTGTTCCTTTCTTCTTATGGTTCTACTCTGTTTGTATACTAAAAATGTTTTATTCATGGATCCTTACATAATTGTCCATGACCATGGCACAAGATACATTCAAATGCCTTGATGCTTCAAATACATGTCTCACTTTATACTGTTTAGGATTACACAAGCATTAACTGCACCATGTTTTTTTACTCTGATGGTACGACATCAAAACAGTTAAGAGTCTACAAGTTCAAATTTTGCAGCATAATATTCACTTTCCCATTGCAAAATATATGGATGTAGGACTAGGCTGGTTGCTCCATAGGGCTCTCTTTGGGTCTGACTTTTGCCCAGTGCTTTTCTACTTGTCTTTCTTCCATAGTATCTTGCATAGTATCTCGCATTCACAGCTTTCTCATCACATTGCCAATTATGGTCAGAATAGAAGTAATTTTTGTCTGGGTAAGAATTTGCAGTGCAGTTGGAATGGCACAAGATTCTGCTAATGCACTCACGCAAATATATAGTCATAGCACACACCAAAACCTCAGATTCGTTCAGATATGACATTGCTCTCTATTCCATTTTACTAGTAAAGTTAAGGGATGGCATGTGCTTGTTGTGAATACATTAAACATTTTGTTCTGATTAGATTCTATGCACATTTCACAGAGGAAAATACATCTGCTCCACCAGTGATATAAAATGGGTATTTCCTCAGGGGTGTGTAAAGTGTGTATAAATCTTCATCTGCCTGAGATTTGCATAGATGCTGGTACACAGGTCACTTGTGCACTTGGTTTTCTTTGTGATCTGGGAGCAATGCTGGTTAGCTCTCAACGTTGTAATGAGATCATAGACATTTTTTGCTTACACATGTAGAGCTTTATTCTGTTGCACATAGGGCTTTATGTTTACATAAACAATGGTTTAGTCCAGTGTTTTTACATATTTGGAATGAAAAGCTTACCCTGGACAGTATTACTGACCAGTGTTTATGCATCCAAATTAGCTTCATCTTTCATGTTAAGTTAACAATTCACATATTTTGTCCATCAAGTAATTGTAAAAAATCTGTATGCTGAAAATATTCATCACAGCTCTCAGAAAGCACCCTTTTGTATAGCCTATTGTCTCATATTAACTCACTTTTTTTCTCAAGGAATTCCCCCTGCAGCAATCCCCACTGTAAGCCATTAGTTGAGCACATCTGCCCACTCTAATGACCACTCTAGTGTACACATACCTGACTGCCATCTAATTTAGACATCACCCATAGGATGCTAATACTAATGTCTCCTGGGCCAGCTAAGTCCTGGATTATTGACTAGCTACAGTTATCACTTCATTCGGTCTTTGGAGGTGAACCAAGTGCACCTGAGGTCATAACTAGGTCAAATGATTATACAGCTTGCAGAGGAACAAGTATTTTTGTTATTCTAATAAGAACCAAAAATATACTTTCTAATTTGTTTTGTCACAGAATCCAATTGCTTTGCCTTTATATAATGTCCCTTTTGTGTAGCTACGCAAACGCAGCCAATTAGGCATAACATTCTTTTCCAATATGAGCAGCAAGTTAAATAAATTGATGCCATTTAAAATTAACACACACACACACACAAAAAAAAAAAAAAAAAGAAAATTTGGGGCATCAAATATCTGATAATCAATCTTTTATTTTATAAAGAAAAGAAAAAGGAAGAAATCAGGGCTGCTATTTCTAATTAAAAGAATAAATAGAGATGTGATAAACAATGGGGGCTATGATTGCTGCCTATAAATATGTTGGGGGGGAGGTAAACATACAGAGAAGAAAGAGCTATTTAAGCTAAAGAAAAATGCTGGTATGAGAACAGATGGATGTAAAGTGTTCCTGAATATGTACAACTGGATTTAGAAGAAGGTTTTGAGCCTTTGGAAGAGTGAATTCTTGAACAGTCCTCTAATATTACAATGAGGCCAAAAAAAACCAACATTAGGGTAAAATGGAACTTGATAAAGGAAATCAGGTTATAGCCTGTTTCCATATGAGAGGAAGGAACTGCACACAATATTCTAGAATTTCCCTTTCAGTCCCAAATTTGTGAAAATTGTTTGCACACTAGGTCAAATTCAGATCTGTTGCAGAAAACATAGCTCAAGAGATATTTGTGCCACTGCATATTTTCATGGTGAAGGTAAATCCACTTACCTCTAGTAAAGAAAGAAATCACTCTTTCCCAATCCTGACAGATAAATTGGAGTTGACACAGTTCTGAACTTGGCCCATCGTGGAGCTGATTCAGATGTCCCTATTTATAATGAAAGCTGTCCTGTTCAGCACCCTTTGGGTTAAAAACTCAACTGCAGCAAATAAAGAGAATGGAAAATTCTGCCTTTTCCTCTGCTGTGGATACTTATACACATATTAGTCTAAACAACACAACCTCCATTCCTGAGGGGAAAAAAGGCAGGATAAGGACTGCATTAGGACACAGTCTGGATTTCAATAGCTGTACATTTATAAGAGAAGATAAAATATGTGCTTAAGAAACAATTTACTTTTGTGCAAAAAGAGGAGTGGGTGATCACATAAACAAATGCATGTGAGTTTTCATGTAAATCTACACAAGAGTTGCGTGGGCTTGATCCCATGCATCTCAAACCCCAATGGGCTTCAATGTGAGCTTGGCATTTCCAAGCAATGTTTGCAAATAGATCCACACCAAGATGCCTGCATTAAAAAATGTAAGTGGACACAGTATTACGCAATAACATTTTGGTAACAAAGTATAAAGTTAAAAGAAAAATAATGCATTGACTCTTTCTTAATTGTTTTTTGTTTTGGGGTAAGACAAAGATACATGGTTTTCTTCAACCAAGTTGCTAAGAAAACCTGTATTGCACCAAAACCATCAATGCTACAAAGATCTGTGTTTCCCTTTACAATTGTGTTAGTTTCACCTGATGTTATCAACCATTGTACTGAACATTGTGGAAAATCCTGGGAAAAGAAAGATATACATATTTCTTTGACAGGTGTTTGTCATATTGTGTAGAGTCATCAGTGATCTGCCCCTCACCTGCCTTTGAAGCTGGGTGAAAGCTGGTGACTGCTGAAGTATCCACAGGAGAGGGGATGCAGAAGGCAGCTGTGTGTTCCTCTTGTCCTCAGGAGAGACGGATAGGATGTGTTGAGACACACAGGAGCTGCTACAAATGTGCCAGCCTCCCTTGTTTTCATCAAATGCAGCAAGTATGACAATAAACAGGGAGTTCTGATGCCCTTTTTTTTTTTTCTTTGTTAAAAAAGAAGAAGAGAAGTAATATTATTATAAATAGCACTGTCATCCCCAGAGAACCACTGCAGCTCAGAGAACTGTTGTTCTGGGAATGGCTCTGCTATTAGTACTAAAAATTAAGCAGTCTCACTAGATGAGGCTAACAGTTTTTAACCTGTCAGTGTTTCATATAGAGTATCTTTGTTTCCCAGTTCCATTTCCTCATTAACAAAGCCAGAAAAAAATAACTGCAGTAATTAGTTCTCCTTCAGCTTCCTGCCCCACCCCCCCTTCTAATTACACTGGTTCCCCTCCCCCTGCCTGTATACATCAAAAAAATTCACCAGCTTGGGGGTTGATTTATGAAAGCCCTGGTTGAAGGATCAGGACCAGTGTCGGAGCAAGCTCTGAGTCATTCTTTCTCCATTCTCTTCACCAAACATTCAAACCTGTGCCCTGAACACAGGAACACTGATGGGAGTCAACATAGATGTTCAGCAACACTAACCGTTTGTACTGGATTTGGCTGGGATAGAGCTAATTTTCTACACAGTAGCTGGTATGTTGCCATGTTTCGGATCTGTGATGAAAACAGTGTTGGCAACACAGGGATGTTTTAGTTACTGCTGAGCAGGGCTTACACAGCATCATGGCCTTTTCTGCTCTTCACACCACCCCACCAGCGAGCAGGCTTAGGGTGCACAAGGAGTTGAGAGAGGACACGGCTGGGACAACTGACCCCAATGACCAAAGGGGCTCCTCATACCATGTAGAATTGAAGAATCATAGAATAATTTACATTGGAAGGGACCTTTAAAGGTCTTCTGTCTAGCTCCCCTGCAATGAGCAGGGTTATCTTCAATTAGATCAGGTTGCTTCTTACAGTATTAGATATTCGTTTTTACAGCATTTGGATATTCATATTAAAACCATATTAGAGCTAAATATGCCCAGAAAAAACCTCACTCAGCAGTGATATAACTGTGAGTTATCACATAGAGGTGTTATGTCAGAAAAGGCATCAATAAGCTCTAGTCTGGCAACGTTTTTCATGACCCTACAGATGACAACAGAATAACAATAATAAGATGCAAATTTTGATTTGTATATTGGGTAATTTCTCCTGAGACCTAGGAAGAGTAGAAGAGTTTACTTGCAAATAGGAGAAGAAAGCTGATCTAACAGGAAGACAAAGTTACAAACGCTATAGGGAAAAAAATGGTGGAGACCAATGGGGAATGTGCAATTAAGACCTGAGATGATGTTGTGCTCAGCAATAAAACTGCTGGGGTGGAGGGTGGTGGACGACTTTTGTGGGGGGACTGATTGGGCATTGGTCAGCTGGTGGCAAGAAATTGTACTTTGCATCACCTTTTTTCTTTTTCTTGTTTACCTTTTTTTTTCCCCCTCTGTTGTTTTTTTCCCTCCTTTTTTATTTATTTTTATTTTTTTTATTTTTTTATTTATTGAACCCTCTTTGTCTCAATCCACAAGTTGTCTTACTTCTACCCTTCCAATTCTCCTTTGCATCCCACTGGGGGATGCAAACAGCCACACACTTGCCAATGCATTTTTTGGAAGCAGGCTCCAGGCTTGTTAAGGCTTTTGGAACACCGAGGTGAAATCAGGATAATGCTCCTTCATAACCGTTTTCTCCAATTTTACCTTGCTTTCTTGCTCCTCACACACAAAAATGCTTGTTCATCAGACACTACTTTGTCATTCGATATTTTACAGAGGAAGAAAGAGAGATGGAAAAAATTGTTATTTCACAGTTACCTTTACAATACAATAGTGATGGACAAGGTAAAAGGCTGAGCAATGCCAGCAGTACAGCTGCAGCTGCTGCCTGCACCTCACATCCCTGTTCGGTTGGCACACATGTAGCCCCTGCATTTGACTTCCAAAAAAATCCCACTTAAATAATTAAGTACAGGAAACAAAACTCATCTCATTTGCACTGCACAACACTAGATGTCATTTGATTCTACCAAATTGAGAGGTTTCCTGCATTGCATGGACACCTATGAGATGAACCAGCTGCGTCTCTCTATCACTAACACATAAACATGATGCACACCTGCAAATCCTCATTTTTCCTTTATGGAATAAATTTATAGCACAAAAATATTGGCATCCCTCAGAACTTTTAGAAAGGTCTTAAGTCCAAAAACTGGCCTAATGAGTTGATGCTTGGGTAGAAAAGTCATTGGTGCTTATTTCCTTATTAATCTGATTCTTGGGAAGGACTACAGGAGTCCCTGTCTATGCTAACTGGGTAAATTTTCTTAATGAGAGTGATGACTGCACCCTCACAACTGGATTTCACAAAACCTGCTTTCACCAAGGTCAGCCAGGTACAGAATGGTTTGATGGTTGTTTAATTGATTGAGGTAACTCATTATTTCATCTGGTAACTAAACATGGAATAGTTCCACATGACATTATTAATTCTCCGAACCTCCCATTAATTTCTCTACTTTGCTGTCCTGCAAGTGCTCAGCACTCCTCTCCACTCAATAAAGCTGTTTGTGCAGACTGCCAGAGGATCTAGAACCAGGGCAGAAGTGCTCTCTGGCATCCTCATCTGCATGTGAGGGCATTTCTTTCTGCCTCAGTGGGCACAAAAGTGCACCCGAAAGCAGCCCCCTCTTTGAGAGGACACGAGATGAGGCTTGTGCTCCATCCCCAGTCGCTGCCGGGAGAGTGCAGACAGCCCCATTTCAACCCCTGCCTCTGGTTCTGCCGTTTTCCCTTGCCCCTGCTCTTGCCTGCCAGCACCTCTCTCCCCGGGAAGAGGAAGAGGAGAGGGGTCACAAAGGACATCTTCAGGGAACAACAAGAAAACCCTGTGAGCATGCCTCAGCCCGAGCTGAGCCCTCCTTCCCGTCCCATGCCGGGGCAGTCACCAGGCACTCGCTTCCACTTACAGTCACTCTACATGTCTTCTGCTGCCCTGCCTCTGGTTATGGCTGGCCAAGTCTTCAGTCTTCAGGCAAATATGTGACAAAAAGCATTAGATTTCAATAGAAAAGCCTCTTGATTGAGTTTATTGTGAAACTTTTAAAAGTTTTTGCAGGAGGAGTCACACAACTAGAAGAACTGACCTCCTCTAAGATGGAATATCCTCAACTTACCATTGTGTTTGGAAACATCTTTCTAGAAAAGTTACAGATCTGAGCTTAAAAAATGTGGAGCTTTCGAGAAAAATGCACCTTTTATTTTATTTTCTGTTTATACCCCAGTTTTATTTAAACAAGTTCTTAACATACTACTATTGCATTGAAACGCTAGGTACATCTCAGTTTAGTAAAAAATAAAGAAAAATTATAATACACATAATGATACTATCTCTTAAAATTATTCCACTCAGTCAGCAGTGAAAACTGAATCTAAGGCCCCAATATTATTAGATTCATCAATCTGCATCTGTCATGCTCTAAGCTCCAGCTCTGCAGAGCTCTGCATGATCAGGATTTTCTAAGACTTGACAACAGAGAATGCTTCTTTTCAATTTTTTATCTCATCAGGCAGGCAAATGATTTTAAAAACATGTTAGATTTTGCTCTTTCTTGCACTGGTGAAAATCTAGACTAACCTAAAGGACTTTCAGAGCAGCTGGGAGCAGAATGTAGCTACTTCTCTGTGCTATCTTGTCTCATCATTGAGGATTTTTTAGCATTTTTGTGCTTTTCTCTTTCATAAGAGTATATTTTCATCCTTTTGTTTACAAAAGAAAATTGAAAACCACAAATTTTGTGATTTCTTTGCCCAGTTAGATTCAAGCATTATCACTGATGGTATTTCCACTCCATTGGAAGTAATGTTTGGCCAAGAATAGGGGAGAAGAAAGATAATTTTGGTTTTCCCCACAAAATAACAAAAATATTTAAGAACAAGATACGGCGGGGCTTTGAGAAACCTGATCTAGTGGAAGCTGTCCCTGCCGATGGCAAGGGGCTGGAACTAGATGATCTTTAATGCCTCTTACAACCCAAACCATTCTATGATTACTGGGAACTAAAAACCCGACTTCCTCCCTGGCATAAGAACTAGAAATATCTCTGACTGTGATTAATGAGAGACCAGGGCTGCACCCTGTAATGATGTGACAACAGGTTAGTGATCAATATGCTTATGAAGTAGAAAAGTATTTCTTTTGGTGTAGTTCTCAAGCTTCACACACCCCACCTATTCTATAGCACCTAATCTAAGTGGGAATGCTTCAGAAGATGTTGCCTTTATAATCATAAGAATGCTAGACATCTTTAAAATATCTCACCCTCTATGTTTGTTCACCATCAGCACACTTTCACCATGAAACTTAACTTTCCTCTTTCCCACCAAGTATTCTCCTGCGTTCATCTATATTCTTCACTTCACTTGCCATTCTCAATAACCGTGTCCCCAAAGTTCACCTAGCAGCCTGTGGCTCAGGGACAGTCCATAGTTGTTTTCCAGCCCACCTGCTCTATTTTTCCTAGACAAGACAGGGATGGAGGTCCAGGCAGGTTCCACCTACTAAGCGATGTCTTAATAAAACACGTTTCTAACATTCCAAATGTATTTCAGGGTCCAAATAGCAGCAATTCTCTCCCTGCAACTGCCAAAGAATGATAGATAGAGTGAGGGTATAAAACCATTGTGTAAAAGCATTTGTCTCTTATGTCTCCATGTTTTCAGAATCACGGAATGTTTGGGAGCCAAATGGTTTCCTTTGGGTCTAGATTGCCTAAAGCATGATGATAGCTAAGGAGACAGATTTGTGTACAGAAACAGATCCATAACCTCCTAGTTCTCTTGGCAATTTTTGATAGTGACACCCTGACACATGCTTAAGTTACTGGGAGCAAAGAAACAAATATAAATCATATTCCTGCATAACAGTCCCCTTTTTGGCAGCATTTAAGTTAGTTGTTGCAGTTGCATTCTACTTTAGACAAGTGAGTCATTAACTTAAATTCGTTTGCTTGCCTGTGGACTGGAATTTAAAATGGTAGCTGAAAGCAGAAACCAAGTTCTGGTTTTGGTAACAAATTCAGAAATAAGCCAAGATTAGAATGGGACCTGTGTGTTGTGGGTTTGGGTTTTTTTACTTAAATAATGCCCTACTGCAGTTTCATTTAATCATACTGATGTAAAATTACTGCCTTTCTTTCCCTTTGTTTTGACTTTCCTCTTCCTAACACTCAACCATCATTCAACCTTCTAGTTGATGTCTGAATAAAACACAACTCTGTAATGCCAAACATACTTCCCACTCCAAGCAGATGCTTCTAGTTTCAATTATTCTTCTAATAAGAGTCTGGTATCTGTATAAAACTGGTTGTAAAACATTTTTTCTACCTTGCTTTCTTCTTTGTCACTGATAGCTTTGCAAAAGCAGGACAATTCTAACGAATTTTGGTAGCCAAATACCCCTCCTATGTCATTGCTTGAATATTGATTGATCTCTTTTAGCTCTTCTATACATCCTTTCTATCTATTCTGCATTTAAGTGAAGTCAGCAATGCTTCCCAACAACCACACCATAACAAATTCCTTAATCAAAACCCTGCCTTTCTGTAACTTTTGGAAGTCTCTGAAACAGTTCAAAAAGCCAGATTGACATTTCATTTGCTTCATTTTGCAGCAAAATGCTAGACCCACATCTTGAATTATTCATGCTCCTTCCCCTTTAATTTTTTCTCTTTCTGTTTAATTTCTACTCCCTTTTCTGCTCTCTAAATCAAATTGTATAGGGCTCAGATTATGCTGTCAGTCAAAGAGATCACACTCATATCAGCTTTATTTTATGAGGGGAAATGGTTGTTTGTATAATAGTACCCCAGTTGCTTGCCCCCATCACCTCTCTTTTACATATGACCCTTATCAGGACTCACTGTGTGTACCAGAACAACCATCTGAATTCTGTGCCAACTGCAACATGGAATAACAAAAATCATTGCATCACCTGTTTGGTGTTCGAGCTAGGGTGACAAGAAATGGGTGAATTCTACACTGCTTCCAATAACAGAAGGTGAGATCTCTTAACTAGTACTTGTTCTGACCTACAATGCTGAAATCTCCCAGGCTTAGATCTGTACTACACTTTTTGCCAAGAAAACATTTTCAGTGTGTTTTGCTTCATAGTTTTAACTCTCAGACACTTACACCTTTCTGCAACACTCTGCTACTCAGTAAGCTGTCTCTCCTCCCAGATTTTTCTTTACCAAGATAATTTGCAGCCCACCATCATCATACATCTACGTCTCTGAGCAAATCTACTTCTCTCCCCAATCTAACTGTGAATTTTATTTTTCTAACAGTACTCCCAGAAAAAAAAAAAAATTATATGGCAGCAACCTTTGTAATATTAAATATTTCTCAATATGTACATTAGCTTAGAGCACATCAGTCTCATCTGCACTGTGCAGGCATCTAGACCACACAACACCTACTTTACAGTCAAACTATACTCCTTATCATTCCTGGCTTACTCATTTTCTCTCTCAGCTTTGTAACACTTCACTTCCAGTGTCCTATAGATGACATTTTTTATAACTCTTGCAGATATAACCTTTGTACAGATCCTAAGTTTGTTTCAAAATTACCCTAATCTGCAAGTGATACTTGTTGGTTTTCACAGCAATATTTAGTCACTCAAAAATGGTTTCAACACCCCAGCATCAGTATTACAATTAAAAACAAAACAAAACAAAACAAAACAAAACAACCCTACAATATCTGTTTTCTTCCATACTATTACCTGAAAGATTGCAAGTTCAAAATTACTTTGAACTCGCTCATACCTAATACTAGTTAAGTACCTTTAACTTTTTCATGGATTCCTGTCTGCAGAAAAAATCTAGAGAGCGTTACAATTTATTAACCTCTGGTTACTGATTCAGCAATAGCAGTAAAGCTTCTGATTCTAACTTGCTACATTGAAATAAATTAATAGATTTACTCTCAGTTACAACACTTTAACACAAATCACAAAGCCTGACCTGAAGTATGTAGCATCTCAGGAGAATCTATAATACACCAAAAAAAAAAAAAAAAAAAAAGAAAAAACAAGCTGGCTTTCCTCCAAGATGGAAGCTAAGTGCCAAAAGAACAGGCAATATTACCAGCATTAACAAGTTTATAGCTTTTTATATTCTCAGCTGTGCCCAGGATTTGTTGGGTACAGCAAAGGAAAAGTTTCTGCATAAAAATCAGTTTTTGACTCCTTGACTCTGGATCTATCTCTACCCCACTCTCAGTCCCAGCTCTGTTAAAAGACATGTAGGGCCACTCAGATTTTAGATTTGCTGGCCTAAGAAACATCTGCTAGTTAAGGGCAACCCCAGAAGAGCAGAGCCTCTTTATTCACAAAGCTGCCATAATCCTATCTCTGGGAGAGGAGTGCTGGCCTGAAACCAGGTATGCTGATCCCACACCTCTAACACTAATGCCATCTCAGATGAGGGCCAGGTTTTCTATGCTGCTGGAGCAAAGCAAAGTGCCCAGGCCTTGGAGAAGAAATACACCTCAAGCTCTCCTCTGGCCCTAGAGGTAGTCCATCAGATGGGTCACAAAGGATAGCTGAAAGGAGAAATCACTCACCAATGATATACAGACATGAGCCAGTGCAGTATCTTCCATGCTTTGGGATCCACAGAACACCCCTCAAAGAACACAGAACACCCATCAAAGCTCAAACACCCCTCACAGAATGTGAAGTTGTACACAGTTTTTCAACTCATTTCCATGTATCAGAGATAGTTAACATGGTCTGGAGTTCCTGAGCCATGGGATAGAAGCCATTGGACTAATTATTTCTCATTCTTTTGTCTGAAGATGAATAGTAACAGTTGTGTTACGCTTAAACAGATTCTGGAAGCAAAGAAGAACCCTGAGTAAAACTAATCTGAAGCTGAACCAGTTCAACTCCTCAGCAGAAGAGTTTGCATGTATCTAGATTGTCACAGCAACAACACTACACTTAAAATTATGTGTGTAAACCCACTTATTCATTTGTTTTAATTAGTCCTTTATGATCATGGAAACATTTACTATTATACCTATAATCTCACTTAGTCAAAAGCTGTGTTCACAACTTCTGAGAATATGCAGCTCCTTCATCCTCACACAGAAGTTTTAGTTGTAATAAAGCAAGCAGAGCCTTTTGAAGACTCTGTAATGGTTTGAAAAATGAAACATTAAAACTATCTGTAGTTTGAACTGGGATAATCTCTGTATTTAAAATTTCTAATTATGCCATTAGATAACTTAAGACCACTCAAGAAGACTATTATCACCTACTGTGCACACAGCATAAAACTCGCTTTTCACTGAAAAGCAAAACCATCAAATTCGGACAGAAAAGCACTGCCCTGTGAGAGGGGCACAGCCTTCCTCTACAGTGTGAGCAAAGGCAGAGAAGGGCTCCCCATAGTAGTCTATAAATATACTTTTAATCACAGACATCACGATGGCAATGACGCTTGAGAAGTTAAAACAGTCTTCCTGCCAGTCAGTCCTTCCCTTCTCCTGGACATCCCAGCAGGAGCCCTAATTAGACAACTCTGGTTAGCATAAGCCTGTGCAGGAAATGACATAAGATGATCTAATGTTTCATGGCTATGTGACAATAATAACTTTCAGTCATCCAGAATCTGGATTTGAAGAGATCTGCAAACAAAGTTCTCTGCACTCCTTAATTCTCTAAGGTACCTACTCCCCCAGCCAATTTTAACACAGTGTGTACTACCACCCAAATTCAGGTCAACTCCTATTGCATTCAGTGGAAGTAAACAGGCTCTTCAAGAGGGTGATTTCTGAAGAACAACATTTAACTTACACTGTTTTACAGAAACATTCAGGCTTGGAATGCCTTAGTCATAATATTTAACAAAAGCTTTAAGAAAACATAGACTAACTTTGGTGAGTTGGTACCCTGCATTGTTACACAGCAAAGTCAGTGGGGAAATTCTGCATCCAATACAAGCAATAAATTTCCCCTGCCGCACAGACAGCCTTTCATTCAGTGAGTTTTGAAACAGCCCATGGTTAGAAAGCTACTCCAAAACCAGAAACCTAGGGTTCAGGACAGGCACAGAAGCCACATACTCATTATTGCTGCACACCATTCAATAAAATTGCAGGAGAGTGCACCTTTGGAAATATTTTTCCAGAGAATAACAGAAATTTCTTCCAAGCGATTGCAAGACTTTTCAGGCTTAAATGGTATCAATCTGAAGTAACTCCACTGGAATTCATGGAGCTCCAGGGCTATAAAATCCGTATCAGCGATCGGAGACTCCAATTTATTCATTTTTTTGCCATACCTACCCAGTTTTCTTTATGTATCTGACTAGACTTCTAGGTGTAATTTAACCAAAAGAATAAGTATTATTTGAATTTGTAGACTAAATGATTGTGTGTCCTGGGAAATACTTCTGGCAGGTGTACTTTCATCTAAAGCAGATTTAGCTGGGGCATCATTGCTGAGATTGTTGGCACCTGGCTCTTTATTGTGTAACAATCTAGTAAGAGTTATGGCAAAAGAGCAAATCAGTTTTGGAGCAGATAATGTGCATTGGACTCTGGGTATGTGTAAACCCAACATATCCAGCTGCATTCTAGGCATTAAAGAATTATATATACCCACTGGAAGTGTACCATGTTTCTGGCAGAAGTTCAAGAATCTCTGAACTTATATAACCCCCAGAAGACTTGTTTAATAACCAACATGGGGAGTGGGGGGGAATAGGTTAGCATATCAGTCATTTTTTTGTTCTTATATAACAAAGCTTTTTTTAAGCATGAAACTGAACTTTCACTATGAAAGCCCTAAATTACCTTTCAAAGATGAAACTTGCAGAAAACCCATGCTGAAACAATCCCAGGAAGAAATTGGTCTAAAAGGCAAAACAGTAAGTTAATGAGTTAAAGAAAGAGAAAAATACAGAGTAATGGGTATAATGTCAAATGTATTCAAGAAGGGAAATAACCCCAAGTATAAATCAGAAACTGTAAAACTGATAGCAGACAGAAGACAATTATATAAATATAAGAACGTGCAAGAATTAATTTGTGCATGCAATAATTTAAAAAGTACTTTATTGGTATACGCTGTTGATTTCCAGCACATCAATTGAAATTAATGCATTCCGTGCTGAAAACTCATGCAGCTTTCAATATGTTCTTTATTTCACAAAAGTTAGTAGAGCTGATGCAGCACAGGTTCTGATATGACTTGCTCTGTTTTGACTTTGTATTTTTCCAAAATCTCAAGTAGTTTTGAGAGCAGAATCAGCCCTTGTTGCCAAAGCAGTAAATCTGCGTAGTGGGCACTTCACACTTGAGATAATTTCACTAGAGACAGTAATTTCACATGATACATCCACAATTATCCAAAGCCAAGCACAGTTTTGTAGCAGATCTCATCAACCTCTTACTCAAACACCCTGCGACCCTTGGGGGCCTGGCAGTGGTCACACCCAAGGTCCCCTGTGGCTTCAGCTCCCTTAAATTCAAAGTATTCACTCCTTCTTTCTTCTGGACACCTTTTAACTTTCTTTGCAGTTCTTTCTTTAAGGCTCAATTCAGCAGTTGCTTTTCCTCTCTCAGCTGATACATAACTTTCTCTGTCTTTCTAATAACATTTTCCCTAGATTTCCTGTTCTTTTCCGTGTGTCTCACAACAGCACATGCAAGCACCTATGAATGACATTGCAAGAGAAAATTCCTCAAGAAGAATTTATTGTGCTAACTATAGCCATGTCAGATACCATCTGTTTTCTTCCCTGAAGACCCTCTTGTAATAAATGAGACCATGAGAAATCATCAGCATCAAGGTCTAGCATGGCACATATCACTTGGTGGTGACCGGTAATGGTCAGTAATGGAGCCAACATTTCTTGGTGGCTTTGACGAAGACAGAAGGCATCTATCAAGTCTCAGTATGCACAACAACCTGTTGCTTTGATGCTTTCCTTGCCTTAACCAGTAATGAGCCATTTTTACATCAGTGGACACGTTATTGGCATTATGAGCACTATTTCCACTGTTAGTAGGACCAAAATGAGATCCTACAATGATGCATTTCAGATTCCAGCAGCTGTGGGTGACCACTCAAAGAAAACCCCACCAGTGACCCTTTCTTCTTTCAGTTCATCCCAGGACCTGCCACTGATACACTATTATCAAGGCCATTCTGGCTGCTTCCACAGCATTTCTAAGTTATTGAAAATTTGCATGTTTTAATATTTCTTTTACATGAGAAAATTTTGTATCAGTTGCGTTTGGGGTTATATTTTGATACTGGGTACAGTGTTTAATGAGTAATCAACTAGAAAACACAGGTGGTTTATACCAAAAAAGACAGCATCCAATAACAGCTACATTGGGGTCAGTAAACACAGTTTGATTGGAAATGTCATTAATTAAATCATTTTCACAAATTGCTCTGAAACACACATATCCTTTTCATACATAAGCTAATGCTGTTTTCTTATACTACTGCAGAGTGATCTTAAAATGACACACCAGGCAATCACTTAACTGGGGACTTGATCCTGGATAAAAGCAAATAGTTTCCATCGAGCCTGTACTTGCCACTCTTTATCCATAGCTGAATCCAACACAATCCTTCTGATCTCAGTGGGGAGGGCTCTGTCTCCACCTCGGTGCATCTGCTGCAAGTGCCATATGCAGCCAAGAACAAGGGAACTTTTTTTTTTTAATTTCTAGTACTTTCAGTAATACTTGGTCTTTTCATTTGGTGGTTTGGTTTTTTTTGGTTTTATTTTTCAGACAGGCAACACATCTCCTACCAACCACTGTTCCAGTACTATCGCTTGGCTGTTGTTCAGAGGACTCAGAGGTCTTGTACAACACTGTAGCCTCCAGATAATTGGCAAGGGTTCCAGCATTTGTGCTACTGCCTTGCCTGAGATCTCCAGTTCCTGCTCCTCTCAATGCCATGGCCAGGGTAGGATCAGCCAGACTTCATATGTGAAGCAGTTGTCAAGCCAAGTCAACTGTCTTGTGTTTAGGGTAGACAGAAAAGGTGTGTCATGTAGCCTGAGTGTCAAACATTGGAGAAGTTTAAGCTTTAGTTAATTTTATATTCATATTTCTAATATTTTTATGTGGGTTTCATACCTTGACCAATCTGTGCCACCCTTTACCTGTCTTTTATTTAAATAAGCATCAGACTGATTCCTTTGTCAGAGTGTCTTTTTAGCTGGGAACTACTACCTTTCCCTCTGAACTTCTGAGAGGTGTGTAAGTTTAGTCAGGTGCATCCTATACTCAGTGCTATACATCTACCAAAGGAAACCCTGAGTCCACAAATTTGAAAATATTTGTACTCAAATCCACAGATACTGTGAGGTTTATAATTTTCTCAGTCCCAGTCAGGATCCCTTTTCATTTTTTCTGCAAAATAAAAGTCAAATCCTCAACTTCTTTATTATCTTTTCCATGCATTTAAATTTGAAAAACTGCATTATTTTTCTAGTCTTTCTTCCCCTTCTCACTTTTAGCTGGTGGGGCTGGCCTACTTGATATTTCCAAGAGGTTCCATCCTCAGAAGTCTCAGCATATGCGTTTTTTCCTTTGGCTCTCTGTTAGTCAGTCTCCAATATTTCATTCTACCAGGTGCAACAAGCATGCTACTTTATCCATCTTTTGAACATTTGCTTCTAGTGTACGCCTGGCTACCTGGTGGTGTGTAGCTGACACTGTCTTTAACATGCCTTGAATCCATCTGTCTGTTGGACCATATGGTTGTAATTTATTTGGCAGCCACTCTCCTAATCACAAATGGAGCATCCTCAAGTCTCTTCTATTCCAGGAGACGAAGCAGTTTCTGATTCCAGCATTAGGATTATTGGGAGATTCATATCTCAGGCTTCTCCTTGCTGCTTCACAATTTCTCTCAGAGGCATCTTCAGTGTTCAGCAGTCTTCCCTAGGGATGTCCAGCAATGTGAAGCCTTTGTACAAACCCTAATGCCAGATGCAATCATTTATAATTTTTTCTGTGATACTCAGGCCCAAGTCATAGCCAGTTTCTGTCAGAGAAACATCTGTCCTTTCAGTGCCCAAGCAGCTGTGCTGGCTCTCTTCTGTCAATTAGTGAAACTGTAGTAAGTTTGGGATAAGAAGGGTCTATTTCACAACCTGCTCCATAGTTCAGGAGTTTATTGCTGTTGTATGTTGGCTGCTGGTCAGTTACACTCTTCCTAACACACACTTCTACACCTTCTCTTATCTTAGACCATCATGCACCATTCTCTGACTTTATCAAGACTTTGTTCATTCCTGAATTTCCCCAAGGATGAGCTCATGCTATCAACCTGATCTGTACATGTTCAGGCCCTGTCTGGCCTTTATATATGTCTATCAATGTGTGATACCTTACCACTTTCCATCTCAAACTTTCCCTCTTTTTCACTCAATCAGAGAGACTTAGACCTTGTGCTTGAAATACTGTTTTATCCAAGCCCTCTCTCCTTCTTACTTGCAATGATGGATCAGTCCATGTGTTAAAGACTTTTTGGCCTTGCACGCTGATGCTAATGGAGATGTACTCTCTGCTGACTTGCACGCCCTTTTCCACCAGATCAAGAGCTAGTTCCTCACTACAAAATCTGAAATAGGCCATGGCTGATCCACCAGTGCATCTTTAATGCTGCTATCTGGCAGCCTAAGCATAAAGTGACAGCAACTGTCCTTTGATCATGTTGCTAGTACTTATGCTCACCATCACATGCCCCATGTGAGGTGCTCCTCCTCCACAGTAATCTGGCTTACCTACAAACCAACCAATGTACCTTCTGGCTTTTTTCGCTCTGTCACTTTAACAGTTCCATCCAAAAGGAGTGGTTTCTGGGGTTTTGGTTTGGGTAGGAAGCACACAATGGTCTTCCATTGTTTTTGCTTCATTCATTACTAAATCAAAGACAGAGACAGATCCTGACCTCCTATTGCAACCCCTTTGTTCTGTAGATATAGGGACCACTGGATTGGCCTGGGGTTTGATGCCTGACCCTCATTAGCTTTGCCTGACAACAGATGCATCACCAGCTATGCCACAGCTATGCCTCCTGATATGTCATAGGGACCAGATGGGAAGGATATACATTTGAAGCATGAATTGCTAAGTTCCAGTTATTTCCAATGTCTTTTATAGTAATGCATGAGGAGGTAACTGCTCCTATTTCAAAACAAAGTTATCTTAGCACTTGTACCTTCTTTACATTCCGAGAAGGAAATTGTGATCCTTCAAACCTCTAGTCCGGGAAGGTTATCTCTCTCAGTTGACTTATGCTTCAAGCCCACCCAGAAATGCCAAATCCATTCCCAAAGTGATAAATGTGGGTAGTGGGCAGTCAACAGCTGAGATAAAAAAAGTCCATCTTCTAACAGACAAGATTTACTGGAACATACGCAACTATGCAGAGCTAAGCGGTGCTATGTAGCCTCTGTTAATAAAACTTCACCAGTCTGTTGGCCAGATGTCCTGGGAGTCTTGAGAATCTGGAGATGGTCTACAGCAGAGATCATGCAGATTCAACTCCTTTAAGTTCAAAGCATTCACAAGTTCAAAGCGTTCACAAGTTCTCTGTTCTGGTTACCTTTTATACTTTTTTCCAGTTCTTTGTTTAAAGCTGGTAATGCCTATGCTTACCTCAGCAGTCACTTTTCCTCCCTCTGCTGCTGCATTCCTTTCTTTATCTTTCCAAGGAGGCTTTTTTTGGCTTTCCTGATCTCCTTCTGTTTTGCTTAGGGAGTCTTAGATAACGCAATAGCAACAGCTACTCTTCTTCATTAGGAGAGGGGGATGAAGGTTCAACCATAAATTATATTAGCTGTTGCTTTTGCCAGATACAGGCTACTTGGACTACAGCCTACTGACTTAAATTATAGGCTAATTTAAATTTAGCTTTTAATTGTTTAAATCTAGTCACACTAACTCATCCCTAATAAGTCTTTACTTCATCAGTACTTCAGTAGATATCAAAAGCTTTTAAAATGCAAGTAAATCGTGGCAATGAATTCTGTTTATATGTTTTTCTGTCAAAATATTTAAAGTATTCTTGCTCTACAGATGCAAGACTTTTCTTTACATTAGTATCATTCATGCTTTGTCATATCATGTTATCTGGATGCTTTATAACTACTTCCAGCTAGCATTTCATCCAGTTCATCTAATGTAAATTCTATTGACTTTCCTACGATCATTCCCAAATTTGCTACTATTCTCTTCCTTTGTGTGGTGGTTTTAATGAGTGGCAGTCTCAAACTGAGTCACATGTCAGTGCTGAAAGCTTTAACCAATATCCTCATTACTCGGTGTCTTTGCAGTTCCTAGGTGTTCTCTCACACAGTCCTGAAGGTTTTTTACCCCTTTGAAAAATTGTTCCCTGACAGTATTACATCTTTATTTGACACAAGTAAGATCAATGTAGTGAACTAACTCCCTGACATCTTCTGAAGGGAGGACATATACAAAGAAATTATTCAGGTTTTTGGCAGCCTGTTCACCTGTCATAACCATTTGTTTAATTCTTCAAAAGCTGGTAAAGGCAATCACTTCCTTTATAGGTTTGCTGTTCCTCATATAAATTTCTTGTTGTTTGTGCTAATGCATCTGTAAAGTGATTCACCATATCCCATTTAATTAGGGGGAAAAATATACTTTAATTAGTATGTACTACTGACAACACAAGGAAATAATTCAAATATGTGAACACATGTTCAAAATACATGGAGAACAAGAACATGACTAAGAACAGCCTGTGTGGATTTACCACAGGCAAATTCTGCCTGACTAATGTGATAGCTTTGTATGATGGCATGATTAGCACACTGGGCAAGGAGAAAGCACGAGACTAATTTACACATTGACTTTAGTGAGGTCTTTGTCATCATCTTCTATGGCCAAGTTGGTGAGATATTGGCTGGATAAGTGGATGATGGACAGAAAATTGTCTGGACTGACAGGCTCAAAGGGTTGTGATCAGTGACACAAAGCCCAGCTGGCAGCTGGTTACTAGTGGCATCCCTCAGGGATCAATACTGGGGCTAATACTGTTTGATCTCTTTATTAAAGACCTAGAAAATACTTTCAGTAAATCCACAGATAAGATCAAACTGAATGGAGCAGTTGATGTGCTGCAGGTAGAGCTGTTACACCAAGAGACTTCGACAGGTTTGAGAAAAGGGCTTGGCAGGAATCTTATGAAGTCCAAAGGCAGCAAATGCCAAATCTTCCAAAGGAGATGAAACAATTTCATGTGACTGCACAAGCTGAGAAAAAACCAGCTTTACCACAAAGGTCCTAGGTGTCTTGGTGAGCAGTACACTGAACACCATCAGCTTTGCAGCAAAGGCAGCAAATACATGCTAGCCTGTTCTAGCAGAAGTGTAGAATCACTGAATCAAGTGATTCTTCCCTTGTTTGGCACTACTGAGTTCACATCTGGAGTACTGAGTCCAGTGCGGGTTCCCAGTAAAAGAAAAACATGGACCTACTGCAGCAAGGCCAGCAAAGGGACATTGATATGGTCATGGCTGGAGCACAAGACGTGTAAGAAGAGAATAAGCAAACTTTGTTCTACCTAAAGAAAAGAATGCTTAGTGGGTTGTCTGACTGCTGCCTGATGGGAGGATACAGAGATGAACAGTGATGCAACTAGAGGCAACAGACACAAGGTTGAAAGGTGGAACGTGCAAAATTCCCATTACAGATTAGGAGAACATTTTCCACTACAAGGGCAGCTAAATACTGGGCCACCCCAGTATTAAACACCCACCTCAGTAAGCCCCAGACTGTTTCCACTTTCTCTGAGATCTTTTGCAATCCAAAGCTCCCAAATGACTCCCTTTTCTGTAACAAGAAATATTTTGCAATGGCAGCTGTACCAGAAAGGAACTGGAAGGGCTGAGCTGCTGCACCCCGCTAATAAGATGCAGTAGCTTCTGAGAAGCAGGTGACTTCTCTGAGTCAGAACCTGAGAGCTTCTCAGCAGCTGTTTGCTATATAGAGTCCCTATAAATATATTGTACATATGGCTCAGGTATCTCTTCTCCAAAGCAACCACATTTCCTAGCTGATATTTGTGCTTAGCCTGCATCCTCTCCCAGAATCAGTGATCAGTAGCAGGAGGTTAGTGAGATTATGACATATTTTTAGGACTTCTTCCCACAGCTCAGATCTCATTCATGCCTCCTCTGGTCTTTTGAAATTTTCTTCTCAGGCACCCCAGCATTATTCCTGAGTTACCCTGAATTTCCACTTTGGCAACTGGAAACAACACTGACTCTTGTGTTACATCCATTCTCCCTCTATTTTATGGTCACTTTTGAGAGGAGACGGAGATCAGGTAGCTCCTAATATTTACACAAATTGGGGTTTTCTTCCCCAGAATACATTGTATTAATACAAATCCTGTTAATTCAGCTACAATTCTGAAGGCAAAAACATAGCTTGCCCATTTATACTCAAATTGCCCACNAAAAAAAAAAAAAAAGTTACCACTTCCTCAATGGTCTCTTTAAGGTTGGCATTACAATAGGCAAATCAATTGTCTCCTGACATGAATAAGTGACAGAAGTTATCCAAACAGATTAAACAAGTGGTTTTCTCTGCAGTGGATCTAATGACCCCCTACAGATTCATATATCTCAAGGGGGAAACCTTCTATGGGGATTCTTTCATGTCTTTTAAGGAGAGCAGCCTCCCTTTTGAGGAGGTCCCTAAGAGTGTTTCTTTCCTCTAGAAGGACTTCTACTTTTTTTACAGAAGGTATCAGAACATAGTGACTGTAAGACTTCTATCCCTTTATTAAATTTGGCAAAATTCAGTCATCAAACTTAAAAATTAATTGAGTAGGCAAACATTAAAGCACTAAGGTACATGAATTTGTATGCCTTCATAAATGTAATACACATAGGAACACAAACACGAAAATGCCTGTTACTACATAAGCCTTCTTTCCTTAAGCAAGCAAAATAAAAATACCTTCACAGAAGCACACACAAAAACTCCAATGAATAACATTCATCCTCTGTGCTTTCATTAGAGAAGATTATTTTCAACAAAACAATAATTTAGGAGCAATTATGAATATTTCATACAAGCAGACTACCCACTGCCTACTAACAGAGACCGCACACAACTATGCTATAAAACTCCGGGAAACAACAAGAAGAAAAGCAAGGTAAATCACCACCTTTTATTTATGTTATTCATACTCTTCCAATTATGAAAATCCATTTAAGGGACGACAATCCCAGTAGGATTACAAAGGGTCTGTGTCAGCACTTCCAGCTGTTCCAGCCCTCCCCAACAAACACACAGTCACTGCTCTCAATTACTCAACATTCATTGCAATCACCCCGACTCCCAGTGCCCCACCTAGCTGGACATGACTCCAAGCAGTAAGATCCTTCTCTGCCCTCGTGGCATAGAAAAATATGGGAAAGGCCACAGCACCACCTGTGCCTGCTATCAAACTCATACTTCTAGCTGTGTCCATAAGGCAAGCATTAAAAATGGCTGGCAACATTGACAGCTCCGAGTCAAAAATTCATGGGAGGCTCTTTAAGCTTGCCTGGCTGTGTTTTCACTCAGTAATTTCCAATCTTTTCTGTGCCTGTGAAAACAAGTAATCCATTGTGCCCAGCCACCACCACATTTTCCCCACTGCCTGCTTGTTGCCTGGACATTTTTGCTACTGGTACCTTGGGACCATCCATCTCAGTCAGTGGAGACTGTGGGTACTGACATCCACATGAACCAGGCCTACCGCTGGCATCAGGCTGAAAGGTAAGCTTCTGCGTGTCAGGAAAAAAGCTGAAGGTCTTGAAGCATGTTCCAGGTGTAAAACTTAAACTGATGTAAAAACTCATACAGGGGAATCACTGCAAAAGTGTATTGCAAACGCTGTCATATCCACTTAAACCTAGCTTGCATCTTCTCTGTTTGTGCCGATATCTATCAATCTAGCCCAAAATTTAGTTTACATAAAAGGATATTCACAGATAGATTTCCACACATTTATCTAACACTGTGACTTAAAATTGGCTTGGTTAAACTCACATAGGTTTTGAGGTTAGAGCAGGCATAAATTGCTAGTACGATCTCTCCAACTGCCAGAGCAGAAAAATTATATATTCTAAAGAATACTAATCATCTGAAAGAATTCTAAAATTATTCTAAGTGAAAATTATCATCTCTTTGGGAGATGAAAGTTATAGAGGCAAGCTTCATTAAAATGCATAATTAGGTACAGAAAATACAAAAGACTGATCATAAAGCAGCACAAACTAAAGCCCTGAACTACTGAAGGCATTCCTGAAGGATTATCCCAGAGTCTTAAAAATGTGATTTGGATTTGATCAAGAGATTTTAAACCAGTGAAGAAAATGAGCAAAATTTAAGCTGTAGTTTTGCCAATGGGAGCTTGGTAACTTAAGAGTTGTAAGAACTTTGTTCTACATTTATAAAATACAGTGAAATTTGCACATTGGCATTCAGGATGAAAGCAGTACATATGCAACTTTAACTTAGACTTATCAGCTTTTCTATACTACCATAGCATAAAGGGTGTTCTTCCTCAAACCTTCCACCAGCTCCCTCCTACTCAAATCACCACCAAAAGTTCAATTATTTTATTATACTCCTTTAAGGAGTCTAGAGGAAGAGAGGTAATGAAAAGAAGCTGCATGGGTGTATTTGTACCTCCATGCAGACTCATCTTGTGTCATCATCTTTCTCCTATTTGTCACATATTCTGTGTTATCCAGCTTCCTAGCATATGATGGACATCTGTGCCATCATGAATACAGCTCTTAGGACAAGGACACGTTCTCGTTTTGTAAGGTGCCCACCCTATCCTAAATTCTTGCAAAAATATGAATGATAATATTGTTCAGCCACAGCTGGCCACTTTATCTTGAATCCTTATCATCTGTGGGCAACAGTATAAGTCTGGGAAATTAGCAGGGAGCTTACTGAGTAAAAGGACTGATAATTAAAATGGCAATTTCTCTAAGTTTTTCTTAGAGATAATGGATTAGGCTGAGACACAACATAACACTTTGTCTGTCAGCCAATTAAAGTAAGTCCAGTCATTAGTTAAGCTGTTCAGAAAGCTGTAACTTCACTCTGTTCATCTAAAAACATCTTTGACCATCAGGCTACAACAAAGCCTGTTGAAGTTAGTTCAGACAACAGCAGTTCCAGAAAACAGACTGCAACTGAAGGAGCAGATATAACTTCCCAGGCTTCATGAAACACTAGAAAGATACTTGGGATAGGCTACAATACAATCATTTATTATTCAAAACAGATTAGCATTTGTTTCCATCTGCAGTTTTTTTCTTCTAGAATAACCATGGTGCAGTTAAACAGAGCACAGTCTATAGACAGTTTAGCCAATCCTCTGGATTTTTTCACTAGTATTATCACTTCCTATTATATATGGTAGGTTTTACAATCAATTTTACAAAATTTCTATTTGATTAGTTTGACTTTATTCATTTAATCTCCCAGATTAACTTCTGCAGGACATTTCACTAAGGAAAGGCTTCTTTGTAAACAGCTAAAAGTCAAGTCCCTGCCCTCTGCATCACAGAAGTCACTGATTATCTCTGGAAGTCCCCAGTATTGTGTGAAGAACAACATGGGTCCGATTCCACCACAGGTTATCCAGAAGATACTCTTCCCTTGAGGCTGTGATGGAGATGCCAGGAGACAGGAGACTCTGCAGTATCCACAGTGAGCTTACTGAAATAAGGCAAGAACTGGGTGATTAAGCCTTCTGTTTAAATTCTTTCACAGGAGGGTCCTGCAAGATCTCCACACTCCTTCATCCCCATCAACTGAAAAGGAACTGACTTTATCCCTCTTTCTTTGTAACGCAGACCTCAAAAAGATGTTCAGACTTCAGCATATGATATCATCTCTGTACCACCTTGGTAACACAGCAGCTTTTTACTTTCCCTATCATATACATAAGCTACTCCAAAGTGGCATTTTGCTGTTAGCTTCTACAGCTGGGGCCAAGGTCACAACCAGGTAGGACTGTGGCAGTCAGTGGTTCTGGCACTCATAAAATGTTGTACTGTCTCTGCCACAGACCCTAAACCCTCACAAAGCACATGCACATCTGTGCAGACCTCTGAAAGCACACATTTGGATGTTATGGGACTGCCTCGTTCCAATACTCATCACACTGGATAGAGAGATGCTCTCTTAGATTTAAATATTTTTTCCTTATCCTCAACAAAGTGATGCTTATTCTCTCTTTTGTTTAATATTCAGCCTTAATGAGACTATTTCTATTTTACACTAAAAGTGAGCATTTTCATCCTGCTGCAGACTTGTCCTTTTCTTTTACATACATACATTAGGTCTAATTTGCCAGTAGATATATAAATTCCTTGGGAATAACAGTCAGTCTTACCTTAAACTACACTGTACACTCTACATATAATATTTTTCTAAGAACTGGTGTGTACTTCCCTACCCATCATTTATTAATAGGCTTACCATCTGCATTCAACTTTCCATTCCACCAATTAATAGACTCAAGCCTAGAAACACTGTGGGTACAGCTTTCATAATGTGCAAAATCTGATAAGCAATTCATTTTATTCTGAGGAATTTAACCCAATACCAAAAAGATTGTAGGAATAGATTTGTTGCAAAGACTTGAAATAAACCGATTTAGTTAGATGAGACAACTTTCACAGGCATTCATTTAAACACTAAACTTCAGTAGCTGCACAGAGTTAACAAATGCACTACAAAGCTCTGCAACTCCCACACAGGCTGACTCACACAAGATAACAAAACTATTAGTTCTTGAAAGAACTCTATATTTTTCCTTACTGTTCCAATGACTTCCCCAGTTTGAGGGGCACAATTTCAGAAGTGTAGGCCACAGAGAAAGTGATGTTAGGAGATGGCTGAATGACCAGGTTATAAATCAAGGAAGAGTCCTGGTGACAAGTGGTTTATGTCACCATCCCAGCTGCAAAATTAATCTGAAACTCAGTAATTCATCCAGCTGCATCCATTACTTTTTGCACTAGCTAGCAGCCCGTTCCAGAGCAACCACAATCATTGCTGTTCAGCTCCTTCTTTTCATGCATCCCTCTCATCTTTCTTTTTTTGTTGCTGTCATTTCAAAATTGTGCTGCATGTCTTCAGTTGATTTGCCCACACTACTCGTTTGTGGGTCTAAATGTCATTTTCTGTGACTCACATGTTTTCCTCTATCACTTTTTATCTCAGCTACTCCACAGTGAAAGACTTTTTTTTTTCCCTGTTGGATCAATGCAGACATGTCAAACACAAATCTGAAGTTCATGATTTTTAAAATTATATAATATGATAATATATATAATTGTATTTCTAATAAAATTAGAAAATATGACTTTGTTTTCATTTTTGTTTGTTGCTATTTTTATCAGTATTCTTAATGAGAGTCCATGTTGTTCCTTCTAGAGACATTGTTTGCTTTGTGTAATCCATCCAAATGTATCATCATGAAAAGCAGTGACTTGCAAATACAGCCCTGTATTTTCCTTTTACTTTATCTGACTTGAATCCAAATACAGATAAGTAACAAAAAATAAAAAAAATTCCTGGGTGTTTTGATCTTTTAGGCCATGTCCCAGCTGGGGCACCTTCAAGCACTTCCAGCCTCCTCAGGCTGGAACATGCACTCCAGGAATTTGGACTTGGGCAAAGAGCAGGCACACACAGCAGCTCCTTCACCCTGACATCCCCTGTTATCCCTGGAGTAAAGCCAGAGTACATGTGTCAGATTTAGCCATGACCTGAACCTTCAGGGGACTATGACTGCAGGGACACTGCTGTACCACATACACCAATTAGTTTATACATAGTATTAGAAAAACAAACTTAGTTATTGAACTATATAAGGCAGATTAAGTCTTGTACAGGTAGCTCAATGAGCTCAGTGAGAGAGTCAGGAACACAACGCAGCAGTACAGAACAGAAATGCATGTAAGAGAAAGCCTGCTGTTTTCATGAAAGGCAGGACAAAGAACTGTAGTTGTCAAGTAGAGGTTTGTGGGAAAGCATCAAAGAGAGGAAGGGGGCTCCACAAAAGAGCTGGGCAGAGGAACCCAGGTGGCACCTGATGAGAAGCAGGTGCAGAAACTCCTTAATGACCCAATCAAGTATAGAAACCGCTGATGGTATGTCTGAAATGAGAAAAGAAGGAAGGGATCGAAGAAAGAGAAGATTGAGTTTGGATTGAGATTAAATTTGAACTGAGAATGTAATGTAAATTGATCAAGTCTGGATGTGGTTATAAGGAAATTGCAGAAGGGGAAGGAGGGTATGCTGCAGGTTTTTGGATCCGTCCTCTCATCAAGAATAGGAATTCTTGGATCAGTCTTGAAGAGGTTGAAGAGAAACAAACAAAACTCTGTGCTGATGTGTACGTTGATATGTAGAAATAAGATTAACTGCAACTACCACTTGATCTATTGATTAGATGCCACCAGATGATGAACTGCGAGCTAATGGCAAGCTATTACCCAATTCAGGCTAGGAGCAGTGGAGTAAATCAATACATAGCAGATATGACTTTTTTTTGTTGGTAGCAAGTTGCTACATTCTTTTATGTATTTACAATATAGACATGCACCTTAGAAACTACATCTTGCTCTTTTAAATGCTTTTTCTTTGCTGACTTCAGTGGATTGACTGGACCATCATTACAACAGCCTTAATCCCAGCAGTATCTGCAGCCTCATTGTTCGAGCTACACAATGGATTTCTGCCCAAGACGTAAAAAGAGGAAAGTCTGTACAGAGGATGTAGATAATACCTGGAATTTTTCCATCAGTGGAACAGCCAGCTTAAGTCAACTGTGGAATTCTCATTACAATTCTGGAGCATGTGGCTTTTATCCTGTCCCTTATGCAGAGATTAGACCTTGCTGCCCTTTAAACATAATGAATTTTGACGTTTATATTATCTCTAGAAGATGGAAGAACAATATTTTTGCAATTGTCACTTTGAATATTTGGGGAGTTATAACGCTCTCAAGCTAAAAATCCAAATTGTAGAATCAGCAATATCAGTGACCAGATGTCATATACTTCAGTGCTGGGAGTAAATATGATATTATTGTCTCTCCATATTTAAAATCTTGTTGCGATGACAAATATGAAAAGGAAGACATCAGTTCAAAATACTATGGCTTCAAATTAACAAATTTCATTGCAATAAACAATGGAAAAGCATGGGCATACTGCAGCAAGGCCAGTGAAAGGCCATCATTATGGTCAGAGCTGGAGCACAAGATGTGTGAGGACAGGATGGGAAACCTGGCTTTGTTCTACCTGAAGAAAATAAGGCTCAGGGGCATATTACTGCTATCTTCAGCTACTTGATGGGAGGGTACAGAGCCACTCTCAGAGCTGGAAGGTGATGTGATCAGAGGCAATAGACACAAGCTGGAGTATATGAAATTCCCACTAAAGATTAGGAAAACCTCTTCCACTATACGGGTGATCAAACACCAGACCAGTTTGCCCTGAGAGGTTGAGGATACTCCATCCTTCAAGCTGATCAAAATTTAACCATATGTGGTCTTGAGTAACTTGATTTAATTGCACATGGTTAGACTACATTTGTCTATTCTGTTTTGAACCTGCTGATACTGTCTCCTCAGAATTCTGTAGCAAGTAAATCCAGCAGTCCTCTACCTTGAAGAAAAGAAACTACTGCATTTTATTTGTTTTAAACAAGCCTCCTCTGGCTTCACCAAGCTCCCTGTATTTCTAGTACTGAGGAATTTGTTAAAAAGCAGTTCTGTGTTTTTCTTACCCCATACCTCCAGTTTCCAGCTTTCTTGTCTCCTATTTGAGATTCGCAGCCTTCAAAGTTTGTCCTTGTAAGGCAACTATTCCATCTTCTCAATCATCCTAGGACTGTCCTCTTTGTGCCTTCTCTAACTGCACTCTGTCCTCTGACACACAGAGACCAGAACCGCATTCAGAACCCAAGATGTGGATACTACAAGGTATTATATAGTGGTAAAATAACATCCCCTACCTTATTCTGAGTATCTTTTCTGATGATTTCCAAGATTTTCTCAACTACTTTTACTACTGTATATCAATCCAACATATAAAATTATTTGGTTTAGTCTATTAACAAAAATTAATCCCAGCATGCTATGTATTAGTCTTTCTGAGCTATATTGTGAATTTATGGATTTACCTCAGCCTCAGTCTTGATACCATCAAGTGGTGTCATGTTTTAAATAAGTTTACAAGTTCCTCATAACAATGAACATGTCTTCTTTTTTATTATGAAGTGTCCATGACAGTCTTGAGCATCCTTCAGGCCTGATGTACCAGCAATGAGAACAGCATGTGTAGTATGAAGTGTGAATTACTGCACTTTGGGGCAAATAACAAAAATTTTTGTTACTAGTTAGTTTACTAATATGAGAAGGAGAGAATAAAAAGAGGAGGTTTTGACTGATCGTATGGTCTATTCTAATCAAAGGTGTCAATCCTGGAGGTGATTTTGGTATGACAAATCATGCAATTTAGGATTAATCAAATAATGCTGAAAGAGGACTGGCACTACAGCCAACAGGAAATATTGATTTGGAATGCTATGCATCAGCTTGGTACCCATTTTCAGGAAAATCAGAAGAGATGTTGGGATGGTCTAAAGGAATGTTTGGGAAAGAAAATGAGTCAAAGAGCTCAGATTATTAACCCAGGAAAACAAAGTGTCAGATGAGATATGATTACTCTCTAGGGATATAAAAGGGAGTAACATCAGGGCTGGAAAGAGCTCTATAAATCAAAAGAAACACTAACACAAATGGCCATGAATAAATTTACATCAGAAATTGAAGAAGTTTTCTAACTGGAAGGAAGAGGGTATAGGGTTGCTACAAGGAGATTTAATGTGTAATTACTTATTAAAAACAGCTCTGGAGTGCAATCACCTTCCTGAGCTGGGTACAGCTTAGCACCTTGACCCATTTCTCTGCCATAACAAGCATAACAACCAAACACAAGTTTCTGCTGGGGGTACTGGTCTCACAGAGGCCTCAGCAAATATTAAATCTCTAAAATTCCAGAAACTGGAATGAATGAGGAAAAAGAAAAAAAAACATCTCCCATGCAAGATTAGAACAAGGTACAAAAGATTCAAAACAAGTTGGATATTTTTAACTTAAGGACTATGGATTTTGTCAATTTGCCAGGCTGCTGCTGTCTGTGTCTGCCCTGAACTTGCTTCTCTCTCAAAGCAATGCTGTGGTACAGGAATTCTGTTCAGCAACAGACCTGTTCGATCGCAGCTAGAGAACTTTGTTAAACTGCTTTCAAATAGCTGCTGAGAGAGTTCAGAGAGAAGGCAGGCACACACAGACATATGCAGTAAACCGGTTTTGGAAAGAATCCTCTTATGAAAGGACAGGAGCAGTAGGTAAGCCTGGGGAGAGAGCCTGACATCTGCTCACAGATACCAATGGCCAGGATGTCAGTGTAGAGAAAGGTTTTCAGGCAGCAAGATGACTGAAGTTCTTCCTTCCAAGTGGAAACTGAGATAGTAAACTGCAGAATGTGATTTCTCAGGAAGATGAGAGGCAATTTACAGAGAAAGAATCACAGATCTTATTCTAGCAGTTATCAAACTAGAGACTCGATATGTGTGCCAAAAAAAAAGATAATGAGGTGAAGTCCTGTTTTCCTTTTAGTTATTTTCACATTGCCTGCAAAGTTCATTTTTCACTTATACAGGTCAAGTATGAAGAGGAGCAAAGTTTGCACTGTCCCTCTCCTAACGCCACAGTGCTTATTCTAGAAATGAAGAAGGGACTTTAAATGTAAATTTTGCGTGGTACACCTCCTGATGACTTTACCAGTAACATTCTGGAGCTTCTGGGAGAAACCAGCAGTTTATTTGATTCATTTTGATTCATTTTGCACTCTTATTTCAGTGCCTCTCCTTCTTGTTAGAAATCACTGCAGCAAAATTATTTCCACTGCAAAACCACTTCATGTTTTTCAGACCCCTGCCTGCATTTTTAGTACATAGCACAGTCCTAAGGAAAACACAGAGAGGCAAATATTGGCCTAGCATATCAGTTAAAGCTCAGGAAGTGGGAACACAACAAGATCAATGTACTTTGGAAAACTCCATCTTCAATTTTTTTATTTATTCAGTATTGCTCCATTCATTCACTTCAATAAAAGATTCCAGGCAGTATGATAAATAATGATTATACAGCAGCTAAGTGCTTAAACTGAATCTTTCCCCATGGCCTGAGCAGGAAATGATGATTATTGTCCTAAAAAATTTCACAAAAAATCCTTCTCATGAGAACTGGTGGTGGTTTGTTTGTTTGTTTGTTTTTGAAAATGTGCAGAGGTTCTGGTGAATCAGGTAATTCTGCCTCTTGGCAGCTTTTCAACAGTTACCAACATCAGGCAGAAAGTCAAAGTGTTATGAACTGGATGAGGGCAAGCCCGTTCAGGGAAAGAAGAGAAAAGCTTGAGGAGGCATATACATGCCCTATGGGGTAGCTTCCAGATCAGGACCCCATCTATCTAATTTCTGGTGTAAACTAATGATCACTGATTTTTTAAAAGAAGCCAAAATTTCTCTCAACTGATTACTAAAGCTGTGCATAGCATATTATTATTAACCAGATAAAGGCTGGATTTTGCCACTGGTAGCATCCAGGCTTGCAGTTTTATCTTCATCTCACAAAAACCATGGGGGATTCCTGCAAACTTAAGTCTGCTATAGAGGCTGCATCTCAGAGGGTCTGCATGCCTCAGCAGGATCACTGATCTCATAGGCAGCCAAGCTGAGGTGTGGTGTCTCTAGTCACACCTCCCCAGGGCTGCAAAACTGTGACTGACTACGACTACTACACTAGAACCTCAATGAAAAGCCAAATCACAGAATGGCAGGCATTCGAAGGCACCTCTGGAGATTATCCAGTCCAACCCTCCTACCAAAGCAGGCTCACCTGGAGCAGGTTGCACAGGAACATGTCCAGGCTGGTGTTGAAGATCCCCAGAGAAGGAGACTGGGAATCTCTCTGGGCAGCCTGTTCCAGTGTCCTGTCACCCTCAACACAAAGAAATTTTTCCTCATGTTTAGATGGAATTTCCTGTGTTCCAGTTTGTGTCTGTTTCCTCTCATCCTTTCACTGGGCTTCACTGAAAAAAGTCGGACTCCATCCTCTTGATACCTGCCATTTAGATATTTATAAGCATTGATAAGATATTCTCTCAGTCTTCTCTTCTCCAGGCTAAGCAGATCTCAATCTTCAATTTTAAAGTTACACTTTGCCCCGTTGCCTTCCAAATAATGCTCAGAAGTTGGATGTATTTCCCTAACTGCCTTCAGTTGTAATTTCAACCACCTTGTGCTCCCCAGCATACCTTCCCTGTACTGCACTCAGCTGGTGCTGCCCACTAGGTCTTGCCTTCAAGAGACACTGGGCTGCTTACCCAGCTGGGACAACTCACAACTACTGAAGTAAATATTCTCGGGTGTGCCTTTCCTCTGAAAAGATACATATGCACAAAACCAACACTCAGGAGGTGAGAAACTCACAGACCGAGCTAGGGACCTCAAAGGAATCAAGAGGAGCCCACACAAACTGCTGGAGGCAGCTCTCCTGCTGCACTCTCCAGCCAGCTGAGACTGCAGCCTTGTGCCTATCAGCCTTGAAAGGTAAAGCCCATAAGAGGCTTCTCAATGATCCTTCTCAGAAATTTGTTGACTATCTGGGTTCATAGCAGAAGAAAAAAAGGACTGTCAGGTGACTCCTTGGCAGAAGGGCAACTGGTGAGATTCCATCAGAAGTTCCCCAGCCTTGCACAGAACATGGCTCACCAAGGAGCAAGCTACCCCTGGAGCTCTCTGATGCCTCCAGACCTCTTCATAGAACCAAGATTTTTTTAACATCTCTTCCCCATCCAAGCCCCTCACTCCTTTCCAGCCAAACTCACCAGCATCTCATTGCACCTTCCCTGTGGTCATGGAAGCTGACAAAGACAAATATCAGCAAGTGGTCATATAGAAAATGCAATCTGAAAATAAAAGAAAACACCTCCAACAAATTAAGCACATTGATGAAACAGGCATTTAGTGTAAGTCAAAACCTGAGTGAAAATATCAATAGGACTTCAAGCTCCTACTCAGAGAGCACAAGGTTGATAGAAGAAAAAATCTTGTCTAATTACATTTATATTTTCTCTAGTAGAAGAGTAGACCCAGTACATCAAGCATCATTACTATCATTTGATTTTTCTGGGAAGTATGCTCTCTATTTTTATTTGGTGCTATCCCAATAAAGGTTCTTGAATTTTTAAAAAAGGAAACCCAAGAACTTGTGAGCTGATATGGTCAAAAAATACTCTAAAGAACATTTAGAAAAAAGTTTTATTTTCAGTATATCATGCACTTTCCTGTTAAGTATGCATTCCTGTTACTATCAAATATAAGGTTAAATTGCCACAAGCATCAATTTATTATTCAAATGATACTTAACAGTTGTAATAAACTTCACTCTCTTTTGGTTTTCTAAACAATTCTTATGTATACAACAAAAATTAACTTAATTGAAGCTCAGCTTTAGACTGAGGAATCAGTCTTTAGCAGATTTCTGTAAATTGTCCAAGTACATCTGCGCTAGGAATGTATCCTCCTGTTGCAGTACTAGATATAAGGAAGGACTTTCTCACTCTCAAAACAAGCACACATGCTCCACTGCATCTCTCAGAACCCACTTTTGTTGCAATTCACCATTCAATTAATGAATAATGTCTTAAGCTTCAGCACACACAAACTGAAACTGTTTTAATTTTAAAAGTCTATCCCCAAAAATCTTTTAGCGCATTGTGAAACCAATATAAGTAGTAAACTGTCAATGGAAATATCTCTGTGTTTTCCTTCTTTTCATTTTCCTGCAAGAATATAAAATCGCAGTTGTGCAGTCCACTCCTAAAAGTAATTTATATGAGCAACAAAACATTTTAAGTTTCTTTCAACTGTGCAATATAGGACTAACCACCTTTTGAGGACATACTTCACCATTCCCTCATCTTCAAGGCTGACAAAATTGAATCTCCCTTGTAACTCTTAAACTCTTTGACAGAAAGTGCAGTATACAAAATCTTGAACTACACAACCTGAACTAAAAAATAATAATGTAGCTGTTGTGTGTATTCACATACTATGTAGTACATGATCTAAACAATTAGTTGAAAACAAATAACTTCCCAATTTTTCATTAATCCGTATAAACTTTTCTTTAGCATTATCTGTTACTAATGATACACTATCATGATGATACATTATCAAAGGTCAAAGCTGGAATATATCTCTTAGAGCTGGACACACAGCCAATGTCATATCATTAATGTCTTGAAAATAATCATTCATATGGTGGATGATTCTGCTTTAAACTGTGTAGTTAAAAACAATTATGGGAAGCATTTTGGTATTTCCATTATTTGAGTCCACAATGAAAAACATGCCCATTTCAAAAGTCTTCATTTTCTCAATTGAAAAAAGGTTCTATGATATTTTTAGTATACTGAGTATCTGCTGTCTCAAGATTTATCATTTTAGCTAGGATAATCTTAGAAAACAACACTAATTTGTCACCATTATCACACAAGCTCTGCAGGTGACTGTAAGTACTATTGTACCTTTTTTGTTGACTCTTAAGCAGTAACTTACTGGAATTATTTTAATAGCCCTTAACAAGGAAGAGTCCCATGTATGTTGTTCGAAGGCGTGCTCAAACATTTAAGACCTGCTTTTGCCTCACATCTGGCAGTCCACTACAATTAACTGAGAAACTTCTGCATAAGCTACAGTGCGCCTCAAATGACACGCTCCATTGCTGTCTTCACTGAACCAAGCAGCCCATTTCTCCTTTCCCCCTAGAAAGTGTAAGGCTTGAGCGTTCAATAACATGGCAAGAAGGTGACACGACCAGGTGATCCCACGCTGGTCAATGTGCAGCCAGGATGACAAACACTCCAGGAAGAGCTCCACTTTGACATGAGCAGGCCCAGCCAAAACAACACTCGACACCACATTTCCAAGCCTTTTGGCAAGCACTAGCTGAACCTTTGCAGTGAACATACATTGTCCCTGTTCATATAGCCATTAGGACATCTTCTAGGGGACTTTTTTTGAGTGTCTTTTGCTTACTTGTGGGGAAAAAAAAATACAATCTTTTAAAGGGTAAAAATGAACAACCGTTTATCTTTTTTGTGTAACTTTATTGCAATCTTAGCTAGAGACACAAGGAAAATCTTTTATTATGTTATTCTTAGGGTATAGCATTTTCTTCTGAGCTTTGATTTTAGTTTTTGTCAAAAGATTTGGCTTCCATGAGCTGTCTTGATCACTGAAAACAAGGTTTAAGCAACAGTTCCATTGCTCAGTGCTGCTCTTTCAAGGTTTGCTTGATTGAGTCAACTTTTACCTTACTCACATAACAAATCAAATAAGTGTCTGTCAAAGTAAGGAACCTGGAGAAAAAGATAGCATAGCATGACTTCATCATCTGATAGCAGTATCTCAAAAAGAATTTGAAAGGAAAGCTTGTAGACTGTTATTTTGTTACAACAAAGTTATTTTCAATGTGTCATGGTTTAGCCTCAGACAGCAACAAAGCAGTACCTGGCAGCCCTGCTCGTTCAAACACCTCACAGTGGTGGGAAGGGGATTGTGAGAAAGGGGCAAAAGTTGTGGGTTGGGACAAAAACTGTTTAACAGAGCAACAAACAGAACAAGGAAAACAGTAACATGGATGGAGAAGGATATAAACGCGATTACGATACCAACCGCTCACCAACCAACCACAGCCCCGGACCACTGCCGACCCTGCACTCCCCTTCCTTTCCTGTCCCCCCTCCCCTTCCCAGCCAGCTCCCTGTTCTTCCCGGAGCTCCCTGTTACCCCCTGGGTATGGCTCACATGGGGTGGAATACCTGTGCCCCTGCTACAGCCAGGAGAGAATTAACCCTATCCCTCCCAGAAACCAGGACACAATGTTATTAAGCAAAACCTGTATTCTTAATGTGTCCAATGTATGCTTGAATTGGAAGTGATTTTTAAGTGTTTTGTGTCTGTGCATGTCACTACAGCATATACACATGGACAGTTCACACATCAGGAGCAAGCTGAGATGAGTTTATCACAGTTCATGTTATAGTACAGCAGGACTGCCTCTGTATGTGCTGAGTGAGATACTGGAAGAATTTTTAGGAAATTCAAAGCAGCCACAAAGGCTAACTTCACTTATTTTACTCCTGTCGGCCTGAGGAGTTTGGGTTTCTGTATTAGCATGTAAAGATGGCTAGTTTTATTAAAGTAGAAGGACAGGCTTCCTGCTAGTTTCCAGTTTCATGCAATAAACTGGGAACCGATAATTACCATTTCTCCGTAGGAAAACGAAGCCACCTCCTGTCCAAAGAAAGCAGTCTGTTGCAGAGACCTCCAGGCAAGCTGCCCCACTGCTCTGCAGAGACACCAGCTCGCACCCGTCTGCCGCCACAGCCAGCACACACCACACTGGGTCGGCTCTCGGAGCCAGCACCGTCCGTCTGTCGGCAGCACACGGCAGAGCTGTCTCTTGTGCCCGCAGCATAGCTATGCCCTGATACCACTATAAACTGAGGGTGTATCAACACCTCGGAATTCATCTCAAATTTTCCTTCCTTATCTCGGTCCCTAATTTCCCAATCGTTTTGCACTTGATCTTATGCTTTGCCAAGCTGGCTTACTCTCTTTTCTTCTCCTGCATCAAAAAGAAAGCAAGGCTAGTTTAAAAGGGCTGACAAGAAAATCCTGTAAACTGAATGAAAGCAATCAAAACAACAACAACAAAAAAGCCCTACCTCAGTATAAACATGTAGAAAATGCACTCCATAGCAAGAGAAACAAAAAAAGTGACAATTCCCAGATTTTTAAATTATCCTTATCAATTTATGCTGATGTCTTTGCTGAAATGTGAATAAAGGATTGAGTTTGCTTACTGAGATCTATTCAAAACTTTACTTCTTAATATTATATACTATATAATATATATACTACATTATATAAAATATACTTCTTATTACTTCTTAATAAGGGAAGTGCTGCCATAGGGCAGTGTATTCTCCCCTGAACACACCAAATGCATTTCCTGCACCGAGGTTGAGAAGTGACACTGATGTCCCATTTTCACACTGTCAAAAGTGATAATTCACTTATTTTCTAAATTCTGTCCGTTTATTATCAACTTAGTACTTGACTTGCAACACCAAGGATTAACTAGAGCAAGGGAAAGCCCTGTTGACCCTATTACTGGAACTTTTGCTGCCGGGCACTGACTCCATCCTGCTAAGAGAAGGGCAGATAGGGAAATGTCTTTTTGTCAGTAGTCAGTTATGATTTGACTAGCACAAGGACCTTATATGCCGAATTAGTAACTATCATCTTAAAACCATCACATTTCAGAGTAGAACTACACTTTAAATATGGGAAAATATTATTTGCTGTACATGTATTTTGTTATTAAGCATAATTAAAGCTGAAAGCCACAGAACCACACTCAATGCTACTGCAAGACCATAGAACGTTTCTGTGGCCAACACAATAAAGTATAATATGCTGAAGACATCAGCGGCCAAGAAGCAATACACTTAGTAGCATAAACTACAGCACGCTGTGGGCCAGTATCTGTGCAAATATTTCAGACATAAGTAATGAATAATTATTCTGAGAAACAACTATGCCACTGCAAACATCATCATTTCTAGATGTGTAGATTGACAAAAACTAAACATAAACCTTGGAGAAGAACAAAACCTCTATTTTAAAATGGGTGGAAAATTCTACAGTATTTCCCTGCTTGAGGCACCTCAAAGATATCATATCTAGCTAAAGTATTTCACCTCTTGACTTTTCTAGAAGCCTTGCTGTGATTTTTTTCAGGCACTAAGTCACACAGAATATTCTATGTTCCCTTTGTACACTTCAGAAGTAGACAACAAAAGCTTTTTTCCCTCCCTCTTACATGATGTTTTATTCATAACCACTGAGAAGAAAAATTGAAACTATGGCGAGAAACACTCTTTAGATTTCTCTCTATTAGAAAATTGAATCAGAACTGTAAATGGTTTCAGACACAGATACCCAGGACCAGCACTGAAAACATAGGACTAATGGAGATGTGGAAAAAGCAGTACCAGTGCAATTTTAAAAAATGTAGTTGAGAAGAGATCTGATTGGCACCAGGGTTGCCTTTAGATTCATTCACTCACTGGCTGAAAGAAGTAAGGACTGTCCCTGAGACAAAGAAACTAGCTGTAAGCTTCCTTAGACTCCAGAAGAGCCACGGGTTACAAACCCATTGACGTCCCAGCAGCTCTGGGCTTTGAGCACTGTCCAGGAATGGACTCGCCCAGAAAAGGCCACCATTGGCAAGGGTGCTGTGAAGATGATACACTGTGGCTCTCGTCAACCAGAGGCATTGGATCTGATGCTCTGGGATGTTTCTCAGCTAAAAAAGAGTTCCTCAGTTTGTATTGGAACAATGCAGTTTCTTGACCTGCATAGCACTGAAATGGTGACAGTCAGAGCCTGATTCTGTTACACTGGCTGTTATTTCTGATGCTCAGACACTTGGTAAAAAAAACCTCAAGGCCAGAGGATATACAAGCCGTGTTCCCAGACAACAGTTTAGATTTTGCATTATCAGAATGCAAACTGGTGGTTTTTTTCAGTCTTCTACATTCACAGGTAGCCATAAGGAATATATCATACATTAGAGAAGCTCTACAATTCTCTGTCTGCAGCCAGATTGTTCCCTAGGCATGTGGAGCACAAATCTTAAATTCTTCCTAAGCAAAGGGACAAAGAGATAAAGACACACTCTCTAAAGAAGCTGCTATCTGACCAGTTCCCCTTCCTCTTAGCTCTGCAGAAATTCAACTAATGCAATTTTGAGAAGTTGTGAAACTTAGAACAACAATCTCTATAGAGATAGACCATTTACCAAGGAAAATACAATGGTTATGAGATGTTTAGGCAATTTATCGCCATTTATATTAGGCAATTTATCACCATTTATATTACACTACTGGTATAAGCTTATATGTGAATATACCAGTGCTATGGTAAGGAGGTCTACAAAAAAACCTATGCACAAATAAAAGTGAATTACATTTAAAATAAACCTCTCACTTAGCATCTTTCTCTTGTTTGATTGTATTAAGCAATACATGTGAATTTATCAGTAGGTTTTTTCCAAAAGAGGGAGAATCCCCCACTATTCTCTACCATGTGTGGGCAAAGAAAAAAAAATTTCACATTCCTTTAAATACCACAAAACGAAACAGATAAAAAACCCCAATGAGTTAATATTTAGATTTAGATTAATATTTTAGATTATATTATTATTATTATTAATAATATAAAACTATTATTACAATTATGTCATGTACTTTTTTATATTAGACGAATTGTCACTCCAGAATGTTAGTAAAAACTGTAACATTTGCATCTATAGTTCACTCTGTTTAAAACAATGGTGACTAATAAGAGGAGTCCAATGTTTTTTATGCACAATACTTACCCACTTAAAAAGTGGGATTGGGAAGACAGCAAGGAAAGCATCAGTGGCCCAATCCTGTTCCCATCAAAGAAAATGGGAAGTTTGCCATTAATTACAAGATGCTGGATTGGGCCTTTGGCTTGCTGGCAGAAATGTGAATTTAGTATTTCCTCTTGCTGCTAAAATACAGTCATTTGCTGCCCTCTAGAAGCAGACTGACATACATACTATGGTTTTCTTTACTACAGGCCTGCTCCTAGCTGTAATTTTTTAAATGTGTACAACAGTAATGCAGAGCAATGTTGAAGGACAAGAGAGACATGACGAAATACAAGGTATTGAAAATTTTGAAGTGTTCTCTGAATTCACAGTCATTTGATAACATGACTGATTATTCTGGTGCAAACATGGAACTCTGCCATGTATTGCTCAGAGATTATCAGACAGAATTAACTTCCAAGAAGAAATTAACTCAGATTACTTCCTTATTTAGTTTCATAAAAGTGTAAATTAGCAAAAAGAGGATCATGACTGCATATTTTAAAGCACATCCTTCACCACACTGATACAGGCCACAAAGAGAAATGGGGAATTCATCAGGTTATGCTGAAAAAAAAATCACAAAATAAGTCAGCAAGTTTCAATCATGTGGAATATTTTAATAGTTAATGTTTTTCTTGCCTCCAAAAGTATTTATTAATAATGACTATTTGATTATCAACTTTTTTAGAATTTTTTAAAATTTTACTTTGGTTTTGTTTGTAAGAAAAAAAAGTCTAAAAAGTGCTGGGATGTGTCTAATTTCCACCAACTATCCAATGACCTAGGGATGACTAACAAATTTTCCTTTAAATTTTTTTTAAAATAGACAACGTTCAAACATTCTAAACTCAGCTCCAAGCAGAAGTCAAAGAATCTAGGTGCAAAAGCAATCAATAAGATCCAAATGTTATCTACCATTCAATTATCATTGCATAATACAATTAGATGTCAGGTATACAACTGCTGGTTTTTTTATTTCATTACAATCACACATGTAATTTATGGGTAAAATATTCCAAAGCAGAAGTATTGTTCTAGTACCATTCCACAAACTGCCAAATGTCATTTATTTAGATCTCCCACCACGTTAATCACTACATTACACTCCCCAAAGTGAGCAAGGACTTTCAGGCCAAGTCTTGAAGAGCTGAAAGGTTCTTGACTCTCAGACTAATACTATCTTGATTCATCAGACTAATACTATCAGAAAAAACTGCCCACGTACGGATATCTGCACTAAGCTACCAAAGATCTGTTTTCTTCTTATTTACCAAGCATTTTAAAAAAAATCTTGTCTTGCTTCTTTTTACAGCACTTTGACAACAAATACAAGGAGAATGGTCTTGCAACTTTAATTCTGAAGTTAGGTACTCAGGAGAATTAAACTGAATGAGAATGTTGTGCCATATATCATTTTAGAAACACAGAGAGAGCTTAAAATTAAGATTTTGGTTGGTGAAATATATTTCTGATACCACATTTAAACGTCAAAAATTAGGTAAAGTGATTCTGTAGCTGTTTACATCTCATCATAAACCTTAATTTATTAGTAATGTTAATGTTACACACTTTCCACGATTAGTCTGAATATTTTTCCTTTGAAAAGTGAAAATCAAAGATTCAAGAACTCATTTCAAGAACAATCTGCTCCTAACCAGATCTATGTTATTTTTGCTTCTAACTGATTTATCTAAAATCAAAGCTTGTTTTAAACTGAGGTACACGGCAAGATCAAGACTTGAGTCCAAGAGTTTAAACAGGTTTTCCATGAATAAAAAAATAGTTGTAGTGTCTTCCAAAGAACAGAACAAAGCTAAAGTGTAATCACTTTGATTATTTGAGTGAACTGCAAGGTCAGTAAATGTGTATACTTCCACACTAAAATAGAAGCAGAAGGTGGGTCATGCACATGTCAAGACCTGAGCGTACCAATCAAGATCAGTGTAAGGTTAAGAATTTTAAATAACCATAAAGAATGTCAAGTCAGGAACTCAAAAGTATCCTCAGCTTGCTGTCTATGGAGTTTTCAAGCTAAATAAAGCATGGAGCGGATGCCACCAAGTGGTAGCTGTTACCACATACCAGTATCTTCAGGGTGAGCTCACTTTGCAGAAAATAACTCCTGGTACAGCAGTTTGTTTGGAACAGAACACTACTACGGTAAAAAGAAGAAAACAATTCGCTAAGGGTAAGATTTGCTTCCTACTGCTAATGACAGAACTGTCACTGACTTAAATGAAATCCTTATCAACTTCCTTTTAGAGCTTTAGAAAATACTTACAACCTTCTAAGAGTAAATCCAAAGTTGCCCAAAAGACCAGACCTGCAGTTCATGTAGACAGCAAACCTGCAAGAGAACACCTAGGTGCACCTGCAAGAGACTGTCCAAGTATAACTGATTATTTGGGTGTATCTATGCTACTAAATGTTATAGGGCCATGAGACAAAACCAAGTATAGCTTAGTTGTTTTATCACAGTTCCAACAGTTCCAAATGGTTCTCTCTGAGACAAAGGACAGGCACTGTGCTAGGAACAATTTACTCCAGGGAATGATTACAAAAGTCAGTTGGTTGAAACTGCGCCATGTTTGCTGTGTCCACTCTGCAGTTGACTTCCTCCATTCTCTACCATCCTTCAGCATTATTGCAGCAATTTTTGCCCCTCAAATGTCTCATAAAGCACAGCCCAGGACATATATAGCCTAGTTCCATGCCATAAAAGCACTCAGGAGGGCGATTTCATGCCTTTGCATTATTTCAGTCACAGTGGTGCCGCAAAAGACCCAGAAGAGATGTCAAGGCACACACTATGGATGAAGCCAGCCTGCTCTATTACCACTATTGAGCTAGTAATTACAGCAAGAGCATAAGCCAACCCCTACCACTTAGTGTTGGCATCTCTGAGAAGCACTTGCTTATACGACATGGTCCAAAGAGATGAGCTCCATTCATCTTACCACTCTTCCAACCACACTCACTTAAGTTAAAAAGGATCTAGGAGAAATCCCCTACCTGCTGAATGGGGCAACAAAGACTATTTTCCAGTCTGCTTCTCAGGCAGCAAAGTGGCTTGCCACTAGCTTTGTATTTAAATAAACATGAAATCGAAAAAGAATAATTCTGACTTGCTTGTTCTTCTTTACTCATTCCAATAATACAGTATGTCTGGAAAATAACTATTTACTAATTAAAATTATGTACTATGTTAATAATACAAGTGTCTATGTGATTAATGTGTGTATTATCACAGTTATCTGAAAGCAAAAGGCAGATTAGATTGCTTCTGGCACTGGTCAGAGGGGAATGGCAGAACAGCCTGGCTTCACTGCCTACCTTCATCAATCAGAGCCCCAGAAAGTCCAGCAAGCTGCTTTGGTGCTACTGTCACCCAAGAAACAAGGGATGGTACAGCAGAACGAACAGGAGGCACACTCTCCAAAGCTTCTTTTCCTCACTATGTATACCCTAATTTCAAATAAATCTATTGCTTCTTAATAAAGATTCCCATGGAGAGGTGCAATGAAAGCCTGCTTCCAAGAGTCCCCTCTGCCCTGTCTTTTCAGCAACACAAATACATCAACATAGGCTCCTCATCTTCAGCAATGTTCCCAACAATGTGCCCACACAGCTCAGGAACCTTGAGCAAGCTTCAGTAAAGCACTTTGACAGCCTACTCTAGGATTTAGACAGTGGCACCAACAATAACTGGAGTACCATTTGTTGACACTAATGAATAAGAACATTCAGAATCATCTAGACCACAGACCTAAAAAACAGATGTTTTCCAATGCCTTCCCTGGCATATGAATCAGTACAGATTACACATAATTGCGATCATGGTCTGCATCACAAGAAATGTGATTACCTTAAATAGAGAATCAAACACCATAAAACAGTGTCAACACAGAACATCTTCATCTGTCGATACCCAAGCAGTAGGTCTTAGAAGCAATGTGGGTTAGCTAGACTGGGGGAACAATTCCAGGAGATAGACTCCTACTACATAAACGAGAACCAGGGAGAAGCAAATCTCAAAGTGTACATGGTATAAAAAAATGGCAGTAAACTTGAAACAAACCCTTACTTTCTGACAGACTGCTGAAAGCAAGAGACATCAAAAAAACTTGCATAGCAACATGTTACCATTTCACCTTTGAACTCAGTTTGCATAAAGAGTAGGAGCAGAAGCATAGGAGCAGAAATACCTACCCAAAGGCAAGCAAGGAAGCAAACAAAAGACCTCCTCCTAGTTTATAAAAAAGCCTAAAACAGTAAAAGCGTGAGTACCTGTACTGAACAAGATAAAAAGTCCTGCTAGCCCACCATCCCACCTCTGACAGCGGCCAAAGCTCTTCTAAAGAACTAAAAACACAACAAGCAAATACATAAATCAAGAGGCTTCTGCGCTCCAACCAATTTTGACAAAATGGATGACAGAAGGTTATTCTGGCCTTATTATTACCCTGACGAAACAATGTTTTACAGTGTTTTGTTGGTTTTTTTTTAATTATGGTGTCATTTTTTTTTCTCTAACAAACTGTATTTTCAATTAAGATATCTGGAACTGGGTATCACAGACTTGTGCATCAGTGAAGGGCAGTTACCACATGCTGCCTCTTGTTCTTAAGAAACCAGAGAGCCCAGAAAAAGAGGTGGTCCAGCTCCTGCATTAAGTGAGGAAACTGCTGACCCAAAGAAACAAAATAGCAGGAAGGGGGGAACTGTTGCAGCACCAGAAAACACTTGAAATTGTTAAATCTCAAAGGACAATCCCCAATCCACTATGAGTAAACTTGGATGTTAAAATTAATGTTGTTTGACATCCAAGGTTGACAGTGAATGCCTTTTTATATGTACAATAGGATTTGATAGCATAGATGGATCTAAAAGTGGAAAATTATAAAAAAAAAATAAATTAAAGATTGGAAAAAAAAATTCTAAAGTTACAAAAGATACTAGGAGAAAAGAAGCAGTGACACAAATATGTAGGCAGAGCATCAGTTACATGTAGAGACTTAATCATAAACTGTAGTGCACAGAGAGATCTCTGGACCTGTATGGATTTCTTGTAATTACTATACCATATAAATTAACATTAGTTAACTTAAAGGAAAGTGTCTCAATATTCTGTTGGTGTTTACATGTATAACTAGGACAAACTAATTGACAAAACATGAAATTCCAAACCAGAAAAATGGTTTTACTTTAACAATGACTAAAATGTTCCCTAAAGAAGAAATTCTATCCCAATTTCTCTTCTTGAAGTTTTCACAGACTCATGCATTCCTTGTTTTTTCTACCAAGTAACGACAGGCAATTCTTCACTGCTGAAAACTTCACTGCTTCACACTGAAAACTGCTGGAGCTTTATACTGTTGCTCAACATAACAGTACAGAGAAGTTCATTAAAGTCAGGAGGACTCTGTTGCTTATGCTCCATAGGAATATTGGAAAACACTGTCAATTGGATATTTCAGAGCTTGCTTATCTTCAGAATTTGTAATTTATAAGATGTCATCATCTTTAGTATGTTATTCTGGAAACTTACTTAGAAGTAATGAGCAGGAAATTTGGCATTACTTTCAACATCATTCTCCATAATTATTTCTAAATCATAGTACAAAAATGTTTTTCCACTCCATGATTTATGCAGCTTGTGCTCTTGTGCACTCTCTGATGACTCAAAATTTCAACAGGCCCTCATGACATTATTTTCAACTTTCTGTGTGCAGCTGGAGCTGGTAGGTCATACATTCCAGGACTATCTGCAGCATCATATTAAGAACTATTAAGTCAAATCATGTGCGAAATCAGCATATACAAAGTGAGTTTTTTAATGTCTATGCCAAGTCCTACACTTCAGGACTGAAGTGTATTTAGTTCACAGCAGCTGAAGATGAGCTGTCATTCCTCTTCTGTGTCTTGTTCCAGTGACAACTACTTCTTCAATTTTAATCACAAATAACTTTTCCTTAATTTCAAAGTCTTTCACCTTCTAATTAACTGTCACTCTCTGTTTCTCATTGGCCTGTAATTTTAATCAACTTTGTACTTCTTACACTGCTTATATAGTAACTCATTCAACACCATTTTACTGTTTATTAAGAATTTCTGGGTATTTGTTGCTTGAGCTCTCCAGGGTGACCAAGTCTAAACACGCTCTAAGTACCAGAATAGACGTTTTCAACTTTCAGAGCTCCTAATGCTCCAGAAATGGGTTACAATTTGGGAGCTAGAGGTCCTGCTGGAGTACAGGGCCTTGTGAAGAGACAAGTCCACTGCAGCAAACCAGGAGATTGTCCAAAGAACTTGTCAATGTCAATGTTTTGTAATTAAGCACTTAAGAGCAGGATGCTATGTGAGCACAAAAATAGTGGAAAAAACCTCCAAACATTTAACAGGATAAGCTTTGCTCTGATATGTCAATTGTCTGGATACAGGATAAAATGCTTAGACTTTATTGAAGCTAGGTAGAGGAACCAAGACTAAAATGGGATGGGATGTCTCAGTGGTGTGCAAGATAAAAAACATGCAGGCAGTATGAACTAGTTAATTGAAGGGGAATTTGGGATTGGAATTGAATTTGAATTGAAGGGGAATTTGGAATTGAAAAAAAAAAAAAATCGCCCCAAAACCGCTGTCCAGAGACAGACAACCCAACAACAAGCAGCATGACATGGTAGAGAGACAGGCAATAGAGGTGTAATTCAGTGGTAGTTGTGTGTCATGAATAAGACTTAAGAGTGATAAAATCAGATCTTGCTACAGTGTGAGGAATTACAAAAGTGCACATTAATAATAGCAATATCATTATTAGCTAGGTCATTTAACTGATTTATTAGATTATTAATAATAGGTTGATTTAACAATAAGCATTACAACCTCTCAACTCAAGCCTGCAGTCAAAAGAAGTTACGACCTTCAGATACCAGCTGACCTCTCACCCCTGCATCCTCTGAAGGACATTTTGGACTAGATGTTAGTCTGCCAATTACTTAACAGCTGCAAACCTCTGAGGTGAGTTCCAGTACTGCTTTCACAAACTTTCCTTAAGGAAAAATGGCACTGTTTTGTTTTAGCTTAATTGGTGCAAGCCACTAAATAGATCTAAATAGATCCCCAATGTTTGAAAGCTAGTTTCCTTTAGGTGAATTAAAGCTTCAGTTTAAGTGATCTAAACAATCTACATTTACCAGGAAAAAAATAAAAATAAAAAAGAAGAAAAGTTAAAAAACATATCTTAATTAAATCAGTTTCTATTGGCACACTCAGGCAAGCCCATAATTTTTCTCATGCACGCTAGTACTTGCCTAAGAACCTATCTCTTGTACTTTTCTGTATTTTCCAGTGGGTTTGTACTGGACACAGCACAACTCCAACCTTCCCTTCCTGAAGAGCCTTTTCTGCATTTACCTTGCACACCACTTGCCGGGACTTTGCCAGCAGCCTCTTTCTTCGGCGCCAAGACAGGACGATACCCACACAGTCCCCAAGTCACACTCCCAATGTATTATCATCACCAAGAGGGCATTTGCAGAGTGGGGCAGTTTAGGTGGTTGGGTTTTTTTCATTTTTTTAAAGACCTCTCCTGGAGCCGCGTGGGACCTTTCCTCATGGCTGCCCAAGCCCAGCAGCTCTCCCTCAGAGGTGGCAGACTCTTGGGCTGCTGCCCCTGGTATTGCTTCTCTTGCCAAGTCTGGATGCGCAAAATAAAAAGAGTATCTACCAAAAAGTGAGTGCTTCCATTTTTTTCATGTTTGTTTTATGAGATAAGCTCGAACCTTCCCATTTTCTACTCCTGCGCCGGGCTGGGCCTCGGCATTGAACCCCGGGGGTAGCCAGCTCGGAAACGGCGGCCTCAGCCGCGGCCTCGGGACACCGAGAAGGACGAGGGTTCCCCCCGGGCGGTGCCGAGAGCCCACCCGTCCGCCCCGAGAGCCCACCCGTCGGCACAGAGCAGGCCTCGCAGGCCGCCCCAGCGACCCCGAGGAACGGCAGGCGGAGCCTCGCCTCAGGCGGTGGGACGGGGCGGGGCGGGCGGTGTCCATGGAAACCGCGCGCACGCGAGCGCCGCCCTCCTTCCCGCCCAGCCGCCGCCATGATGCTCCTGAGCCGCGGGCTGGACGCCAGGTAACGGGGCGGTGAGAGGCCGGGGAGGCTTCGGGGCGCCGCCGCCGGCTGGTGCGGGTCGCCGCCTGCCCCCCTGTCCTTGGGGGCTTATGCAGCGGGGCCTGGCTGCGCTTCTGGCTTTGCGGGCAGCGGGGGATGAGGATGAGGAGGCGGCCGCGGCCCTGTTCCAGTCAGGGTACCCAGGGAGTGGTGGGGAGGTCTGGGGGCGATGCGGGCCCAGTCCCCTAGACGGCAGTTTAACCTCCCTGAGGGTGGCGGATCCAACCCTGTTTTCCTCCCTAAAACTTTTCAAGGCTTACCGTGCTGCGCAGAAATTAAGAGTTGCCAATTTAATTGGGCCTCTCGTTGATAATTTACTAGTCGCTTCTCAGTGGCCACAAATAATTGGGGGGTGGGGAGGGGGAGCTTTTCCCACCCCTATCTAAGGAAATGTAGTGTTTCATGGCGCAAAATTAAATGTTATTTGCATGGAAGTGCTGTGAGACCAACATTGTAGAGTGGGTGAGGAAGCGTGCTTAAGGCTCCCCCAGGAGAGGAACACTTTCTGACGGGAAGATCTTCCAGTGCAACAGCAAAGGAGATGGACCTTTTATGGAAGATTTTATCAGATTAACTTTATTAATGCTTAATGAGACTCTTTACTTTTCTACACACTGGATAAAACCTTTCCTATTCAAATGGTTCTATGCTCAAACAGGTCCTGGAGGATTGAACAGCATACTTTGGATTTTTTCTTTCTTTGAACAATATCTCTTTTGAGCAGTCCCAGACTGCTTGCCGTGGAGCAACACAACTGGGTTTTTGCCTGTGGCAGAACTTTGTCCTGAAATATTTTTTTCCTGATGAGTTCCTGAAGAAATGGTGTTCTTCATTTGTATTGACTGCATTGCTGTTTAGTTGTAAAGTATTTTATTTCTTTCACTTCTGATTTTCATGTGTTGTGATACTAAGTCAATATTTAAATTCTGGTCAGGATTTGGAGTTGGGATAGCTTAAGGATATGAAGGAAGTTTTCATTTCTGTTCCTTACCAAGACAGTGGTACAAGTCAATTCTTCTGCTGAGAATTCCAGACTTCACATGAATCAACTCATGTAGACCATGGAGACTTCTTAGGACCCATTGTCTGGTGCTTACTGTTAGCTAAATTGTCCCGTAGTTGATTAGTGATCAGTTGTCCCAATCAACAACAACTGGCATGAATTCACTGACACTGATTTGGTTTAATAGTATGGCTGGAGCTTAACTAAAGCAAGACTGTCACATGATGTAGGAATAGGAAAGAAAAATATCACGTGAAATACATTAATTAAAAATTCAGAATAACTTATCTAGATAATTAATAAGGAAACATATAGGCATTTGATTCAAATAAAAAATGAAATTATTATAATTAAAAAGAAAATAATTTGTTGGTGTGACGAATGTACTTTGTGCTCTTAAAGTTTTCCCCTCTATACTTGTGTCCGTTTACTTCTCTAATTTACAGGGGTATTTATCCACTGTAGTGCTGAACAGGAGCAGTTTGGTTGGTACCTGTTCACAATTTAAAGAACATTTAACACCTTTACAGATTGGTCTTCTGCTGCTTAATTTCTCCAACTGCTGACTTGTCTGTTTAGATTGCAGGCTCTTGGAGGAAGCTGTATGACCCAGTCTGTTTGAAACGTGCTGGTGTTACCACTATGTTAGTAATTATATACCAACAGTAATAGCAAACTTCTGCTTAATCACAGGAGAAAAAAAATTCTGAGCTGATTTTTGTGATTTGGGTTTTCTTCTGCTGCATCTTTGTTTTTTTTTTTTTACTCCTGCTTTTTTTCTTGTTTCTTTGTTTTTCATTTATAATTAAGCACATACTGAATCAGACTGTTACAATATTATCATTTTAATAATAGATTTTGGTTTTGCACTGAAATGAGGTGTCCAAATCATGTATACATTATTAATAGTATGGTAGTTTTCCTTCTGTGTGTGTTTGTCCCCTTCTTATTTTTGACTTATTTTTCTTTGATATCTAGGGACAATCAGACTAGACAAATACAAGATGCTGTTTCAAATGTGGAAAAGCATTTTGGTGAATTGTGCCAAATATTTGCTGGATATGTACGCAAAACTGCCAGACTACGAGACAAAGCAGATCTTCTAGTAAATGAAATATATGCATATGCAGCCACAGAGACACCAAACTTAAAAGTTGGACTGAAAAACTTTGCAGATGAATTTTCCAGACTTCAGGATTATCGCCAGGCAGAGGTACAAAATTAAAGCTGTACATGTTGTGTTTGCCATCTGAACTTTTCAGTTACTTATCTGTGATCAAAAGGGAAAAGATGTATTCTTCAGTCATGAGAGAAACATGGGAGAAATCACTTTTAAATATATTAATGGCAGAGCAGGATAGGCTGCCAAAGCATTCATCATTTACTGTGCTAATAACTTCAGTGAAAACTACCTGTGATTAGTCCTGTTAAAGTCAGTGAAACTATCCATATGAGCACTCTCAGAACTGGAGGCAGAGCGAGTCTTTTATTGGTCTTAGATTTTGCATTATGATTTATGGTTAATAAAATGTTCTATTAGTTTTGTGACTTGAGTTTTCTAGCAGCATCTGAGGTAAAATCAGTCATTTCCCTTTTGCTGAGTCTGTTACCAGAAGTAGTGTGGAAGACAATGCGAACTAGGATCATTCACTGGGCACTGACAGCCCCTCTGAGATGCTGTTGGGGACCACTGTAGATTTCGTAAGTCTGTAGTTCAACAGGAAAAGTACGAACTTGAATTGGAATATGTGTGACAATATAGTCACAGTTCTACTAGATAAGTGAGACTGCAAAGAAAGGTGTTTATGCCACTTACAGATCTATGTGCCAGGCCAGTCAAACTGTAACCTATGATCCATAATTTCAAATCCTGAGATTTAAGAAAAAAAATAATTTGTTCATGTGTACTCAAACTACTTTTTGGCATACATATCTGTTCTTTCAGGAGGGCATAGAAAATTCTTACTTATAATCTTGAAAAGCTAAGAATTGCAATGTAAAAAAGAGATGAAAGTAGTTGATACTCTTGACATTTTCAGATAGAACCTTTTTTTTAAAAAAAAGTCTTTCTATATTAACAAAGTAGAAAAAGAAAGCCTTTTAAAAGAAGTTCATCTGTGATGTATTCAGTCCACTTAGTAGAAGGTTTGAAAAAAAAAGAAATACTCATGTATCTTTAAAAATTTATTTAGGGCCAAATTTTTAAGAAATAATAAGAAATCCAGAGGTGTGGATACTGGGATTTTTATTTGTTTCCATAGGCTCCTATGAATATGGCTCCAGCTGAGCCGCATGTAAGTCCTTATGCTTCAATTGATGTAACAGCAATTTATCCCTCCATTTATAAGGTAAATTTATGTTATGTCCAAAGATGCATGTGAACTCAGATTGCATCATCTCTCGGTCTTTTTCACCTTTAAACTGAATCTGTAATTTTGAGATACCTACGCAACAACTTGAAATCAAAAGATGAAATCTCTTAAGTGTGTTTTTAAAAACTCGCATTTGGCCTACATGCTACTACCATGCCTGTTCCCAAACCACCATTGCCCTTTGAAGGAGAAAAGGCTGAATAAGGAAAAGAGAAGCTTCTAGCCTTTAAATCAAGTTCTCATTTGCTCGTGAAAACCAAATAGTTAATTTTCGCCATATTTCTTTTGGGTATTGGGTTAACAGTTCTTAGATGTATTGACGATGAGGGCAAGAGAAAAATAGCTTCTAAGAGTTCTCAATTTCTGGTCTTCAGCTGCAGTGCTAGATAGATAAATGCTGAGGTGTGAAATACTTTCACAACATGTATAAGGGTAAACAAGCAAAACAAACAGGTTATTTGGTATGTCTACAACATATGTTTCATTTAGAGCCTTACTGCCCCATTCCATTCTATCCTACTGGTAGTGTAAGTCAAATTGTTTGACAGTGCCCTACTAGATTTTAGTAAAGGAGAAATGTTTGTGCAGTCAGTATAGATTTTGGCTGACTGGTGATTTACGGTTCAGGGAGGAGTGTAATGTCTGTCCCTTACCAGTAGAGGTGTGCACCTTGTTCAAATTTGCACATAACAGCGATAGACCAGATGGCCCAAAGTCAGCAGCAGCTTATGCCAGGGCCACTCAGACAGTATTGTCAATTTTGACAAGCAGGCAAGTCTTATCCTATTACCTGTCTGACTCTATGTAGCTGTTTTTCTCACTAGGAGGACTGAAACAGTAATTCAGATGTACTCATCTGTGAGAGCATTCATGCATTTTACATAACCTGTTATTGGTATTTCTAATGTTTCAGTACATAGTAATAACTTCCATGCTTTTAAGAACAGAAGCATTGCATCCATACAGTGTATTTGATAGCAAATATGTTTAGTCCATAATCTATCAACAAGTGTAGAACAATACATTGATCTTTAACTTTATAGATAGCTACAGATATTGAATATGCAATATTTGATGTATTTAGTGCACAGTTGTTAGAATTTCTGAGTTTCATTTATCCTTATGTATTGACATTGAATAAAAGGCATTCCACTAGAAATCAGCTTGAACTCCTCAAAACACAAATTATTTACTGGTTAATTTAATTGATTCTGGCTTCTGCAATTTTTTTTAACACCTCCATCCCACTGTATTTTCAGCATATATGGACTAAATTCCTAATAAGATAAGTCACTAGTAAATTGATTGCGTTCTGTTTCAGCACACACCATAATTGTAGATGATTTTAGTGACTTTGTGATTTCTTTTGTAGGTTGACAGGCTTGAAGCCAAGGTTGTTGAACCTCTGAAAAGTTATGGAACCATAGTGAAACTCAAAAGGGTAGGTTTAATGTCTGTTTTTCTCACAAGGTGCATTCTGGTGGTCTGGTCACTCAGTTGAAAACTTCTTTGCAGGGAGGGTGGTTCTGATTTTTCTTACTGCAGTACTCTAACTAAATGATATAGTAATGCATCTGAATTGAATCTGTATATATGTTGGAGGAAAAAGGTTTGATGTGGTTTGACAAGCATATTCAGACTCTGGGAACACAAGCAAATGTTATGAAAAGGCATTGTGGATAGTGTGAAACTTTCTAGGTAGTGCAAGTTCAAGACATTTTTATTTATAAGTAATATAATTATTTTTATTTTATGATTAGAACTCTGAACAACAGCAATAATAATAAAAGATGAAATATTTGTAAGCCTTTTGGCTCTTAATCATCTCTATGCTGCCTTTAACAGCTTTTCTAACTTAGAACTGCATTCTGCATTGAGGTTCATAACGTAGAAGATGCTTTTTTCAGGCCACGTAGAAGTGGCCTGAATCCTCCTCTGACCAGCAAAGTCATCAGGATGACCTGAAGATACACAAAACACCTGAGGTCTCTTTTTTGCTGTATTCCAGAAACAGTGTATAGAGGGGTTTGAAATATTCCCACAAAATATGTGTAGATTTCTTTCCTCCAGGAGGGATAGCTTGAGAAATTAAATTTTAATAAGCAGATATTAGTTTATAGGTGGAAAACAGTCCTTCATACTACTTGTATTTTACATAGAGGTTACCGTCATCCTGTAAACTCAAATCTGGATTTGGTGCATATATGTGTATCATAATGTATATAAATCAGAAAGTAAGATGATCAGTATTTGATGGTATTTTATAATCTAGAAATCTTACAGCATGTTAATTTGAGTACATTGTGGTGTTGCCCCTCAAGCATTTTTCAGGTGCTTTTGTTGCTGTATCTTTTCAATATGGTGAAGAAAGGAGTACAGTATTCAGAACTTCCTGCATAGTTGTCTCAATTGGTTGTTCAAGAAACAGTCATGAAGGAAATGCATCCTGCACTTGAGTAATGCTACATGTGGTAGTCCTTAGCACAGCTGTAGATGACAGAGCCTGCATCCTAGAATTCAATATTGTAGTAGTTGCTCTGAAACCCAGTTCGTGAGACCTAGAGCTAACAGAGTGTATTCTACAGGATATAAATGTTGAGGGTGCAAGACAATTTCATTTGTTTGTGGTGCTTGAGTTTCTGAGGAGACACACAGAACACTGCAGGAATGCTTAAGATTTCAGAAGCATTGGTGATACATAAATGTCTTCAGTAAATGTCAAGGACAGATGCAACTGAAGCCGGAGCATCACTTGCAACAGAGAATTGCATTTTATGTTGCCTTTGCCATTCATAATGCCAGAAAACATTATGTAATGTTGACCTTAGTTACAGTGAGGAGTACAAGAGCATTCCTAAACTGTAGATGGGATTAACTATTTTATCAATGTACATTTGAACTGAGAGACTTCACTAAAAATAGAGGCTATTAAATGATTTCTCCCATTACCACAAATCGTGGTTAAATCTTCAGTCATCCAGTCTACAGTTATAATCTGTAGACACTAGAACATTTTTAGTGAAAATGGAAGTTTTGTTACTCATGTAAAGCTGACACAGGGTTCTAGTTGTAGACTGCTTTACCTGTACCTACATTAGCTGATTAAGTAAAACTAGGCAGATTATGTCATTATAGCAATTTCTATAAAAGGGGTGTTCTCACTGCTACTTACTGGACCTGCTCCAGGGTTGTAGGCAAACTATTTTTGTGATGTATCTAAAAAGAACTGTTGCTTTTTCCTAAATGCTTTAAAGAGGCCCAAGTCAATCAGAATATTCATTTAACCGCTAATGCAATAAAATTGTTTCATTCACATGTCCTAGTTTATTATTCCAAGTAGCTCTCTGGGGCAGAATTTGGCAGCTTCAGTGGAATCTACTGTAATACTCTGTAAGGCAGCTTCAGTAAGATTTTAGGATTTTCTTCTGCTTCATTGTTCTGTGTATCAATCTTCACTTTTCTGCTTTTTGGCAACTCTGTTCCTGGTTCCCTTTCTTCATATAAAACAGGACATCATAAAACCAAGTTGATCCACCTGCAGAAGAAAGGACTGATTTGCTTTAATAACTTCAGTGACTAAAGCAGGTAACAGTACAGTGATGAGGATCTGCCAGCTTGCTATCTGGTGGATGGACTGTAGCTGTACTACTCGTGGTCTGAAATGAGATGGCTGACTAGCGTCTTTATGTGTGGACTGGAATTCGTAGTTTAAAGCCAGAGGGACTACGAATAACATTTTATTCTCTGTAACTGCCCTTTATCTCACTGGCTATTACTTTCCATCCCATTTCTCCTTGGATGTAATTAAAGCATGTTTTCTAAAAAGACATCCTAGTCTGAAGATGCTGGAGGGGAATGTACAACTGTTTGTAGTAGTTAGTGGTTAGTTGATTTTTGTGCTGTTTTATTTTAAATTAAAGACTTCACCTAATCTTTGGTTCTTATTATATGTTCCACTGAGATTAAAGAGTTTTGTGATGCTCTATTTTCTTTCTGGAAGAAGGTATTTAGACCCTAGTATAACATATTTTTCATTCTTTTCAGTTAGCTAGAATCATAGACCTTAATTCTTTCACCATAATGGCATATTCCCCAGTTTTTGCATTAACAACATTTTGTTAATGTTTTTTTTCAGTACCGTTTTCAGGTTTTCCACATCCTAGACAAAATAAGTATGTAACCGTGCCCTATCGTCCTACATCCAGAATCTGTGTATAGCTCCACCACTACAACCACAGAGGCAACAAATCTTTGTCAGGCTTTATCTAGCATGGAGAAGTATGATGGCTGTTGTTGCCACCGGGAGCAGAGGTAGAGAAGCAAACAGTGCAGTCCCTGTAGGTATTTCCAAAGTTGATCTGTGCTAGGAAAAAAAAAAAAAAACACCTGAATTTTACAGTGGTATCTCTAGTGGCTTCCTTAGTATTCTCAAGTATACTTTGCATGAAATTCAGATCTCTTTGAGCCACAGTGTTAATCCAATTGACTGTTTTAAATGGTTCTAGAAAGTTAGTGCTGTTAACAGGGCCCAGTCATTAAATAACACTAAACATGCAGCTGTGACCATTAGATACAAAACTGTTTTGTTCTACAGCAAAAGTAAATACATTTTCTCTTCCTCTACCTTTAAGATAAGATCTAAAATCTAAAGCATTTAAAAAGTTTCTTTCTATTATTGTTTTTCTTGCAGCTGCCATGGTTTTCATAAAGGAGAAAGCACTTTCCAGCCGTTTTTCATATAACCTGAAAGAACTGCAGCAAAATTAGTTCTAACAGGCTAAAAATGTTAATTTAATTAGGCTAAAAATACAGTTCGTATTATCAAAACCAGCTCTGTGAGCCTATAAAGAAGGTGAAATGACAGTCATGTACACAAGGATATACAAACAGCCAGCAGGAATAGAAACAAGGAAGAAACTGCATGTTTTGATCCTCACCTCACAAGGGGATTGAAGACCCATGCTTGTCATTGACCAAGTGACCTCATGACAGGATTGCAGAGCTTTGAAAGAGACACGATTTTGATTGCACATCTTTCATGGTGAAGAAGACCTACAACCATGATAAAATTCTGAAATTGAGGGAAGGAGCACAGACAAATTCCTAAGAGTTGCAGATAAATGGGAACCGGCCTTTTTTAGATGGAATGATGGTTTGAAATGCATGCCCAGCTCTTGCCTCAGATTTTGTTGGGCTGTTTTTTGGGGCTATATTTTTGCTTGTTCTGCTCCTTTAAACTAGAGCCATCAAAATTAATGTCATTTCCCATACCAGGATCAATGGAGTGATTAAATATCTGACTGACAATTACAGAGTCCATGTATGCCAGCCTATTTGCAAAACACAGTTTTATAGCATGAGCAAGAGAGTGGTATATTCTTACAGTTTTAAATTATCACAAATCCTCTCTGAAGTACTTCTGTACACTCTTCTCCTTTGGAAATGAGGAACAAAATACTTAACAACAGTTTCTGCCTTTTCTATATTAGGAAGTTTCATCTTCTCCAGCTACATCATTACTATATTTTGTTCAAAATACATATGCAGTTATAAGGTGTTTAAATATAAACACACAGTTTAACCCTTCCAGCCACAGATTTTCTATGGCACCTTAAGCTCTTTGTAGCAGCTTTGCTTTCTTCATAATCACTGACTGCTGCCTGCTTTGTTTTGTTTGTTTTTTTTTACCTATTTGATGCCACTTTTTAGTTCAAGTGCCACCTTTATTCCATTGCTAAGATTGGAAGGGACCTGTTTTCTTACTGCTTTGGGAGTCTCAGTTTTTGACCATATATTGTTCTTTTCATGAAAAGCTGTGAATATATTTTTCTTTTTTCCTCACACCTTAAATTCTAGTGTGTGTTACAGAGAGTTGTGCAAGGTGCTAAACTCTCATTGTCCCCATTGACTTCTCTTTCAGGGGATCATTTAACAGATCAGTAAAACCTGGTTTTGTTTAGAGCACAAGTTCTCTTTGTGTTTTCTAGGCAGTGCATGTACGAAGATAAGTGCATTTTGTATTATCATAAATCTGTTATCCTAGGTCAATTTCAAACATGTCTAAAACATTTTATTTCCAGGATGATCTTAAAGCAACTTTAACAGCAAAGAACAGAGAAGCCAAGCAATTATCTCAACTGGAAAAGACACGTCAGCGGAATCCATCAGATCGGCACATTATTGTATCCTGTCTTTCTAGTAGCTATAAAAATTTCCTGAGAATTAAATTGTTGTGTTTAGAAAGTAATGAGAAGAATGCTCTTTAGTAGGACTGCTTCCTATGTTGATGTTGAATCTTTTCTTAAATAGCTGCTTTGTTACTCGCTCCCTTATTCGATTGAAAAGAAACTATGAAGTATTTGATAGGTTTATGCCAAAGAGGTGAGCATAGATTGCATTTAGAAATTTGGAGGTTTTTCAAAGTAAGTGTAATCAGACAATCCTTTTCTATTTCCGTTGATTTTTGCTCTTTGCCAAAATGATTTTTTTTAAATTTTTTTTTCCTGCAATAGTCCACCTAGGCTGTCTGATTTTTATTTATTTATTTATTTATTTTCCCCTAAGTAAGTTAGGGACCAAACTCTTGGTCAAAGACAAGCAGCAGTCCAGAAATATTTTGGCCTGGATATTTGAATCCTACCAATACTATAACAAACTGTAAACGATGTCTTACAGCAAGAAGCTTCAGACAACATAGTAATAGCACTCTCCAAGTTTACAGAAGTTTTGAAATGTCTGAGGTTAAATACTTCACAATATATTAAAAGTAGAAATGAAAACAGATTATTTGACCAATATTAATTGTTATTTTGCCATTTTTTTTCCTTTACTAATATTTACAGTCACAGGTGAGTTTTTCAGAAGAGAAAATAGTAAACTGCTGTTGTGCAAACTATGCAGATTCTGCAAGCTGAGTCATTTCACTCTACACTAAACCAAATTTCTTTCCCAAAGCATCTGTATACAAAATCTGGCCAGTCGATTTAGGATAGATGGAGAAGATACAGTTTATTGTCATAGAAATAACATATTGTATGTGTAATGGCTGTTTATGCATAAAAGCTGCCTTCGTTTACAGAGTGACTGATTGTAATAATAGAGAATACACAAAATGTCTTTTACTCTGTTTCCTTCCTGTGTTTTGGGCAAAATCAAGAATGGGAGATGAACACATGACCTTATGTACTACTAAAGATCTTTACCAATTTTATTTGCCAAGTAATGGCAGAATTGTGTCTATGAAACAAGATGTTTTTGTAAGGATATTGTATCAGATCAATAATCTTGTAATATAAGGTAAACGGATTTTAAGCAAAGAAAAAGAAGTGACAGAGTATGCCTTATGCCTTAGGTTTCCATACGTATGTATCACTAGAAACTAGATCATGGGAACTGGGCCTGTGGTGTCTGTTAACTTTTTTTTTTTAAATAAGTTCCTCTCAAGATGCAGTGTTGTAGAAATGGGAAGAATCCTACGTCTTGACTGTAGGATACAATGACTTGATCCATACGCTATTCCAAAATATCATCAGGATAGATTCCTGATGATACTAACTGGCAGAGCTTTAAGTAAATACTGTCTTGACTAGTCTATGATGTTTGATTGTAAAAAGTTCAGACCCAAATTTTGCAGTCTTCAAACACAAACTTTTACATCTTTACATCATTATTTTGTAATAGTATACCACTCTCAGACTTAACCAAAATAACTTCCGTATCTTGATTTAAATGTCAGTGTATGTTTTTATACATAGTTCATAGTTATATACATTTGAAATATGTATCTAAAATGCTTTTTATGGTAAAAAAAATAAGAAAACTGTGTATTTATGCATTAGGGATTGGTTGGTGTGTCCCCTTCCCAGTGCCCTGTTGAAAATATTTTTAATAATATAAAAATACTAAAAATATAAAATACCTGAAATGCTTTTGGATCTAAAAATGGTACTAACTTTAGTCTGCTGATTGAGATGCTTATGAGACAAGTGCATTAGTTTCAGCTGTTGCTCTGTTGTCTATTTAAATAATTTATAAAAACTTAGTAAGACAAGGTTCAACACTTGACACTGGAAAAGATTTGTTCTAGACCCAACAGGTTGATCTGCTTGAAAATAAAGGGTGATCTTTTCTACTCATCCATCACCCTGGCCTGTGCACTCCTGCCCTCTCCTTCACACTAGCTTAAAAAAACCTTTTAATTTTTCTGAAGGATAAACCCTTATGCTGGGTTAATTCCCTGAACCCAGACACTGTGTCGTCAGGGCTGGCTCAGTGAATTAGCAAATGATTATTACAGAAAATGGGTTAAGGCAGTGGGGCTTTCCCAACTGGCTGCAGCTAGTCATTTTTCAGATCAAAGTCACAATTGTCTAGAAGATAACTTTGATTGTTTATTAAGTTATGAACAAATTTACAAAACACAGATGTTTTGAAAACCCAGACTTAAAATATTTTCACGGCATTTAGGGCAAATATCTTTGTTTCAAAAAGTGGACTAATTTCACCTTTGTGTTACTTTACCAGGCTGAAAGTGAACTGCAGAGAGCTTCACTGGATGCAACACGAACAACTCGGCAATTAGAGGAAACCATTGATAATTTTGAGAAACAGAAAATAAAGGACATAAAAGTATGTGTGCTTATGTTTCAATATAAGACATTGCATTTCATCTTGCATAATAAAATCACTATGATTACTTTTTAGCAAGATTAGCAACATTTAGTATTAACTTAAGCCTACGTAAATCTTGTGGTATTCACTAATATTTCATAATCCAAATATCATGAACTTTGCAATTTAAAAAAAAAGTTCATTATTCGTACAGTTTTCTGAATTCAGATTTTTCTTCCATCAGATTGTTTAACGCCTGCACCTTCCAACAGTTGTTATATTCTGCTTCACTGGCAGCTGCATTTGTTAATGGAACAACTGTATATGTGGATTAATATCAGCAAATTAACAACAATAGTTATCAATAAATAAAATATATCTCCCTACTGAAATTTGCATTAGTTACTGTAGTTAAAAGTTTGACTGATGCAGAAAGCACAAAATGTTCAGTAACTGCAACTTTCATTTCTCTCTCAATGTCAAACATTGTCTTAAGTCCTAAAGACTTAAAGTGACTATAGTGAGTGAAGAACACTTGTATTATGTGATCTCACATTTAATTATAAAATTCCTGAAGTGACATACTCCTTTTTATTGGAGGGGGGAAAAAAGGCAGAGTAAATAGGAAAGAGTGAAAGGTGGCTGAAAACCCCAGCCAACCAACACTTGATGTTACAGTAATATGAGGAAGATTGTGTGAGTTCTGAAGATATCATCATTAAGTGTTTTTGTATATATAAAGAATGTTTTATTACATAAAATTTTATATAAAAATATATAATTATCTGTAAAGTATAGATATGGATAGAATCTACAGATAATTTCTCCCAACCTGTTGAAAAAGATATTGATTGCCATCAATAAAGCAAAAATCCTCTGACTACATCTTGCGAATACATACCAGGGAATATCAATTGAGTTTTCAGCATGACATTGTATTTATTCCTAATGAGCTTCCTCTTTGCTTTTCAAGTGTTTACTTAGAATTTAGTATGAAATGACAACTTCTCAAGTGACAGCACAATGAGCATCAATGCTTAATTTCTAAAATTCAAGCCAGACTACTTAAAAGTACTAGGTATTGTGCAATTATTTGTATCATATAAATACCAAGTACAGAATTCAGTGATTCCTTGTCTTTGAAGTGAAAATGTGCTTTACTGCATTAAGAAAACCTTTGTTTTCATTTGCTTTTAGAACATATTTTCCGAATTTATAACTATTGAAATGTTATTCCATGGGAAAGCTTTAGAGATATATACTGCTGCCTATCAAAATATCCAAAATATTGATGAAAACGAAGATCTAGAGGTAAGAGTGATTAAGATTTGCTTTTCAATTTACTTACTACATAAAATCAGTTTTCACCCTTTGGAGCTACATGTGTCCCAGGCAGAAAATGCAACATATACTTCAGGTTCTCAGAACAAACTTTCTGGGTTTACTGAGCCCTTTTTTACATGTCTGCTGCGAGGGCATGCAGGTTTATAAAAAGTTTAAAAAGAAGAGAGATTTTAAAAAACAGAAGAACTGCAGTGACAATCTAATCTTTCCCACAAAGTGCAGATAAGAGACTTATCCTAAATTGACTGTCATTCCAAACACAGCTAATCGTAGTTGTTAACACTTCTGCAGTGGATTTCACTGTAAAGATGCACAGTAAGAGAAAATCTTACACTGTTCTGATAAGATGTTGTTCTAAAGACTAATTACTTCATTAAAAATCTCTCTCTTTTTTCTATTTGAAGTCTTGTTTGTTTGTTTTCATCTTTTAGTCATTGTTTTTTTTATTAGGCTGTTCTAGAATTAAGAGACATTTGCTACCAAATTGCTTTTTGTGCCTTGTGGCAATTACAGCTTCCTTTCAAGTCACTCTTGCTGTTCTCTTTCTCTGAGTTAGTCTTCCTGTCCAGTGTATGTTTTTCAGACCTTTATTCTCTTGCAGTTTTTCTGGCTGTTGGGCCTTTAAATTTACTACCATTGAAATGTATATTTATCTTGTATATATGTGTTCAACTTGTCAACAAAATTGTATCATTTTTGGTCTTGTTTTTGTAAATCTTATCAGTCCTAATTTTATTCTTTCCATGACATAGCTCAGGATCAAGGATGGCAGTATTCAGTTAGTGCAAGACATACAAAATCATGATTCTTCAGTGAGTCACATTTGAGACTGTTTGGTATTTTTATTTCATTTAAACTATGCCATGGCAAGTTTGTACTATTCTAGTTTCTCAATTAAAATATCATGTGGCAGCAATTCAAAATATCATTTAAGTCAATACTTTTATCTTTCACAACAAAATTTCTAATATCTTTTTCAATTTTCTGTTAATTGGACAATATTTACTTTCCATAAAAATACTAACTGACTATAATTCTAACACCCTGCTTAACTCTTAATAAAGTCTTGCATGAACAGCTTTATTATTTTTAGTATGAGGCTGTTAGTCTTATAGTTTCTTTTTGGCTATTGGAAGGAACTTTATAATGCATATTACAGTCTCCCCTAATACAGTAAAGGTTTTCCCAAGCTTTTCTTGAGCTGCCTATCTCCTGAACATTTCAGATAAACTTTCTCTGATGCAGCTGTGACTGGCAACAAGGATTTGCTTGTGGAAGGGGCCAAGCATTCATCTCTCCAAGAAATGGAGAGCCTGAAGGGCATTGCTGGTTCACCTGAAACTCACCTACATAACTCGGTGGGGAGCCATTGCAGTTTTCCACTTGTAAAGCCCCTCAGATATCTGAAGGATGTTTACTTTGATCACGAAAGCATGTTGGTATGTCTCAGGTTTAGCAAGGATGTTGTTTCAGCTGATTGATTAATCCAAATCACAACGGATGGGTACCTCTATAGCAGGTTAAATTGTCCAGTGCTGCATTTCTGTTAGCTTTGGGCTTGGTGATTGATAGCTTGCAAGCTGTATCTTGGCACCCAAGTCACAACTTTCTTTATTTGAACAGGTTTTTCGGAGCTCACTTTATCCACCAGACTATCAGTCTCGCTTAGACATAGTTCGCGCAAATTCAAAGTCCCCCCTGCAAAGAACTGGCTCCTTAAAATCTTCACTGAGGACGGTACAGGTAAGAAAGCAAAAGAAAATGTAGATCACTGTATTTGAAGAATGTTTTTAAGTAGAGCCTTAGCTAATGTACGTGTATGTGGATCCACAATCTTTACTCAGTTCAGAACAGTTAAAAAGGTAAAGAGACTTCCAAAGGCACATAAAAAGCTTTAAATAATGCAGTTTTTATTTGAGGAAAAAACAAAATCGGGTTTTAAAGCTGCATTGTTTACTTTTGAAAAATGCCATTTCTGGTGATAGTATTTCTTTCGTTAACAAACTGGGATCTTGCAGAGAAAAGCTCTAGAAGCTTACTGGAAACAGAAGTGATGTTCTTTAAATAACATTTGCATATTTTTAGTCTCAGAATGCAGATCCTAGAGTGTGGATTCTCTGCCAGATCCGAACCCAGGCCACAGGTACCTGCTACCAGCAGAGCAAACCCATGACCAACAATTCTTTCCTTTTATACTCTGAAAATTCAGAGCAGGTGAGGAAAAGGAGGATGATAAAAATAAGTTAAATAGATGGAGAATGTGCCACTGCTTTTGAAGCAGTTACCCTGCAAAAATTGTTGATGCTTCATCGCATCAATGTACTTGCAGACATTGCAAAATGGCTAATTTCCTGTAACTACGATGACTATTATTAGTGTTTCAGTTAAAGACAAAGGTGGCCAGATTTAAAATATACTCATCCTACTTTTCATTGGATGGAATCATGCATCAATATTGTAATATTGGAACGTTTTCTTGGCTTTGTACATGCCATTTCCACTTCTCTGCTCTCATCACAGAAAAGATCAGTCATTACAGTTGAGTTATTCTGTTGTTGAAAGTATGAGTCATGCTGTCTGGATTCAGTGCATAAAGTCCAACCTTGACTTTGAGTAAGTTGCCTGTCTCTGTAGCAAACAACTAAATTTCATGTTCAGGCTACTCCAGAAAATGTTTACCCATACTTTTTACTGAAGAGCAATGGAAGCTGTCCAAAATCTGATGCCATCTTCCCTGAGAACTTCCTACACTGTTTTAAAACTGAATCAAGGGTATAAAAGCACCTGTAATTGCTCTGAGGTGCCACAGATCACTATGGTTTTGACTCTCTTTAGAAAACAAACAAGCAAGCAAAACCACTAAAGGAGTATGTACACTCTAATTTCTCTCACGGAGTGGAACTCCATTTTGACCAACTTGAAAGTTTACCTTACTCTTCTCCTAATTGAGTTATAACTTAAGATATTAATGTTCTCATAACTTCTCATTGGAATATCTGCAAAGAACAGGAAATCATCTTCTCCCAGAAGGAAACTGAAATACATTTCAAAATAACATCACGTTTACTGGGCTATGCAGTGTATCTGCAGAGGAGGATCACACAGCACGACAAGGGTGGAACACCCTACTAATGCAGACACTCTCAGGCAGTAAAGAAGACATCCCCACGCTGCCCTTTCTGCAAACAGTATGTTGCATCAGGATCAGTACCTTGAATTACATTAAGGGCTCTAATCTCTGAAACACACCAAACCACTCACTAGCAGAAAGTACGCTGTGTTCAGAAAAAAACCACAGCATTTCAGGTGGTTTGTTTGACCTCTCTGTGGATCTTTCACTCCAAGTTCTCACAAGTCTAGTTTCATGCTACATAATAATAATTTACTGATGATAATGCAGTACTTCACACTTACTGACCATAATGCAGGGATTTCCAATTAAAAGCAGTATAAATAATATGGTGAGTAGTTCACAGAATTATGCACACGAAGACTACAGGGGGACGGATGACACAGATACTAACCTGTAGGTGGGGGGTGGGAAGTCACTGCATACTGGATGGGATAAACTGTGCTGGTAACACAATCCTTGTCTTTCAGAGGATTTAGCACATACCATCCTTCAATTGTATTTCTAGTTCTGTAGACTACCTACGTTCCTGTATCATTTCCTTATTAAGAATCTGAAGTACTCCTTCAGCTTGATTAATTTTTTTCACAAAGAGCTACCTCCGTTTAAAGTTTTGGTGCCTTAATGCAATGTCACATTGCTTTGTCAAGCAATGTGATAATCTGGGTATGTCCTGTCCCATACTCCTGGAGTGATATTCTGGAAGGAGTGCTATATGCTAAATTATCAAAAGCAGGAATTTACAAATCCCATTGGTAATTTTGCGTCCATCTTAACGTTTTTGTCCGTCAACTCTTTCCTCCCTTAATTTTTATAGTTGTTTTCAACTGACACTAGGATTAGCTGAAGCAAGTGAGATGGTAGTTTCTCCATCTTATCTGCCAGAATTAACTTAGCAGACAGTACTATAAAACCACAAGGAATGAACAGTGAGCGATGCTGTGAGAAAGAATTAAAGTCCCAAGCTGCACTGACAGTACAGCAGTAAGACTTGCATTGTTTTTTCATTTTTATGCAATTAACGTGATCTGGAGAGAAAACTTCTGTGCACCAGGAAAGCTTTTTTTCATAGGATGGTTGTTCCTCATGATGAGAAAAGCCCTGAACCCCTGAAGAGGTTGTTTTTGGACATGACTATTGTAGATACTTAGTTTTACACAAGTTCTGAAAAAGCTATTTAAGTTTTCATGACAATCCTTTTTAAATCCCTTCATTTTGCACTTTACTTGACAATTTATCTTCAGCATTTTGTGTTACCGATTCAGGTTGGTAGCCTGTATTTTAGAACTATACCAAAAAGAATGACCTTTTACAGATATTTTAAGTCAGACTTAATTACACAAGTTTTATCCACATGCATTTAATCCAGCTGTTTTGCACCTGCCCTCTAAGACAGCAAAGTGGAACTGCCATGCTGTAGCACATGCAGTGAAACATGCAGCTCAACAGCTAAAGCAGGGATAGTCATCACCTATGTGCAAATTTAGATAATTCATTTCCACACATATTGTTTATGATGAGCAACAAATTACCAGATTCCATTAATATTTTTTAATATTTTTTCAGCATTAAGTAATCAAAAATTAAATACGTACTGGTATTGTTCTGGCTTTATGGTAAAACAATATGCATTAGAACTTCCTAATATACTTTCTCACATTCCTTACTCTGGTCTAGTTTGGGTCTTGGGTTAGCTGTCTTACCACCACCTCACCACCACCAGTGATAACATGTAATCTACGATTTATTTAGTTACAGCCTGGTCAGAGGTGCTTGAGTAGTAAGTAGAAAAAAACCCTAAGGCCAAAATAGCACCTCTTATTTCAGAAAAGGAGAAGGGGGAACTTTTATTCAGAAACATGATTGAAGTTCTGCTTAAGAATTTCAAATGCTCTCAACTAGGAAACACTTGGAAAATTAGTCTATCCATTGAAATGAAGCTACCTTAGCAGGCTCAATCTGCAGCACTCTGTAGTCTCCAATTACAAATCAGCATTGTTGTCTTCTTCTGTCACAGAATGAGATTCTTCAAGCTAAATTACGTAATTTGTGGGCACCAACAAGACTAAGGATTTTTCTGCTTTCATTAGTTCAGTGATTGCAGTTTGCTTTATGCACACAGAAAAAACTTTTGTTACATACATAGCTTTATGAATTATGACATCTCAGAAGTCAAATTTAACAACCAGCACTTAAGGACTTTTAGAAGGTTGCTTACCAAAAAAAGAGGCAAGCTTTGTCTTCAATACTTAAGTTTTATTGTATCACTGTTATGTGAGAAACTCAGAAAATATAACCAAAACTAGAGCTGCAGATGCCCTCAGAGAACTGCTGAACCTAAAATCATTTTTTAAAAGCCTTTCAGATGACTTGGATAACTGTCTTTGAGTTTAATGTTCCTTTTCTCATGGGGAAAGAAAAAAAATATCTGTATATTCTACTTTAAATTGTAAATGTTGCATCTTCTGTAAAGAATCTATCTTCATTAGAAATTAGATTGAGCCCTCAATAGAGAAAAGGATAGATGGCAGAATCTGTCAGATGAAATGAAAGCTTGGCAGCTGGCACTTTGTTTTTAACCAAGAAAAGGCTACAGTATCATTCTGAAGGGCAAGTGCTGATGGGCAGGGAAACTTCTTATCTGAGTCAAAACTCTTGTAGTAAAATTTGTGTAATTTATTCTCAAAAACAGCTTAGAACAGCATAGTGTTGAGTTTTTCATTTAACTGAAGAGGTTTGATGTCTTCAAGATAAGATTGTGCCTTAATACTCACCGCAGCCTGCTCTCAACAGCCAACTTTCATCCTGTTGATTTTTAACATAAAATTAAATCAATACAGTTTTCCCTATCCTATAATAGTTCCCAGGACTATGGGAGCTTTTTTTAGCTTTTAAAAATTATTACTGTATTTATATTCTGTACTATATATATGTTTCTGTTGGCATTGTTACTAGAATGTAAAGAGTTAAGGCATAAACAACTTCTCACCACCCCCCACCCCGAGTTAAATGAAAAACCTACAAGTACTTAGACTTGGAAATACCAACAGAAAATGTTTTTTCTTTCAAGGAGAACAAACACTTGACGTACTTGGGTTGGATTTTTGTTTTAACAGATCTCCAGCAGTATGCTAAGAAAAGACGAAGATGAAGATGAGGAGGAAGATGAAGATGAAGAAGAGGAGGAGGAGGAGGAATTAGATGCTACCAAGGAAGTGAGATAACAAAACAGTTCTAAGAGTCTTCCCTTGTTTTGTGGTTGGGTTTTTTTTTTGGGTTTTTTTTTTTTTTTTGATTGGGAAAGAAAAATCTCTTTATGTAAAGGCTTTTGTGTGTTAATCAAAAACTTCACTGAGGCTGCTTTTAACATCCCAACAGGAGCAAGAATTGGCACGAATGGTAGAGTGCCAGGCAACAAATGACCAGGTTCAAAGAAGGGAATAAAAATTTACTGAAACAGACCATTTCAGTAGCTAGAAACTGAAATATTTAAATAGAATCCTCTATTATATTTCCATAGATATATATTGCAGTCACATTTGCTTAAACTTGCACGATGAACAGTATCCAAAAACTCCACCAAGTTGACAGCAGTTATGAACATAAGAGTTTGCTTGTTACTTTGCCAATATATTATCTTATTTTTTAGCTACACACCTCTTCGATTTTTTAAGTCCTCTAGCTATATCTATCTTAGTCAGTTTTAGACATCCTAAAGGAAAGGCAGTTACTCAAGAAACTGATTAGAGCAACAATCCTGTTAGATTTCATTTTGTTATCCACTTCGGATGGCAGAAGGCAGGGTGAAGTGTAGTTTTCTTATTTTCCACAGGCTTGACTAAGATGACTTTTGATTCCTTTACACATACAGCATGAACATTCACAAAGAAGTCCCTAGCCTAGTATTTACTTTTAGTGCTGCTCTGCCTTTAAATAAAAGTGCCTTCATAATAAAACTAGTTGATATTTTCTATAGTTGACATTTCAATATTATTCAAGCTGCATGTAGGTCAAGTTTCATGTGTTTAACTAGTTGATTCAGTTACCAATTCCATCAAACATACAAGAATTTTGAATGTACTTTCTTACCCTGCTTGGATATGGTAGTTACGCCTGTTCATTTTTCAATCACAAACAGTTGTCTGCCAGAAAGCTGCTACCATATTTTTCATCTCCAGCTTTAGAATCTCCTGAAGAACGAACATATGTATATATCTAGAATTTAAACTTGCAACTGGGAAAACAACCTTAAAGTATAATCAAATATTCTTTCAGTTACAGAAATAAACTAGGAAGTGCATTTTTAATATTAGTGCTGCCTTTGTCCACTGATGCAGAGTATGCAACGCATGCTTGTTTTGACAAGTGAAAAAACAGGTTTTGCCAAAAATTAATGTGATAAAAACATACGTGAAAATGTCACAATATAGGATTCTGCTTTAAACACAGAAAATAATTATACACCAGAATTACATACCATTGATACTGAACTACTGTTGACAAGGAGCAGAATATTAATGACAAATACTTAGCTATGTAGCTAATTCTCACCTATTTCAGTGAGTAGGGCACTTCAATAAATATCTGTACTACAACATCAGAATTCAGATGATCACTTCACAATTTTATATTCAGTGAAGTCATGTAGTCCATCTCCAAAACATATGGTTAACTTTGTGACTATACCAGGTTTTCACGTAATACACATACACAAATAGTGGCTTTTTTCTGTACTCTGCCATCTGACTAAAAAGGAAAGAGTGTTTAATTCCCATTAAAAGATTAGTAGCTAGGGTTCAGAAAGAGAATTGGGTTTTTTCCTCAGCAGTTTCAAATTTCTTCTCCCCTACCTCACAGAAAAGTTGACTTGAGGAATTACAGAAAAACTTGCAGAAAGGGAGAAATACAGCCTTGGGCAACTCTGTCCTGCATATGTAAAGTCTTAAGTTTCCATGTTAGACAGAAATTGTGACCTCATAACTAGAGATGAAAAAGTCACTGATTAAAGTATTTTAAAACCAGAATAATAATTCAGAATGTAATTACGTAAGGGAATAATACATAAAGGTATTTTTGCAGTTTTCTCATGGCATAAGTGCTTACTGCAAGACTGACAGCATTCCATTTGTTCATACATATTTCTGATCACTGACATGTAGATGATGCCGGCTTGTATCCATTCTTGCTATGAGCATTTTGCTATTCTGTTGAACACGCTGGCCCATCCCTTCGGGACTAAGGATTATCTTTGTGCACTCATCAGATTGTCCTATGTTAGGGCTTTCCTGAATGCCCCAAGCTGCAAGCTTCCGTACATGCTCACTATTACTAGATTTTTATGACAGAGACTGCTTTCCTTTAAATCATGATTTTTTGGACAATGCTAGCAAAAGCAACTTCACAACTAGGAAAACCAGCTGTGTTACATCAACACCACACGCTGCAGCGTTTTCCCTATTATTCTTTTACTGTATCAACGGTACCTGAAAAGGAAGAGCTGTAATTCAAGCCATGTAATTACAAACTGTCTCTGATTTGTCCTTTATACTGAAGGTACAGTGCCTCCAAACCATTAAACATTTAACGTTATAAAACCCTGGTATCAGGAAATGCTGTCACCATATCATACACCTGTACAAACTATTCAGGCAGAATCAGATTGTCCAATTAACTTTTATTTTTTAACTGATATACTGGCATCCTGCCCCAATTTCCCTGTTTCAGATCATGTGTGCATACTTTGAAGTACAGCTTTTATCTTTGTAGACCTATAAAAAAACCAACCCACTTTTTTGGCCTATCAGTCATACATTTCAAATTAACCTAGAGTAGTCATAAACTCTAATCTGTCTTTAAAGGCAAATTAGCTATAGGGGAATAAAAAGAAGAGAACCCACAAAAACCACCTTAATTAAGACCTCTGCTATTTATAAGCTGTATGACTCTTTTTATGTGTTAATCTGGGGGG
>VZRU01017896.1:61612-73527 GCA_013398155.1 Pedionomus torquatus | reverse complement strand
TGAGGAGCCCTTGCTCTTTTGGCACTGGTGAGTGCTTTCCCACACCAGTATGCCCCCAGTGCTGTGGTGTCAGTGGCAGGAACCCCACGATTCCCAGCAGAAGGTCTGGGGCAGTGATAATTCGTTGCGCAGTTCCTGCAGGACAGTCTCAGTAGTGACTACCTGGGCCATACACTCAAGTGTGACATGGGTTTTTTTTGACCTCATTCATGTGGTAGAAACCTTGTCTGTGCAGGTGGGAGGTGGTGGGCCCGGGTGAGGAGGAGCCGCTTTTCCCGTGTGATGGCAGTGCCCAGCAAGAAGGGCTGTTGGTCTGGGTTTCACCTAAAAAGAAACCTCTGGTCCCTTCAAAGTTCAAAACTAAGGGAAAACCAGCTCTTGGGGACGATAGCACCTCAGCTGAGAGTGTTCTCCTGCCCAGGGAGCCCAGACCCCCCAGAGGCTCCGGTCGCTGCCGTCCTGCAGCTGGTGGTGCCGAGGAGGGAGGGAGGATGCTCTGGGTGTCGCGGCAGGACGGTGCCTGCGTTACGGCCGGGCTGCTGACCCTGGATCATCTGCTCTTCATTTGTGAGGAGTACTATAATTATTCCCCAGTAGTCATTTCAGGAATGGTGCACAACTTGAAAAGAAATCAAAATGGGTACACCTGATTGCAGGGAAAACACTTTAAATATTGAACAATTTTTCTAAAGGTCTGGATTTCCCATTTGCCTCCGCCCTCCTGCAGCCGTTTCCTCTGGGCTCTCACAGTGGGCGTTTTGCAGCGGGGACACTTGGAGTAATAAAAATGAAGAGGGTTCATCTCCCGTACCCTTTCTTGCTATTTTACCTCTCTCCTGCAATGTACTCCCAGGCAACTAAGAAAACCCTTAAGTCTGTCCCTCCCCCCCCCGTCCCCCCAAACTCTCCCAACCTAATTGTCAGCCCAGCTTTCATTNGGCGTTTTGCAGCGGGGACACTTGGAGTAATAAAAATGAAGAGGGTTCATCTCCCGTACCCTTTCTTGCTATTTTACCTCTCTCCTGCAATGTACTCCCAGGCAACTAAGAAAACCCTTAAGTCTGTCCCTCCCTCCCCCAGTCCACGCAGACTCTCCCAACCTAATTGTCAGCCCAGCTTTCATTAAGCCAACTGCAGGTTTCTGATCTACTTCTTTGGAAGAGCTTTTGTGTTCGGCATTTGAACGAGCTAGTCCCCTGTTTACAAGACTTACATCAAAATAAGGTTTCTGGAAAAGAAACTGCAGCTTAGCAAAATAAAAAAAAAAAAAAAGTGCAAAGCCCCAAGAGAACTAATTCGTATAGATTTCAGCAATAATAAAAATCCCCAGCATGAGCCGGGCTGGCTGAGCCGTGCGGAGGGAGCCTGGGTCTCCGGGAGCCTGGTCCCTGCTGGAACAGCCCCAGGGCTGTGGGGCTGGGCTCTGTGTCTTCCTTAGAGCAGCCTTCCATGAAATCCTTGGGAAAGTTTGTCAGCCTGGAGCCAGGTGCTAATTTGTGTTCAAATAACTGACAGTAGCAGGATAACATGGGGACAAGGCCAGAGCACAGCACCTCGGGCCCTGGGATGGTCCGTGGGTTTATGGCTCCGGGTGCTCTCCCGTGAGGAGCGATGCTGCGGGCGAGGATGCGTTCCCTGCTCTCCCCAGCTGCTCTCTCGTGTTAGGCTCACACCCTGTTGCTCAGAGAAAAATAAATTTGGGAGCTGACAGAGGCTGAAGAAAACTGCAGCAGTTAATTAATAGCCCTGTGTCTTGTGCACTTGGCTCCAAGAGCAGGCTCCTGTATCGGAGCTAATTGGGAAGTCAGGCTGGAGCGTATCCCACAGAACGCGTCCCTGTTAATAAGTGATTTCTGTATTCAAGGATAGTTTTCATTCAATTTCCAGTACTTTATTTTGACTAGCGAGTCAAATATTCTTGAAGTATCAAAACAGTCTTTGTAGCTGCGTAAGAGGAGGGTAAGAATGTCATTAAAAACGAACCCAGCTTGCTCTGGGTGCTGGCAAAACAACTTCAAACATCTCCCAGTTATTCTGGGGAGCAGGAGCTGCACTCTCTCAGGATGAAAGGATCCGTTTGGGAGTAGTTTAAAGGCAGGGTTGGTCCCAGGCGAGGGGAAGGCTGCCTGGGGATCCTCTCCAGAAAGAATCAGTAATAATCTGGGTGTGGATTTTGGAGATCTTTTAAATACCCGTGGGGTGCAGTTGGTCTCAACCAGACCCCAGTGTTGTCCCCAGGGAGGAGGGAGCAGGAGCAGCAGTATCCCACATGATGCTTCCCCAGTGCGGGGTCTGGGTGGAGTGGTCCTCCCGTGAGGAGGCACCCACTGATGTTGTTGGGCAGCTGGTGTAGAATCAAGGAAAAGGCTTGTTTTCCAAGTGTGGAGATGGATGCTGGGTGGGGAAAGAGGCGACACGAGGTGGGACAGGGCCATGGGTGGTGGAAAACACTGCCAGCCCCTTCGGCCAGGGGATTCCTGGGTGCCAGGCAGCTTAATTCACCACTGGAAAAAAACTTAAAGAATTTGCACTTAAATTTCCTTGTTCCAAAAAGCTTGTCTGGCGACATCCCTGTATCCTTCTAGACGTGAGCAGGTACCAGCTGCAGACAAATGTGTCTTTAATTTTAGCACTAAGGCAGTAAAAGCGGGTCAGGATGAAGTGCTTTATAGGTTAATACTACCTTCATTTTTGAAGCAGCGGAGCCAAACCCCAGAGGTCTGAAAAGTCGCTGAAGAGTCTTCATTTCCCAAAAAATATTTTTCTTATCGCTGTAAAACCCAGTTTGCATCAATCATAAACAGTTGTGCAGTTTCCCAGAAGGTCACCGTGCAGTGAACATGCAACTGCACAGACTATTTCTGCATATCAAAAAAAAAAAAAAAGGAAAGAAAGGGAGATATTTTTCTCTTTGCATGCAATTTTTAAGAAGCATAGAGCTAAAAGCCATAAAGTTTCCTTTTATAGATGTGGAAGACAGCAGCAGAGCGTGCTAAAGTGAGCGAGGAAAACCCAAGGTGACATTTAATTTTAGCGATAATAAGCTATGGCAAAACTCCTCTTATTAAAGACCTAAGGCGAAAATGTTCTGCTGGTATAGTCTGGAGCAGAGAAGCTGCGAGGAGCGAAAGGAGACGGGGTGAGACACCTTGAGCAGGATTCAAAGAGCAAGGCATTAATTTGGGGGATGAGGAATATGAGCGCCTCCGCTGAGCAATAAATGAGTAATGCCTGTTCCAGCGGGACCGTTCTGCTTCCTGGGTTCATGCAGCAGAAATTCTCCTCTGGAAAAGGCCAGGCTGCTGCTGGGGCTGGGCTGCAGCCCCTGGAAGGACGTTCTCCGGCAGGTGTGCCCCCAGCATCCCTGCCCTTCCCGCAGCAGGAGCCACTGGAGGCGGCTGGGAGCAGTGGGAGCTGCGGTCCCCAGGGACCGCTCTGGCCAAATCACCTTCTGGGTACAGAATCTGCCACCTCTCATCTGAAAACCTTGTAGCCCCTGGATTTGGGGAAGAGCCGAGTCAGAATTGGAGCTGACGGGTAGATAGCACAGGGTGAGGTGTCTTCTGTAGCCTTCGACACCCCGTCGAAGCCCCAACTGTAGAGTATGAAGAGGTGGAATTTGTTTGTTTTCGTACGTTTAGGAGTGAAGCACTGCGATTCTCCTCTTGCACCCAGCTTCAGCACCCAGCGGTGCTATTGCTGGGATGGGGGGGCTGTCGATGAAGGGGATGGCACGTAACACCCTGCTCTGAGCACGGAGCCTGGTGTCTGCCCCCCCTTCTACAGCCCCTTCACTCGCTGTGTTGTGGTGACTGAATGGTTCCAAAGGCAGGAAGGGCTCTTCGATAGGTCTCTCTGCAGATGTTTATTCCTGGTGGCAGCTACGTCTGCAGGTAATTGCCCAACACTTGCTTTGGCAGCACCTTCTAGAAAAGAATTAATAAAATCCCATAAGGCAAATAGAGTCGTGTGGCCCCTGGCTGGCAGCACACCCAGTGGGTGACACAACGGGAGCTGGAGTCTCTGCTCCTTAAAGGACTCCCAGGTGCCACCAGCCTGGGCACAGCCACCAGAGTCTGAGCGATGGCACCCCTGGCCCTGCACGCAGCAGGGAGCCACAGCCGTGGTTTGCTAGCAAGTTCCAGGTGTGTTTGTTAATAGGGATGCCTCAAACTACATGTAAAATAGATTTCAAAGGCTTGTTGGTGCTGCTGTACGGAGAGACGTTTGCAGCTCCTGCCATCTCCCTGTGCGTGTTCTGCTGTGATGCCATCCTGCCACGCTGCCGAGAGCCGTGCCAAGGCTTTGGCTCACCATTCCCCATCTGGTTCCTTTCTGCTTTGTGTGTCAGTGCCGTAGGAGCTCTCGGTGCCCTTCAGCAGAGGAAGGAAGATGTTGCAGTTGCCCATAACGAGTTATCTGTACAGTAATTGCGTTTGCTGATGGGCGAGACAGGTGCCTGAGCACCCAGCAGCTGCTCCCAGCCACTGCTTGCCGGGGTTTTCTCCCTGGATCTCTGTGCTGCTGCTCGCGGGGAGCAAGAAGGGCTGTGCAAGGCTCTCAGCCCCATCACAGCAACCCTCCTTTGGTTCCATGGCTGCAGAGAAACCGGTGGCACACACTGGTATTGGAGCAGAAGCCTCCAGCTGTGTGGGGTGTGATTCTCGCACTGCTCTGGGCTCCGGTACCTGGGGATGTCTGTCCCACTAACGCTGCTGCTGGGGCAGGAGCCGGCTCCCTTCTGGGGCTGGCAGACACGGTGGGGCAGCAGGGCATGTCCTGAAGGTCCCCAGCACCTCCCACCCCCGGGAAGCCCTTCCTTCCCTTCTGGAGCTGGTGGGACCAACATCTGCCTGCCCTTGGAGCTGCCCTGTGGGAGGAGGATGGGGAGGAAGAGCCAAGTGATCCCACAGCCGCTTCTGCATCTCCCTTATCCTCTTGGATCAAAGCTGGTGCCTTGCCCAGAGCCTGTCTCTGGGTTTCTACCATGAAGCTGCTTTCCAGCCCGTCCTGGGAGCCAGCGGAGGGCAGGAGGGGGCGGCTGCTGACCGGCAGCTCCTCGGCTTTCTGGGGAGCCGGAGCTCTCTCTGCCAGCGCGGACGTGGGTATAAATAGATGCAGGGTCGAGGCGCTGAGCGGGTTCGACAGTGAACCTCAGCGCTCGCAGGAGCCAAAAATACTGACAGAAATGATGGGCAGTTTGAATGACACTTCCAGAATGCTGCTAATGGCGAGGAATTGCTGCCACGTTTAACAGAGTCCCTGTTGGGGAAGGAATGGCCCCGTCCCGCCAGCGCGGGGACCAGCACCCCCCCTCGCTAATGGAAGCCCCTCCATCCCGCGCTGCCTCTGCTGCTCCCCCCTCTTCTGCCCGGGGAGGGACGGGCACCAGCAGACAAAGGGGTTCCAGCTTTTTGTGGCACCCTCGGCCTCGCAGCTGAGATTTCAGGTCAACATTATTTTCCTCTTGCATTTTGCGAGATGACAGGAGGACGGATCGCGCTCACCTTGGCGAGGGAGCGAATCCTGCCATTGTTGCAGTAGAATAAGGGACAATAATTCTTGGCGAGAGAGCAAGAGACGGTTTTTGTGAAATGCTCCCATTTTGTATATAAACCTATCTCTATTTTTCAATCCTAAATGGCCCTTGTATTGAAAGCCCAGGGTATGAGCTGTCTCTATTCAGCGTGAAAGCCACAAAGAAATAGAAACTGTCCAGAATTGCTCAGCCTCTGGGAGAGGGGACGTTTTTCTCCATGGATGGTTTTAGTTACATCTCACTGCAAAGCTGTGATGATTTTATGGGTATGAGATGGGGGACTAAGGGTACGGGGTGTCTCACCCTGTGCTATGGGCGCCCGGGCTGGGCTGGGAGGGGCAGCATCTTCCAGGTGTCTCGTACGGGGTTTGCCTCGAGCTGGTTTTGCTAACAGAAAACGGGAAACAGTTCTATGAATCCCACATCCTGAGGCCCTTACCTGGTACAAATAAAACATGTTATTGGAATTGTCAGAGCAAAAGGGAGTAAAGCAAACCCTTATTGTGAGTTTAGATGATTGTCATCCTTCTGGGGGCGGCTGGGGAGGGTTCCGTGGTGCCCCCCGTCTGTTGGTAACTGACAGTCACTTCGGCCTGGCTGGGGACAACGTGTGTCAGTGCTCGGTGCAGCCGATGTACGGAACAGCTCTGGGCACGTCCTGCATCATCCCTCCATCGGGCAGCTTTGCCCATCCTGTCAATCCTGTTAACGAGCTGTCGGGGTGCCCGGGCAGCCCGGGTCTTGTGCCAGACCAGGGCAAGGCTCCCCCTTCCTTTGCAGGGAGGGTTTGGTTTCCCCAGAGCCCGTACCTTTGCTGAAGCTCCTTCAGAGTGGGAAGGCAGTGGCGTGTCCCTGGCTGCTTCCAACCCTGGGCTCTGCTAGACGTATATTAGTAGTTGTATGACTCAATTGTATTAATTGTTGCATTAAATTATATGGTATAACTCAAAAAGAATGTTAATTTAGTTTTCCTACAACTGTGTTCAACTTAATTTTTAATCGGATCTGACAGCAAAAATTTAAATCAAGTGCTGCATCTTGGCTCTGAGAGGACGGGGTACGTGATGAAGGCGCTGGAGGGATGAGGATGGTTTGCAGCCCTAATGCACGGCCGCGTAGGCAGCCTGCTCTGCCCAGACGCTAATTATTCCCTCTCTCCCAGCAGACTGAGCTCGGTGGAGGAAGAGCTGAGCCAAGCTCTAGGGTCGGGGTCCGGAGGGGCCGTTCTGGGGCTCTTGGGTGGCAGCAGCCGGCCCTGGATGGACACGGACTGGTTTGGGAGGGGCTGAGGGCGAAGTCCTGCTCCCAGCAGCAGACATCAAGCTGAAGCAGATTAGAAATCAGGCTTCAATCTCAGTGATTTAGCCAGTAATGCGGGATGGGTAGGGAGGGAACTGCCAGCAATTTTCAGCGGCAGAGCGAGCGTGTAACTGCATGGTAAGTTGGAGGAGCGCAGCGTTCTCCGAGCGGTTGCAGCGTTACTGAACTTCACCAAATGAAAGAGCATCTCCCGAACTAGGGCAGGTACCAGCACGGCTCCTGCTCAGCATCTGCTGGTGCTGATCTGCATTCAGGAGATCAGGGCCTGGAGATAAAGAACTGCTAATGAGGAGAGCTGGGCGAATTAAAGGAAAAATAAACCACTAAACCCCTAGCAAGCCAGTGGTCTGTTAATCGCAGTAACGTACCGGGGGGAGGCCAGGGAGCCCTGCAGGTTCTGAAGAACCCAAGTAGCAACACTTCACTTCTCTGCTCGCTCTCTATGACGAGATCATGGTATTTAAGAGCGTGGCTCTGCTGGAAGTGCCCGTGGCTGCTCCTTCCATGGCACAGAGGGTGCGTGGGTGGGTCGGAGCTGGGGGGATTCTCTCCCGATGCTCACTCCGTCGCCGGCCACGAAAGGGTTTTCCCTTCCTGAAAGCGGCGTGTGCGTCGCTGTGTGCCTCCTAATAGGAAAAGCAATATCTGTATAAATTCCTAATGGCTGCAGTAATCTTTCTTTTCCGCGAGAAGCTGGTATTAATAAGGAGTGTCACAAACTATGAATTTTATTGTAGTGATATTCATTATATGTGATGTACAGGGAGAAAACGTGCTGCAGCAAGTGCAATGAATTGTATTTGTTGCAAAGACTGGAGCTAAGTGGAAATAAATTAGGTGTGATGTGTTTCAGGACGTTCTATGTTCTGTAGCGGGTACAAAAAACTATCCATGTATGTTGATACAGAAAAGATTTCTAAGGTGCAAGTGGAGATACAAACAAAGGAAAAGAAAAATAAATTAATTTTGATGCAGGGAGACGTATCCTTAGAAGAGGGCTACAGAAAGCAAATATTCCTTCTGTTCTAGAAATTTGCAGAACCAGGATAATTGCTACCTGTGGTTGCTGTGGGAACCAGAACTTTTCAATTCCGGATTTTTAAGAGCATGAAGTCTCAGCCAAATGTGCCACATTAATGTGACTGCTGTCATATTACAGGAAATCAGCCAATTTGTGGTTCATATAAACACGTTAGGGAGGGAGAATTTTGTAAAAGTAGGGAATCGGTTGGTGGTTCTTTCCTCAAACAGAGTGTGATTTGGTGGTTGGGCTGGAGCCACGGGCTTTGTGCAGAGCCAGGGCTGCTTGAACCCAAAATTGCCTTTTTATGTACGGGGAGCAGAGGGGAGGGCTGGGGTCCCTTCGCCCCCGCTGTGCCCTCTCTCCACCGAAGGCCATCACGGGTCCAGCCCCCTGCGAGGGGACGTGCCCCCAGCACCCTGCGGTCGGAGCCATCGCGCCGGGCACCGCTCTGCCTCTCGCCCACGCAGGGTCTTTGTCTCTCAAGCAGCAGAGGAGGATGAGGGGCTGGGCTGGCTCCTTGGCAGGGGGGCATGGGCAGGTTTTGGGAGGGAGGGGAGGCAGCGGTGGCGCAGAGGGGGAGCAGGTGGAGGTTGGTTTGGAAGAGCAAAGGCACCACTTGCCAAGCCCGACGGCCCCACCTTGGTGGAGACCCTGGGTGCAGGTCAGACCTGCGGGTCCTGGGCAGAAGCGATGCCCCCAGGCTTCTAAGTGCACGTGGTGCCAAGGGCCAGAGAGCGTTTCATTTATTATTTGACCTGAAGGAAGTAATTGGGATAGAAGGGCTCCCTGGTTAATGATCCAGTCTTGGTGTCTGGTGTTTTTTCACGTGTGCAGGGATGGCTCGTGCTTGCTGGGGTTTGTCGGCTCTTCCTGTGCCTGCAGAGCTGGGGATGCCCACCGGGCACCCGGGACCGAGCCAGGGAGCGACGGGCGCTGCCAAACGCTCAGAGTCATCTCTCACCCCCTCACAACACAGCCTGGAACCATCGAAAATACATCCACGGCTCCAGTGTCACCGCCTGGCAGCCTCTTCGTTTTAAGGGATGCTTAAAAGAGCCAGTGTCAGCGCAGGGGGAGACCAGCCCCAAAGCAGAGCGGGTGCAGGGGGGGTCCGACAGCGTGGGGTGAGCCCCGGCCAGAGCCCTCCTTGGGAAATACTCCCTGAGACACGAAGGCAAAGGTGGCTCCGGCTTCAGCTGTATCTGCAGTGATGTTTTATTGATCGCCAGGACCCTTAAGGCAATTTCGTTAGAGCCTGTAAAGAAGGATTTCAGTTTTGTTCCCTTGGATGCCGTTGTTTCCCGGCTGCCTAGAAAAGCCCTCCTGATTTCTTTTGTGCAGCACTACACGCTGCTGGAGTAATCGCTCTGAAATTCTGGGCTTGGGTTTCTAGAAGAAGGTAGAAGGAACAGGGCAGTTCAGCTGAAACCAGTGCTGCTCGCGTCGGCGTCGCATTCACCGCTCCATGGCAAGGCTTGGGCTTTGCTCTGGCGGCAGGTTTAGGCTGTTTCAGCAGCTCTGACTGGGACTGTAGTAGGTGAAAAGCAGACCCAAATGTTCCCCTGTAGAGACTCGCTGCGGCACGTGGATGGGGTTTGTGCTTCCCAACTCTCCAAGGGTATTGCTAAGTGTGGTGGGAATAGGGATTACTGCACGTGAGTGGAGGGAAGGCTCTGCTGCGCCTGCATCTCTGCCGCGGGAGAGCAGGAAAATTGGCTAAACTGAAAATGGAAGTAAAGAGGGTCCCCGAGGCACGGCCAAGCCCCAGCTGGTACCGGCAGTGTCAGGGCTCGGGCTGGCGGAGGAGCTCTGGCTGTAGGAGGTCTGGATACTCAGGAGCAAATTTGGAAAGTACCGGCTGTTATTTTATTTCTTTCTGTAAGCGAGGGTTTAAAAGTGTCACACGTATATTATTTTTTTTTTCCTCTTTTTTTATGTGCAGATCTTTGCTAGAGGTATTTTATACAGAGAATAAAACTGAAATTGATGGGCTATTTGATGCTTTCTCTACACTTTTCAAGCCTCTCCAGCGCACACCCCTGCAAAGCCCCCTCCCCGCAGCCGGACACCCCAAGGGGAAGCGGGTGTCGCTGGATGGGGAGCCCCCGCCGCGTCCCCATCCCCGGCAACTGGGCTCCCTCTTGGCCCAAGCCCGTTGCAGCCTGAGCTATGGAGCCGTGTTTGCTGCCTAATGAAGGCCCTAATTAGTTCTCTGAGCTGTTGTTTTAATATTGGGTTGAGAATCCAGTAGATGCTCGTAGGGCGATGCCTCGTACTGGATTGAGTGGGAAAGACTTTCGGCTTGTGAGTTCATAAACAGACAATGAAGATTCCCAGCGTATCAGAAATACATCAATGTTTGCATAAATAGCAGGAGTTATTCTAGTAAAAAAGCAATATTCTTGGCATCATGCTAGGCAAAGAGGGGGCTTTTATCTACTTGGAATAAATGTTCTCATTTTAAAAGGCAGTAAGTCTGTGAATTCCTGTGATTGCTTATGAAAGATCTTACAGTACAATTAAAATACTGGCTTTTACTTAATCTTGCTGCCAAATGACGGACTGTTTCTTGAGAAAAGGAGATAAGTGAAGCTTGATGTTATGGTTATTTGGGTGTTCTCGTTTTCCAGGCAGGGAAATCGGATGACGTGGGGGTCGCTGCTCCTGACACTGGCCAAGGCTCCTGCCGATGGGCACCGACCCATGGGCAGGGCTGTTTTTTCACCAAAAACACTGGAAGAAAGGCTTCCCTGGGCTGTTTCCTCTGGGCAGACACGACTCGGAGCAGAAACGTGTTTGACGGGAGCCGGGCAGGGTCTTGTGCTCCGTCCCCGCGGCTGCGGGACACGAGGGGACGAACCTGCCCGGGCACTGCCAGTGGGATGTGCAACCCAGGGGTTTGTCCTGGGATCAGCCGGGCTGGAACTCAGACCCACTGAGCCACAAGGGCTTTTTCGTTTCCAGCATCTTTACTGTAGAATTTTAAGAAACTCAGACTTGATGTTTCCTTTAACACTTACATTAAACGCTTTTTCTTAAAAACAGGTTTTGGGCCAAAGCAAATCTAACCAGCTTGGGTTTGGAAATCTGGTTTGGATTTTAAACCTGTGATAGTACAACTCCTTCCAAATTCCAATTAACTAGAATTTTTTCTTATGTGTTGGTTTTGTTTTTTTTTTTTTTTTCTACAGAAGCCTCTATTCTCTATGCATTTTTAATAAGCTTTATCCTGGGAAAACATGAGAGAGCTAACTGCAAGTGAAGAGAATAAAGGCAGTTGCTGCGTAGCTCTGGAAATCTGTGAAGTGCTGGAAAGCTCAGGGTGAAAAGCGAAGCAGCGAAGGAATCTTAGCTCTGTTCTGACTGGGAACTGTGAATGAAGATAAAACCTTCTCACAACCCTCGTCTGGCTGAAAAACACCCTGCAGAGTGGGAGGGCCAGGTGGACCCCCGCGGGTGCTCGTGTGCTGTTGGCCCAGGGGCTCCCGCTCCTCCCAGACCCAGGGTCTGGGGTCCAGGATGGGCTCATCCCTCCCCGAGAGCGCCCGGGATCGGTGTGAACTGCTGACAGCACGCAGGAGGCAAAAGCCCCCCGAAACCCAGACTCTGAAGGAGAGAGTAGTTCCACGGGTGATCTTCCCAGAATGTACACGTTTCTTGTGAGGTGGTTTATTTTTATTATTTTTTTTCCTCCTTGAGGGGGCAGATGGCACCGGGGTACCCCGTGGGCAGGTTCCTGGCTGCAGTGGGCGCTGCCAGGGCTGGTGGGACGCGGTGGTGACTCACCCGCAGCAGAGCCGGGGGGATGCCCAGAGCCGGGGGGTCCCCCGTGGGCACTGCGGGTGCTGGGGATGGCCAGGTGGGAGGCTGGGAGCCGCAGGGAGGGGTGAGACCCCCTCAGTGACCCTCACCCGGACCCCAGCACTCGCCACGTGCTGTAGCTCTGGGCAGACGCGTGCCAGGTCTGGGTTCCCCAGTTCAAGAAAGGCAAGTACGTACTGGAGAGAGCCCAGCAGGGGCTAGGAAGACGGT
>VZRU01017896.1:24172-55639 GCA_013398155.1 Pedionomus torquatus | reverse complement strand
GGGGAATAAAGCAAAGTTATGGCCCTTATCACTCACAAAGTACACTCTCCAGAGATTCCTGAGAAGAATAGCCCTGAACGCCTCTCTGGGAGCCAGGCAGCGATGATGCGGTGATGTTACTGCTCACAGATTATCCTGGGCTTCGGCATCATGGTGCTGCTTGAAGATGTTGATTGGGCTCTGGGCTCATTAAACTCTGCAGACGGTGATGAAAAGCTGCCCTCCCTGGAGGGTCTGGTGCTCTGAGCAGAGCCAGTGGCTTTTGGGGCGGAGATAGAGCAGATGTGTTTTTTAGGGAATCGGTTTGTGTCCAAACAGGATCGTGCTGGGCTGGGCATGGGCTTTATCTTGTGGGCATAACACGACTGGGGCAAGGAGTTATTCTTTACTCTAAAAAAGAGGGTCTGCAGCACCCAGGGTTATCCTCAAAGGGGTGCTGAGCCCAGTACCCAGGCAGGGGCAGACCGCAGCCAGCCCTGGCCCTCCCCAGTGGTCCAGGAGACGGGGGCTGCTCCGAGCCCAGATGGTGCCGGGGAGGAGGCGGCAGCGCTGGGCTGGGATGCTGGTAATTAGCCCTAATGACTGCTCCCCAGGGTTGAGAGAACCTGGGCTGAGGTGTGGGTCCGCAAAGGGGGCTCTGTGCCGTGCCCAGGCACAAGTATTTCTGTCTTTGCTCGCAGCTGTGGGAAAAGTGTTTCTGGACCCGACAGGATTCGCTCTGGAACACATAATGCAGAATTATGAGAGTCGTTTTCCTGAGCATTATCTAATCGTGGAGCTAAACCGAGCCATGTGATGCCATGGGTATGTTTTTTACATGAGTAATCTGCAAAGAAGATGCTCCACATAAATGTCACCTGATTTTGTTCTGATTTAATCCCCTTAATTTATTGCACTGCTCTACCTGTTTGCTGTTTTCCATTTCTCTCCCTGGCATTTTCCCTCGCTGCCCCTGCCACTGCTGATCCTCCGGCAGGACCTCCAGGGGAGGACAGCCAGGCACCTTCGTGTCGTTCTCTGCTTTGGTAGGGAAGTAGGAGAGGGAATGAGGAGAAAACAGATGAAATAGGTGACAAAAAGGCTGCGCACACGTGTTCTAAAGACAGGGCTCAGCTCCTCGCGGGGCTGGCAGCGAAATGGCCCTGAGGCATCGGCCGTGCCCTGGCCGGGGGGCACCTGCATCTCCCTGGGTTGTCCTGCTCCGGTCCAGCACCAGTGTCACGGGGTGATGGCAGGTGACCTGGTCTGGTGGGTGGGGGGCTCTCCAGAGGCTGCCCGGGGTGGCCCAGCACAGCCCCTGGGCCAACCGGGGGTTGCTGCTGGGGGGTGCTGGGGGGCTCATCCTGCTGCTGTCCTGGGCACCGGCCCCCGCTTCGCCGGGCAGGAGGAGGTTCCCCCGCACCGCAGCTCCGCTCTGAGCAACGTTTGCTGCTGGCAGTTTATCAGATGTAATGATGCCAATTAGCCCAGAGATGCAGCTCTGGCTCCAGGAAGGCTTCACGACCTGACAATACGTCTCTGCTGGGCAGAGCAGCACAAACCTTCTCCTCGGGTTCTTGCCAACTAATCAGCCCCGGGAGAGGTTTGCAGTTTAGCACCCAGCTCGGGAGTCGGGTTAAAATGCTTCAGTTTGTTGCTGTTCCCGTGGCCCCGCTTTGCAGGCTGATATCAATCCTCATTCAAATCAAAGTCCTTTTCACACACGCTCCAGTGAAGTGGAATTTTCTGCAAAATAAGGTGTTATTAACCCAGCTCTGCTCTTCCCAGCGAGGAGCGAGCCCTGCCACCCAAACCATTCCTCACCAGTGAACCCCGCTTAAATAGCGATGAGCAGACCTTCCAGCAGCAAGAAAAACACAAAACCCGTGACCTTTCGAGCTCTCAGCTGCAGCCGCTTCCCATATGTAAGGATATTTTCTGTTTCTCTTTCCGGAATTTCAGCAAACAGTGATTTTTATAGCTTCTCTCGTCAGCACGTCGCTTTTGGACTTCTCTATTCCTGTTTGCTCTCCTGTTTAAGCTTCCCTGCTCCCTCTTGAAGGGACGCTGTTCTGGGACGGGCTCGGGTCCTCCTGGGAGCCCAGTTCCCACCCGCAGCCCGATGGCCCTGGTGCTGGTCAGGTGGGGCCGTGCCGTGGGTTGGAGTAGGGCAGCAACACTTGTGGGTCCCGGCGGAGGGTGTGGGTGCTGCCAGGGTTACCCCGAACCAGCAGGAGCCTCCGGGGGCTGGAATGGGCTCCGATGCGGGGCTGGAGGACCTGCCGCCGCCGCGCTCGCGGGAAAAGGGAAGCCTCGGTGCATGGGCAAACATTTGTAATTTAAAAATTGTTCCCATTTCAGGAAGCTAAAAAAGAAACAGCACTTTTATTTTAAGGTTTGTCAGGATTTTCTTGATGATGATTTCCTTCTCTTGCCACAGTCTAACAGAAAATGAATAAATGCTTTCTCCTGCCTCTTTCTCCTCCTCAGTAACTTCTAAATTTGTAGAGAAAAAGGAAAATGTGATGGGAACCCTCCTTTTTCTCCCTCTAACCTTATTGATTGTGGTGTATTCTTTCAGTAATAAACAGGGGGAAATTGAGGAGAGAGATATCAAGTTACAGAGGGTATTTTTTTTCCCCAAAAATCCAAAGGCAAAAGAAAAATGCTAATTTCCATCAAAGCTCTCAGACTTTAATCCAAAACAGTATTTTTGTGTGGAAGAGGTTGCTTTCAGCTGGGACCAGTTTTTTCTCAGGGAAAAATGTTAATTTGCTGCCTTTTGAACCAGGGAGGCAGAGGGGCGGGAGGCGTTCTGCGTGGGCGCTGCTGTGGCCGGTGAGCGCAGCAGCAGACACTGGTGTGTGCGGCGGCGTCTCTGCCCGAGGAGCCGCCCGTTCCAGCCATGAAGCCCCAATGCTGGCACCCGCAGGGGCAGGACTAGCGCTGTGCGGGTCACGCTGCAGGGGCAAACTCTGCTTTGGTGTGTGCCATCACTAAACTCAAGGACAGAAAGCAGAACACGCGCTGCCTGCGCCGGGGCAGGGGCTGCCCTCTGGGGTCGGGGGCAGCATCTTCACCTATGGCTGCACCTTTCCTCCAAGGGCATCCTCCTGCCTCCTCCTGCCTCCCCACATCCCACAGCACGGCTCTGGCTGACACTTTGGTGTCCTGCACTGAGGGCAGCCCTCGGGAGCCCGGGGGGATGCTCTGGGAGGGATACCCCAGGAGCCAGGAGGGATGCTGCTTCCCGTGGTCCAAGCCACCCTGTCTCCCTCTGCTTCGTACCCTCATCTGCCAGAGGGAGGTTTCATTCCTGACCACATGGTGGTTTCTGTGGGGCCAGGAGGGCTGGGTGCGGGCCTGGTTGGTGCCCAGGTGCAGGACAGACGGGCAGACACAGCTGGGCCAAACCAGGCAGCGAGGCAGCAGCCTCTCTGGAGCCGTTGGCAGCTGTGACGGAGCAGCCAGCACCCCTGTCCGTGCCCGGCAGGGACGGGCAGAGCAGAGGAGGTGACCCTCCCCGCGGGCGCCCGGGCTGGTTCGCGGGGTTTGGGTGATGCTGAGCTGAGCAGAGCTGGTGCATTTCCCCGGGTGAGTTCCCAACAGGCTTGGCTGAGGAAAGAAAAGTCAATTCAGGTATCTGAGCTGTTCCTGTGAAGAAGAGCTTACATCAGAGTGAAGAACTAACAGCTATAATTATTAGCTTTAAAAATTCTAGAACTTTAAAAGGAAAAGAAAGTTTCAGCGTAAACCAGAAATCTCTGCTGTAGGTACTGGCACAGTCCTCACCCCTGCACGTTGTCATAAACAAGGACATGATAATTAGATATTTTTTAAGGGACAAAATTATTTTATTTGCTTCCCTGCCAGTTTTCATGAGGCCATCAGTCATCCCCTGCACAGATAAGATTTCTTATGCTCACTGACAGGATAAATTATATGGTTCTCATCCAGCAAATCAGCATTACCGAGCAACATTATCTCTCGCAAAGCGATGTCTGAGAAAATCATAAATTCTGTCCAGGTTTATTAGACCTGTCTTTTATTCACATATTTATTTTAACCCAAGCTGAGGTGTATTTTTCCCCCTAATTATTAATCATATTAATAAGGACAGGGCGAGGCAGGGGGGGATGTGGTTTTCTGTCAGACCAGCCCGCTGCGGTGATGCTTGGGTGTTCCCGGGCGTTTCATTAGCGGGTGCTGTGAAGTCTGACCGTGGGGATGTTGTGGCCGTCGGTGCAGAGATGACACGGTGACAGACCCAGTGTGAGCGCTTGTCAGGGGTGATGAGGGTGACGAGGAGCCGTTCTGTTGTGCTGTGTGGGGCTCGGGTGGGGAGGTGGGAGCGGGTACCCACCTGGGCAAGTGTCAAGCATCCCTGGCATCCTTGGTGCCACCGGGCATTCAGCACAGCCTGGGAGCCTTTTAGACCTAAACTCAGAGCTCACTGGTTTAGAAAATCTGAGTTATTGAGATGAGTAATAATTAGTGGCTTCCAGCGCTTCCCCCCGTGATATCCCTGCAGGTGCCCAGGGACAAGCTTTGCAGTGGGGAAAAGGGGGAGTTTCTCCCCGCCATCCCCTAGCGGGCCCTTCGTTATCGAGGAGGAAGCTGGTGGATCCTGGCGCTGGTGTCTGAGACCACCAAAATAAACACGCGTGCGATGGGGACGCGGGGCTGTGGAGAGCTGTAAATGTCACTGTGAGTCAAGAGCTGCTGCAAAGGGAAAGGCTCGAAAATGAGATTGAGAAGCCGAACTGGGAGCAACGTTGGCATTTAGAGCTGATGAGCCAAGTCGCCAGCCCGGCCGTGCTCTTCACCCTGCGGGGCTGGGCTGAAGGTGGGTGGCAGAGGCAGCGGTTGGGGTCTCTCCAGGGTGAGAATTTCTGTGAAGCAGAAGGCGGCTCGGGGGCTGTGGGGGCTGCCAGGCAGCTGGAGCCCGGGTGCGCTGGGAGGTGGCACTGCGGGGATGCCACCCCCTGTGCCTCCCGTCCCAGCGGAGGAGCCGCTGCCCCGCATCAGACGCCAGCTCTGGCCGGGAACTGGTGGTTTCCAGGTGGGCGGTGGCACCTGCTCGAAGGGGAAAGCACCACTGGATTTCTTGTCGGAGCGCGCTGCTGGGCACAGGGGCTTCGCGGCGCTTTCCGCACGTCGGTGTAACTCAGCATCCTTTCATTCTCCCAGACTCATCAAAAGCCCAGAGACACGAGGCTGGGTACGTGGGCTGGGCTGAGCCAGGCTGAATTATCGTTGAAGTTATTGATTGAAGAGTGGGAGAAATTGCATTAGAGCCTGGGTCTCCTTTTATTCTGTTAGAGAGAGGAAACAACATTTTCTTAAACTATGGGTCGATAAATAATTGTTTGTGACTTCTTTTTATGTTTTCTGATGATGGTGTTATGTAGCTCTGAGGCATTTTTGGAAGGGGTGCGGCGTTCTTGGCCTGCGGGGGGGTAAAAGCTTTCAGATCATCAGCTTGGCTGATGTGCAAAGGAGGCGCCTGGGTGGCTGTAAAGAAAAGAAAATCTCTTGGTGGGACACGGGCCAGAAGTGATGGGAGCTGCTCGTCAGACGTGGGTGCGGGTTAGACCCTGCGGCCAGGAGGCTGCTCGTTCTGCTGTCCTTACCCGGTTTCGGGGTCTGCTCCCAGTTCTTGGGAATGCTGGAAGGGCGGTGGCACCTCGAGGGGCCACGCATCTGGCACCCGGGTGTGGGGGGCTGCGTTTCCCCCGTCACCCCTGAGCCCCCCGGGTTATGGAGCCCAAAGGGCAGCCTGGCCCCAGGACCAAGGCGCAGTTTATCCAGCAAGTTAAAATTTTCCTCTGCAGAGACTTCTAAGAAGGAAAGGATTATTTACTCCTTTGTTCAGTCTGATTAAGCTGATGAGTCCATAGTGGGGACAGATTTCAGGTTTACTGAATGCTCAGAGGTTTTCATTGTATTTGATGCTCGCTGTTCCAGGCTCGGGTTCTGGGACTGGCAGCCCAGGTGCTGCGAGCCTGGTTCCTCTCTCTGCTCCGTCTCCTGACGTTTCTCGGGGAGCCCTGCGTCTTCTAGCACAAGTGAGTTTAATTTTGTAATTAAATTAAACTTTCGTGTCAAAAATTTGCTTTTCAAGAACGTAACTTGGAAAAGAACTGATTTCTCTTATTTCATCAATTCCTGCAAAGTGAACAGTGGAACCATTTACTGTGATTAAATTAATCACTGAGCAGAAATCTGTGTGTAATAGTCTGCCACAAAAGCAGTCGCTAATGATTTTAAGCATTTTACTCTCGGGGTCAGCAATTCCTCACCCCGTCGGGCTGCAGTGAAGGGGCTGTCAGGCTCCTCGCAGCGAAGCCTCTCTCATTAAATGAGAGAGGGGTATTTTAAGGATGTCGGGGTCAGGACAGGTCAGAACATTTCAACGGCAGAGAGCCAGGGGAGGCCCAGCAGATCAGTGACGCTCCGGGCTCTGGCGTGCACCGCCTCGCCGTGCCCCGCGTGGTGCCACGCGTGTGCCGGGGCCGCACATCACGTGTGCCAGGGATGGATGTCGTGTGCCGGGGCTGGGCATCGTGTGCCACCGCTGCAGCCCTGCCCGGAGCCATCTGCCGCTCTTCCCTTTGCTTTGCCCAAGCAGTGCCAGGCGAGGGATCGGGCTGTGGAGTCCTGCAGGAGAGAGAGGGTCTGCGGGGACCGTCCCCCGCTGGGGACCGGGACAGGTTCTCCCCAGCAGTTCCTTCCAGCTTCTTCTGTGGTTACAGCCCGTGCTGGTGACGTGAGCCACAGAAAGACCCGTCACCTCGTTTTCAAGGAATGATGTTCTCCTGCTTCTTCTAACTGGCAGAGTCGGAGATGGAATTGTTTCTTAGAAACGGGCACAAGATTTGAACTGAGGTTCCCTGGGAAGGTGAATTCTGCAGCTAATTTCCCAACGTGCAGGTTGAGCTGAGCAGGAAACAAGTGATGCTAATGAAGAGGGGAGCCTGAGTTTTCATCAAGCTCCAGCTTCAGTTGCTTCCCTCCGCTCGTGTGGTGCCCCGACTGCAGAACGCCCCGGTGCCCTCGGGAGCCCACGGGGGCTGGGAGGGACATTTGGGATCCTGGTTTGGTTTTGCAGGCACTTTGTGCTGTCTGTTCCTTTACTAAAATAATGAGCATTTTTAAAAGCCCCCCCAAGCGCTGCACACGGGGGCGAGGAAGCAGAGCTGGGCTGTGCTCTGGGCTCTCCGGGAGGTGCCCGGCTCTGGTGCCAGGGCACGGCTGAGCACCGGGAGGTGCCAGAGCAGCGATCGCTCACACCCAGCCTTTTGAGGTAGGAGAATAATGTCACTGCATCTCTCATCATCCCCTCCATCAATCTCAAACTGTCGCCTAATGACACGCGCCCACTCCTCCTCCTCCCCGGCACAGTTCAGTAACAGGCAGCTCTGTCACCCGCGCGCTCTGGTTCTGCTTGGCCCGGACCCTGAGGTGACACACACGATCAGAGGGACCTTCAGCGCTGGTGTGGTGGGGTTCCTGGTGCCAAGAGAGGTCCTGGTTTGGCATCTGGGGGTCTGGGTGCTTCGGGGGTCTCTGCTGGCAGAGCGGAGAGGGGACGATGTGGAGCCTGGAGGTCACTAAGGGACCAAACCGCATCTTCTTGCTCCCGCACGTGGCTGAGCAGGGGCTGGGGGTTGAGGATCACACTGGTGCCTGGCCTTGATCTCAGCCACGGCATGAGTTTCAGCAGCACAAAACCAACACGCGGTGGGTTTTCAGGCTGGGGAAAGAGTGGAAGCCATGCAGGGGCCCGGGGGGGAGGGACGGGATTTGTGCTCTGGCAGCATCTCCTTCTCCTGCCCCCAAGGCTTTGTGTGTGCTGGTGGGTCTGCTCATCCATCGCAGGGAACTCCACGGGACCTTGGGTCCATCTCAGCAACACTTTTTCTTCCTGGCACTTTGTCTAATTCATCCATGAAGACCAGTAGCTGCTGGGAGGGGTGACAGTCCCTGGCTGCGGATTTTACATCGCTTAAAGCAAGGGGCCATCATCCCTGTTGGCATCTCTAGGCTGGGGAGGGCTGTCCCACGCCCTGGTGAACCTCCCACAAACACCAAATTGTGTTCCCCCCTCGGTGGGAGGGAGAGCGAGGGATGGCAAAGTCCCACCACACCAGGCAGCTGAAGGGAGTCGGTCGTTCTCCCGCTCAGGAGAGCGTCGTCAAGGTCATTGCTTTAAGTGTAGAAATAAATCCTCAGGTATTTATCGTCTCCCGTCCCTTGTTTATATCACTATTACCTGTGTGGTATGTTTTATTACTACCAAGTGACTAATCTCCTGAGGCTTCATTATTTTGCTAGATTTATATGACGACTGACAATAAAAATAATTATTTTAAAGTAAGTAGCCAGTCGTGAAGTCTCTGGGTACTAATAGTGAAGAATTAACCCTGCGCTGACGCGGCAGAGGAGCGCTGTGAGGCACTAGATGAAGCAGAGGATGTGCACGGGGACAACAGCTGTACCACAGCACATCTGGAAAATGGAAATTCTTCCAAACAGAGGAGAGGGAGGTTCAGAGCAAAGGATGGCAGGTATCTCCCAGAGCCCCAGATGCCAACGTTTTGTGATTGCAGACACATTCCCGTGTGGGTTCTCAGTGTCCTGGCTGAACCCGGGAGCTGGCACGAAGGGGAACTGACTGGAGGAGAAATTGCTTCTGTGAGTCACCGGGGCCTGGGTATTTGCACCCCTGGAAACTGTCCATGGAGAGGGAGCAGCTCCCTGCTTTTGGCAGGCAAAAAATCCTGTATTTTCATCATAATGACATGCTCACCTCTTGATTCTGTCCCTAATGTCGTCCCCGTCATCATGTGCTCCTCATTGTACAGGAGCATAATCAAAATTCAAAGGGCTCAGATGAAGCTGATCGAAGATGGATGGGGAATGTTTTTCTCCCCTGACAATAGGCGTTGTTAAGGCTTTTGTGTGCAGCTCCTCGGCTTCTGAGAAATGAGCGTGTAATCTCCATCCTTACATGCAAAGGAAATAGAAAATCCATATGGGCCATTTAAAACCCTACAGATTCCCAACGCTTTATTCCCCTGGGGGTGCTGAGCCAAATGCTGGTCCCCTGCTGACAGCCCAGCTCGATGCTCCCCCCGAACGAGGGACAACAGGAGGGGTCCTGGGGGCACCCGCGGTGGGAAGGGGGTGCTGTGTGATGGGGTCCCGCAATGGGGAGGGGGTGATGCCTGATGAAACCATTCTCAGAGGGTCTAATGGGGCCCCCTGCCCCCACACATCGTGTGGGCTCCAAAGCTACTCGGGAGCAAACCAAAATCCTTTGAAATGATCCTTTGATTCCAGTGGCCTTTCTCGAGGCACAGCACGAAGCCCTGGAAGGTGAAGGCTCTGAGCAGGTCGCTGCTCGCAGGCGGGCCATGGGACGGGAGCTTCTTTCTGGCATCTAGAGCCTGTCAAAAACTCCAACCTGCACGATCGGGGGAAGTTTTGAACTTGAAAAGAAACTGATAAGTGGCACCATTTCACTCACCTGCTTAGGTAACGGGTAAATTGTTCTGATCAAGAGTATAGGTCTCTATTTAAGTGAAATACTTACAGAAAATTAATAGAAATTGAGGAAGAGAAAGAAAATTTTCATCCATTTGGTCATTATGATAGAATTAGTTGACAAATGACAAAAATTAGAAAATAAAGTGCCAGGATCAACTCTTAAGACTTTTTTAGATGCTTTAGATGGGTAGCACCGAGTTTTCTTCCTGTTTGTATTTAGGTCAGCCTCACACAACAAAGATAAAATAATTTTGCTTAATTTTAGAAGCCCCTTAATTTCTTCATTACTTTCCTAGCGTTTCTCACCGGCTCCACGGCCTTCAAGCCCAAGACAGTTGCCTGAAGACAAATTAGAGCCCGTGCTTCCTTTGTCTGCTTTAATGAGTGGCTGCCATGGCCCTCGAGACGCTTCCAGGACTGTGAGCTCTTAAATGCCAGTTTTCAATAGGGAAGATATAATTTTAGTTTTTAATGTTTAAAGATTAATTACACGGTAGCCCCTCGGCAGATCCTCCGCTTCCTTCCCCTCCTTTGCCATTTGGTGCTTTAAAATAGTCCAGGCAGGGGTGAGGCTGCCTCTCGTGCCCCCAGAATGTGCCGGGGGTCCCTCTGGCAGCGCAGGGGGATGCCAGCTCTGTCCTGGCACAGCAGCACCCCAGGGCTTCGTTCTCCCGGGGGCTCCACAGGCAAATAATCCATGTTAAAACACGTCAACAAGATGTGCGTTAATAGAAGCGATTGTAATGCTTAAGATGGTGCATTTTTTAACAGTTATTTTAGAAATAATAACGTTTTGCATTTGGCAACCTTCAGAGCACTCCTGGATGCACGCGTTTGCCGCTGCTTGATTGATTTCAGCAATTTCACTATTATAGCAAACCCCGGACATTCACGTCTTATTCCTCGCCTGTTTGTGGCATGAGAAAAGCAACTCCAATTTTAAAAATAATTTTAAATGTTCCTTCATGACTGACCAGCTGCAAAGAAATATTCTAAATCAAAATAATGAGGTTCCTACAAAGTGGGTTCTCTCGCCTGTGCCTCCGGTGAGAAAGTTGAGAAGTTTCTGCTGGTCTCTCCCCATGATCTCCCCATGGACCCTCTCCCCGTGTTCTTGGTCTCCCACGGTCCCTCTCCCCGTGTTCCCGGGCACCCCAGGTCCCTCTGCCCATGTTTGCTGCCAGGCTTTTGGCTGAACACAGACCAGCGCAGGTGGCGCTGGGGCTGGGATGGGAAGAGGGTTTTCTGGAATCCTCCCACCTTGGGTAATGAGCTGTTAGAAGGAACAGATTCTGGAAGCCCTCAGTGCTGTGACCTTCCCCCTCCAGCTGCGGGAGCAATGAAGTGTCTGTTCGGAGCAGTGGGTCCTTCTGAAGGACCATTTTAAAGGTCTTAATAACAGTCATTGGGGAGAAGAGGGGGGAGACCACGGGGCTGGTGAGTCACACCAGAAAATTGCTCTCACTCTGAAGCCAACTGGAACGGACCAAAGGACTCCCAGTTTCCACAGTTCCAAGGTGCCAGGGCCATGAGCCCAAGCTGCCCCTGACACGCTGCCAGCCCAGACAATCCGATTTGGGCACATCATTTCCCCACGTTGGCCCCGAGGTCTCGTGAGCGAAAGGGGCCGGTGCCCGACCCCTGGGCCCCTTTTTGGTGGCTGTGCCCCCCCCGGTCCTCTAGAGCCGTCTCTGGAGGGAGTGGACGGCTGAGATTTGCAAATACCTGGAGCCGTGGGAGAAGCCGGGTAAGAGATGTGATTATTTTCATGAATGATAGGCAGGAGCCCCGCTTTCCAGGGGTGAAACTATATAATATACCAATTCCTCACAAACCCACCAAATAAATCTACATTCTGTATACAGCTTAATTTCAACTTCATAGCTCAAATGTATGTGTTTATTCCTGGGAGTAAGCACTATTTGTAGTTTCCAGTACAATGCAGCTCATAATTTTTTCACACCTCTCGGAGCAGGTGACAGCTTCCTTGCAAAGCCTAATTCATTCTCACCCTGTGCACAAAGCTGCGCTTTTAATGCGCGCGCAAATAACGCATCCGAATAGGAGTGTGGGCAGAGGGATGTGTCCCCAAAACACCCTCTTCTGGGTCCCGAAAGAAGGAGGGACGCCGTGAGCCGCGAGCCCTTCAGCCGGCCCAGCGCTCGCAGCGACAGGAGACCCCACTCTATAATTTCCTCTTGGACAGAGCCCCTTTTTACTTAATTGCAGGAAGGATTGTTATGCTAATTGCTATTTTGCACCGAGTTAATTCTGCAGTGTTGGACGTCTAAATTAAGCTCCCTGCGCCGGGCGGTGCTGATGGGTGCGGGGGGGACCCCGCCCACCCCCTGGCTCCCCCCGAGCGCTGTCACCCAGCATCTGCCCACTGGTCCCAGTGCCCCCTCTCCCCGTGGTGATGGTGGTTCTGGCCCTGTCCGGCTGCAGGGAGCCAAGGGTGGTCTTTGAAACCCCTTAAGCTGTAATATTCTTTGATGTGCCGTAACTGCATTTAGTCAAGTTTTAGGTGTATTTTAATGGTATTGATTGTTAATAACAAAGCTGTGGCTGCTTAATGCCGAAAGATGATTCATTGTCAGTGGGAGCAGAAAGTCTGGGGGCAAAGTATTATTTCTGACATACAGTAATTTCTTCTTGCAGGATTTTTTTTTTTTTTCATTTTCTTTTTTAGCAGCTCTGTGTTTTGGAGGCCGATGAGCGGGTGGGTTCCTGGGAGCATCAGGCTGTGTGTGCCCACAGCCGCGGGAGCGATGGGGGGCTGCGCAGCCCCACTGCCCCCCCAGCAGGCTCCGGCTCCTCCAGAAGCCGGGAATCTGGAGCTGGAGCGGCTTTAATGGGAAAACGTCATAGAAAAGGGACTGATGGGGACCTGCGAGGCTGGGAGCTGTAGGAAGGGGGGTGGTGGGCTGCTCACACCCGGGAAGAGCCTTTGCAATTTCAGTGGGAAACCCAAGGAAGCAGAGGGTGGGCAGGGGCTGGGAAGCCAGGTCCTGGCATCGGGTGCTGGGGGCGGCGTTGGGCTCCTGAGCCGTGGAGGTGGGAGGTGATAACGGAGATGTTCCGTGTCCCACTGAGGGGCGATGGGTGAGCCCCCCCGGGGACCTGTCACACCAACAACATCAATGAAGAACCGGCAGGTCCCTCCTCCCACACTTCCCTATAAACTTTCCCTTTCTTGGTTAATCCTCAGTGGTAACAAAATAGATGCTTCCGATCCGGTTTTAGTTTGCAGATTACTGACGTGCAATGCAAAGTGTATGGAAACGTAGTATACTTTTTAAAATTAGATTTTTTTCGGTGATAAGCCATTCAGCTGTAAATGCATTTCAGTCACACTGTGAAGATGAAAGAGCCTGAGCCTCCATATTGCTCGAAGTAATCAGGCTTGAGGCTAAAGGTGGCTTTCTTTTTAGCTGACAAACAGAAGGAATAAATAACCTGGACACTAAAAGTTGCATTAGGCAAATAAACATTTCCACAAGAATTATGTGTGACATTCAAGGGAAGCCAAATAAACCTTGACTTATGGAAAGCTATCAAACTTCTTGGAGAATTAAATAACGGAAAATCATTAGGTAGCGTTCGCAGCAGCTATTAGAGACTGTCTGTTCTTTCAGGCACTACTGTAAATAAGGAGTGTTTGCAGCCCAGCACGCGCCGTGTTCATCTCCTACCTGGTTCTGAGCGTAATGAGCAATTTGGTTTCACCTGAAACGTCTTTTAATCACGAGAGAGGCGTTTTCCCCCACCCCTGCCCCCCCGGCAGTGCCGGTGTGCTGTGGGGGCCCTGTCCCCATGGGAGTGTTCACCCCCAGCCCCTGGTCACGTCTTGGCCGGGGTCCCTCACCCCCTGTTGCAGCCCCTTTGGGCGCAGCCGTGGAGCATCGCGGCTCTGCCCCGGCGGCCGCGCTGGCATCCCCCATGGGGCTGCGCGGGACTGACCCCCCAAACCCGGGGTGTCGGGGGGTAACGCCAACAGGCTCATGTCGAGGGGAAGGGGGGGTGTTAAGCTCCGTGTGGCAGATGTGGCCCCTCTGCTTTTAACTGAACCCTTGAAGGGTGAGGTGCGGCGACCGCGCTGCGCTGGCGTGACGGGGTCTGTGGCCTCACACTGGGGCAGCCCCCCCAGAGAGGCTGGCGTTTCATTTGTATCTCTGGGGTACCTGGAGATTGTGGCTACGATGGAGATTTCACTCCAAGACTTGGCACAAAGACAATTCTGGTGGTAATAATAATAATAATAATAATATCCTGCAATCGACAGCCCTGCTCTGAGCAGAAATAGCGGCGCTCGGAGCCCGTCGCTCTCTGCTGCGGCAGCAGATTGCACGGGCAGAGCGGGGTTCACGGGGAAACAGATCCAGCTCAGAGCTGGCACAGCTTCTGAGGGCAGCAAACGTGGTTCTGCAGAAAACGCAGAAGTCGACAAGAGGAAGATGGCAGCTCTGCAGGCGGGAGCTGCTGCAGCTCTGGAGACACAGTCCCTCTTTTCAGCTCTGCTGAAACTTTTCTGCCAGTGGTTTATGTGCCGGTAAAAACCCAGGGGAGGCAGCAGCTGCCCTGGCAGCCGTTTTGCCGGGCAGTGGTTCTCGGGCCCTTGGGGAGGGCACCCCCAGCCCGGCTCACGCTGGTCCCTGGAGCTGGTGTCCTGCCGACGGGGCTTTCCAGCGGTCCCTGTGGGGCTGCTCTGCTCTACCAGCATCCATCCTCGTTTGGCAGCGAACCCCCAATTCTGTGTGTTTTCATTGCACTTGTTTTAGCCGTTAGAAGAGCGGAGGGGAGTGCGCTGCTGGGGTGTGTGCGTTACACACCGGCTCCTGTGCTCCTCCAGCCCCCTGGATCCGGCTGGAGCTCCTTGCCGGGGTCTCCCGAGCAGCAGAGGCTTTTCTGGGGGCCTGGGTCCGTTGCTTTCGTCTTTCCCGTGGCTTCGCTTTTTAGCAAAGCAACTCCCGTCTTAATTCCGAGTGTAAGCAGTTGATCAAATAGCTTAAAGGTGATGGCAACTTCCAGCAAAGCGAGCACCCGCGGGGGGCGGCTGCGGCAGAACGCCACCTTAATGTTCGGTTCGAGCAGCAAACATTAGGGTTTTCAATTTAGCAGATGATAGTTGTGGTTAGTTATCTGTCAGATGTGCGGTACCGCACGCGCTGGGTGGTTCCTCGCAGCAGCAGCAATGCCTTTTGCCAGTGATAAAAAAGAGACCATTTTTCTCTGAGAGCACTTTCTATTTACTGATCCAGTGAAGCAGTGCTGGGATCAAAAGCATGTTCTGAAAAGTAATTGATGTAATCAGCTGCACGGAGCTCTGTGCTCACAAGAGAAGTTTTCTCTGGCGAGCCGTAGGGAGCGCGGCAAGACGGCGTTCCATTAGCGGGAGTTCAGCCCCGAGCAGGGGAGCGTCAGGAGGAATCCTCTCTCCACTGCCTTTTCCTGCGGGTGATGTTTCCTCCGGCATCTCTGGAGTCGGCGCCCTCCCGCCTGCGCACCCGCTGCCTCTCAGAGAAGAAGAACGCATCCTCTCCCGTGAAGAAGTCAGCCCTTGGGGTTTCCGAGTGCCCGGGCTCCATCCCTCAGCAGGGCAGAGCCGGGGCAGCAGCCCGAGACACCCGCGGGCAGCCCCTCTCCTCCTGTTCCCGTTCCCCTGCCCTGGCAGCAGCCCCAGCCCCAGCAACGCCGGGCACGGAGCCCCCCCGGGCTGGGGCTGCGCGGGAGCTGCCGGCACCCCCAGGCAGGATGCCCTGGAGAGCTGGCTGCCCGATGCGCTTCACGCCTCGCACCGTTGGCAAATGCTCGCATCAAGGCAGCGCTGAGTTCACTGACTGGAAACCTGAGCAGAAAACGAGAGCAGCTCCGGAGCGCAAAGAAACCCCTGCAGCATCCCCGCAGCCCGCGCATCCCTGCGGTACCCGGGCCCCGGGGACACGAGTCTCCCAGGGAAGCCTCGGGCTGCCAAATGTGGTGGCACCTTCCGTGCCTTGGCAGTGGGGAAAAAGGGCAGGAGGCCCAGTGGAGGTGTCGTGGAGGGAGCTCAAAGGAGCAAATATTGCAGGAAGGTGCTGTGGAGCGTTGAAGCTGTCACCTTGGGCTGCTCCTCGCCACAGCCCGGGCTCAGCGTCGTGGCTGCAAATGAAGAGCCATCGCTCCCCACAACACGCTGCGAGGGCACAGGGGTTGGCAGCCAAGGTATTTCAGACGCCCTCTGAGCTCTGAACGCTGCAGGAGAAGGGCAGGGGATGCAGCAGAGCTGCGGAACCGGCGGCTGCAGCTTTGGGATGTCCCTGTGCTCTGTCGGCTCCAGCTCGGGCCAGGGCTCCCCAAAACCTTTCCCTGCCTCCCCGCCGGGCTCCGCTCTGCCAGGGAGCACCAGCCGGGTCCTCGCTGATGGCGATTTATTTTCCCTGTGTGCGGAGTGGAAAGGTTCTGTGCCACGAAACTCCGCTCTAGAGATCGCTTTAAATTAATCAATTAGGAAAAATGAGTTGTGTGATGTAGAATGTCCTTGCTCCATACAAGCCTTTTGAACTACTGGTTCTCTTGAGGAGATTAATTATGAGCGTAGAGAGCTAATGCCCTTTTAATGGAATCTGTTACTCGGTGCTAAGGAGTGGTGGGTCCCGAGCGCCGGCATTAGACATTCATTGTGTGAGTTCCAGATCAAACGGGAGGATGAGGCTGATGAAGGACGGGCTCCTCGCTCTCGCAGAGCTGAGCTCCACGTGCCGATCCCACGCACGGCACAGGCTGGGAGTCGCTTTAATTGTCTCCTCTGTATGTGATTCCAGAAACTGGCTTTTAACCTGCAGTGAGAAGGGTTGTTTACAAAGCGCATATATTTGCATCTCAACTCCCTCTCCTTGGCTTAATGAGACTCGGAGGCAGCAGTTGGCGGCTGCTGCTGGGCTGCAGGTCCCTGCCGGCTCTTGCGCAGCTTTCTCTGCCTCTGCCTTCCCCTTCTGACTGGGAGCCGGCAGTTTTGGGTGCCCATTCCAAGGTAGTGAAGGCCTGAGATCCTGCGGCTTCCACCAGCCTCGTTAGCCACTGGGACAATTAAGGGTGCCATGTGCAGATGCTCTAGAATTGAAGCACCGAGAGCAGATCCCCTTCCCCAGCAGCAAAGTGCAAATGGGAAGTTGAAGGAAGCAATCTCTGAAATCTTTGTGAGAGGGAAGAGGAGGAACGTTCCAGAATAGCTGAAGGGCCTCTAGGACACTTTTAGAAAGGCCCCTTTGAGCGCAAAGACATGATGAGTTGGGGTGGTGATGGGAGAGGGAGGAGAAGGGCCGTTAGCTGGGGAATCTGGGTAAAGTACCACCTCTCTTGAAGGGATTCAGCCCAGAAAGTACTTTGCAGTCTGGCCAAAAACACAGGCTTCCTAGCGAGTCAGCACATGGGTTTGGGAGCCCATCTACTCCGACTTATCAATTATGGATCTAACTGGTAGCACAGCTTTCTCTGCGTGGCAGCCAGATCTATCTCCAATGTTATTCTTTCTCCATGGTAGAAACAAAACATTTGCTAAACTGAAGAACATTCATTAGCACGCGATGGAAATGACCCAGTATTTTGGTTTCCCACTTGCCTAATTAGTTTTTGCAGATTAGCAAGTAGAACAGCTGAACAATCAATTGGACATATTAATCAGGCCTATTTTGGAAGCTCTAAATAGAGAATATGTTTCGTCTCTTCTTTCATTTAGGATATAATGGCTTGTAAATGGACACACACAACATAAATTACATCCTTTAACAAGAAGAGAGGAGAAAATGGTGAAGTCTAAATAAGGAAAGTGGGATCATTTACTGGCAATTGAGTGGCCTCCATCCTCTCAAACTCCTGAATCAGGGACGCAAAGCCCCAGTCCCATCATGTCCATCCTCCCGTTCCTCCTTTAACCGACCAGTGAGGGTTGGGCAGATCCAAGAGCTTCTTCTCCATCTCAGGGAATGTGAAAAGCGGTAGGGAAAAGACCCAGCGGGCGAACAAGAGGCCCGATGGGGTGGGACGTTTGGGTGACCATACCATGAACAGGTCCCAGCAGAAATACCCAGGTCTGCACCTCTAGCGTGGGATACCTTGAGATCTGCACAGGAATGAATTTCTGTGGCGGGATCCCAGCCAGATCTGCCCCCACCTCCCTTCGTGGATGCTGGACAACGGGCAGGCATGACCTACATCTCTGATGCGTTTCTCAGAAACAGCAGTAGTGTGCTGGCCATGCTCGCCGGCAGCTCCGAGTGGGGAGGAGGTTTGGGGCACTTTGTTCTGCGTGGGGTCATGGCACCGGCAGAGGCTTCTTGAAGTGGCAGAATGGCTGAGCCCGGTGGCCTGATGCTCATTGTGCCACTCAAAGTACAAGTCAAGAGTGAGGTCCTCAGCTTAGGCGGGAGGGAGGAGAAGCAGACGGTGACTGTGCCCGCAGCCACCAGGAGAGCTCGGGCAATCAAAGCAGCAAGGTCAGATGAGAGAGAGGTCTTTTGCAGCTGAAAACCTCTTCTATCTGATCCTGAACGCTGCAGCTTACTAAAGCCTGAGCAGTGATGCTATATGTAGGTGTGAGGCAGACATATAGGCACATTTGGTACATTATTCCTCATTGTAAAGGTTCAATAAAAAATGTGTGGGCTGTTGCAAATTATTTCTACCATCCTTCTTGCAATGAAGTTAACAGCTGACTGCGTTCAAATGCATCAGTTGTATAAATTCATAGGGCATTTTCATGTTTCAATCTAGTTATGTATTTCTAGTTGACCAAACATGTTCAAATTACCATTAACTGCAATCCTATCACCTGGTTCACTGAGCAGAAAGGCAATATCTGCGTTTTAACCATTGCAGGGCTGAAGCCGGAGGCAGAGGGAGAGGAGGCGGAGGAAGGGTGGGAGCACGGGGCTGAGCTCTGTGAGACAGGAGGGGAGACAAAAGGCGTCACAGGCAGCCCCCCGTGATGCCATCCCAGCAGGGACAAGGGGCACAGGGTGATCTCAGCCTCACGGCACCGGCCCAGGCAGGACAGACCTTTGGCAAGTCCAAACGCTGTGTCCAGCCCCAAGTGACGCGGGGACGTGTCCCCCTCTGCTCCTTTCCTGGGTGGAACTGCTGTGTTGATCCCTCTCTGACTGGTGAAGGGCTGCAAATGCTGTTGTGAACTGCATCTCTTCCCAACGTCCTTCCAAAGGGTCCCTCCGCGCCGCCGGGCACTCGGTGAATTATTCAGTGCGACGCTTTGGCTTCTAACGCTGCTGCATCTCGCACCAGCAGAGCTTAACCGAGCCTCTCCGGTGGATAAACGCCTCTGCAAAGCCAGGTCTGAGCATCAGATCTGCCTGGGCTTTCCAGAAGGTCACAGAACCACAGAATACCAGGCTGGAAGGGTCCTCGAGGATTACCTGGTCCAACCTTCCTTGGCAAAAGCACAGTCTGGACAAGGTGGGCTGGCACCTTGTCATAAAAGCGAACCTTAAAAGTTGTTTCTTTGCACTTGTAGGAGCTTGTTTAACCCTCACCTTCTGCCTCCCTGCCAGCTTCGTGTTCTTCATCAGGCCCATGAATCTCTTACTGGTGCCAAATGTTTTATCTACACGTAGGAGCGCGCCCACCATCAGCGGTGCGGGTCGGGCTCCTCGGTCCCAGGGGCAACCCTGGAGCAGAACCGGCCCAGCGGGGCTGAGAAATGGGGAGGGACTGCGCTGTCCCCTTCTGCCCCCACAGCAGCCCCAGCACCATACCCTGTGCCCCGTGCCCGGCGCTGGCTGTGTGTGTCCGTGTGTCCGGCCGGGCTGGAGCTGGGGGGCGGCCGGTGCGAGGGGCAGCTCTCACTGCAGCCATCCCAGCCGGTGGCACGGAGCAGCCGTCCCTGGCAAGAGGAAAGGCAGCAGAAAGGGATGGAAATGAATGTTAAAAATCTCAGCGTGTAGCACATTTGAGACGTGTCTGAATACCGTGTCGAGGAAAATGAGACGTGGTCCAGAGTCAGCATGAATGACGTGGAGATTGCCTGAAAAATTCACCTGATTTTAAGAATGTGATGTGGAAGAGGCTTTTTTTACCTGCAGTTTGGCATGACTTTCCTAGCTCTGCAGGAGAAGCTCCCCTCTGCTGCTGGCAAGCCAAAGGGCATTTTTCATTCTAGAGAGCAATTTTTTTTTTGCAAATTATTAGCCAGAATTCTCTTTTTATTGATAATGCAACTTGCTGCTAAGCAGAATTGTTCCGCTCCAGCTCAGCAGAGACTCCTCCGGTGCAAACTAAAAGCCCGTTGCTGCCGTGTGAGCGTGCGGGGTGTGCTTCCAAGCGGAGGCAGTGTCCGGGGGCAGAGGAAGGCAGAGGAAGAGGAGCAGCTCCCGAGGCACAGAGCCAGCACCTGCAGGAGAGGCAGGAAGGAGCTGGGGGGCACAGGAGATGCCCGGGTTGCTGGGGCAGAGGCAGGGAGACGTGCGGAGGAGGATGTTGGTGCCAACAGTGGAGGTGAGCCAGGATCAGGCTCGTTTCTGATTCCCACATAAAGGCTCATGGTGCAGAAAACACAAGCGGCCGGGAAGCAGGCGGCGGTAGCCAGCCCCGGTAACAGCCCTGACCAGCAGACCTGTCAGCCCGGGCTCTCAGAAAGCTGGAGAAATAAAAAATAAACCAAGGAAACACTCCAGACTGCTGCAAACCTCCCCAAATTACACTCCTGACTTTTACCACCCCACCTGCCTGCGGGTGCCAAGGTGTTAATTTAGTGCAGGTGATGAGGAAAGCCCGTGTGTGGAGCCCAGCGGCGGCTGGATGAGCCCCCCAGCCCGGCTGGGGCCAGGGCCAGCTCAGCATCCCCGCGGGCACCCACGCTGTGGGGCAGGGCAGCACTGGCACCCGGGAGGGGGCACGGGGCAGGAGGGATGGGGTGAGTCGGAGCCTGTGGAGTCAGGCCAGCCCCGGGGCTGGTTCCAGGTGCTTTGGAAGGAGCAGGAGCCAGTTGATGGGCTCTGGAACAGACTCCTGCAGTTTGATGTAGGACTGGAGCTCGGGTCAGCTGGAAGGCTTTCCAGCACCTGGCCGAGGCTCCGCAGCACAAACACCTTCATCAGAAAGTATTTCACCTTGATGATATTCTCCTGTATCTTTTCTGGCGACTGGCTAAGGTGCACCATTATAGTTATTTTGGGAAATCAGTTTAATACGGGCTTTTCTCTCGTTTGATGGCAAGTGGTATATCCCTCCCAAGAGACTGCTGCCTTTCATTGCAGGGACCGTAATCAGATTCTTCATGTATTAGTAATTACCTGGGAAGAAGCTATAAATATAATGAAAATGCCAGTGCTTCCAAAGGGTACCCGTAGTCACTTTCAGAGAAATTAATTATCTGTGAAAATCAGATCAAATAAATAACGTTCTCCTGGAATATCTGATATAATTCATAATTTCAGAGAGTTTAAGACTCGGGAAGGCCACTAGGTCATCTGCCCTCCCCTCATTTGTGGGGTGGGCTGTCACACGTCACCCCGCTGTGGCTGCGGAGCGCTGTCTCTTTGCGGTGGATGGACTCAAGCCCAGGCGGTGTTTGGGTGCAGATGCTGCCCAGGAGCAGAGCCTGCGGCCACATCTGGGGGTGGGTGGCGAAGCCTGGAGAAGGGGTGGGAAAAGCCACTGGTGACCGTGCGGGCTCTGGGCCTCGCTCCTCTCTCACTTTTCAAGAAAGGGAAGAAAGGACCGTTTTAATTAGTGTCTAGTCTCTGTTGCAACTTGACATCTTCATTTAATTTTGTTTGCAATATACATGTAGGGGAGCATGATAATGTAATACAGTAATGATCGTTCCTGAGACAGTCACTTATTCAAAATATTACTCCTGTTTAATCAGTGCAGCCGAGTGATTTATTGACTTGCATAACCGATCTTGCCTGGCGTTTCGCTGTAATTAAAACAACTACATTCCCAGAGTCCATCTGCATGTAATAAATTGTAAAAAACCATGTCAGGGCGACGTTAACACTGATGGTTCACACGTGGCAGTCGAGTCCCTCTGAGCTGGAGCCCGTCCTTTTCCCACTGGATGGTCGGGCAGGAGCTGGGGCTCGGGGGGGCCAAGGGGGCTTGAGGAGCAAACCCCGACACTGGCCATGCCCGGCTGAGCCAGAGAATTTAGGGCTTTTCCCATGAGTGCTCCGTGGGGATAAGGCTCCAGCTTTCTCGAGTGAGGCTGCCCGATGCCTTCTCAATTCATGGAGGGAGGTCGGTGCGAGGAGAACGTGGTGATGTTCAGCAGGGACCCCAAACCAGGGCAGCAGCTGGGAACCCCACGCCAGCTCCTCGCTCCCTTCCAGGCCTTGGCAGGAGCCGGTGAGTTCTCAGCCTCAGCAGCAGAAGGTGATGGTGACGCCAGCGTTTGAAATGCGATGAGTCCGTCTGGTTCTCCTGGCTGGGCTGCCAGGGATGCCAGGGCCGCGGGCGCGCTCCGTTCCCCGTCCCCGCGGGCGCCTGCCCGAGCTCTCCCAGCAGCTCCCCGCTGCCCTGGAGCCGCCCGGCACTTCACTTTTACTATCAGAGGGTTTGTGAAAATCTGTTTCTTTTTCTCTAATCAAATTCCAACAACCCAAACTCAGAAGTATTCTTAAAAAAAAAATGTAGTGGAAGGTGTCAGCTTGTCGTTGAGAAAAGAACAACTGTCAAAACCCAAAGATTTTCTGCCAAAACCCACTGAAAAATGTTGGCTGAAAACTGCAGAGAGAGAGAAGCTGGTCCAAAAGAGTCGGTTTGGGTGTTGTCAGCCTTTTTTTTTTGACAGAAATTCTAAATATTTTGAAGAAAGGGGACAGCTTCCAGGAATTTCTGTTTTCAGCAGCTCCGTTTTCTGTGAGTTCTGACCCAGAATTCCCCTCGGGAGCCGTGCAGGTGCCCAGACCCATGAGAGTCGCGCAGGAGAAGATCCATCCTGGTTTCAGTGGGGCTTGGCTGCTCCCACCGCTGGGAAGGCGCCCCGGGGGGTAGGGGGGGGTTAGTTGGGTGTCGAGAGAAGAGGGTCTTCAGTTCTGCTCCAGTTGTTATTGGTGTGGCGTTTTTTCCTCTAATTTACCCAGTGCTGATTTTCAAGCCTTGTGGAAAGATGAAGATCCGAGTGTGGTTTTGGCCTGAGTCACTCTTAGCCGAGGCTGCACGGAGCCCACGCGCGGTGGTTGGCAGGAGCTGAGACTCCCAATGGGCACGGCACGGGGCTGGCACCGAGGGCAGCGGCCTCAGCCCACGGGCTGGCAGCGAGCCCTGCCCCGGAGGATGCTCGGAGCTGGTACCCGGCGTGGGCCATGGCTGGCACCTCACTGCCAGCCAGCGAGGAGAGGCACGGGGTGGTAAACGGGTTCCTGCTGGGGAAATGGAAAGCAAAAGCAGGTGCCTGCAGTGAAAGCAGCAGCCCGAGGCAGGGAAAGGGCAGGCGGTGCTGCAGGGCAGAGAAAATCAGCCGGATGACTCTCACCCGAGGATCTTATCCAGGTGTTGTGATGCTATTAAAATACTAGGAAAGGACTTAACACCCTCCCCTGCCTTTGCTGCTTCCCGCTGGGCTCACCGAGCTGGAACCAGCACCTTGTGTGGTGGGATCTTCCTTCCCAGCGTTGGCAGCCCCGTGCGCTCACACAGCCCTGACGGGGAGGTGTCCCGGGGCCAAAGCGCTGGTGCTGCCCTTGGGACGCAGCTGCCACCGGCCGGCAGCACCTCCTGGCCCGCTTTCAGCTCTCCGTTCACCTCTAAATTAAAAACCTGCCCCAGGACATAGTTTTTTGTTTCCCAAAGGTTCCCAGGGTCCCGGGCCGCTCCGGCCGGGATGCTCCACGGCTGCGGTCCGCTCTCCGCTCCTCCAGCATCTCTCTCGTCTCTCACACGGGAGCACCGCGCTGCTCTCGCTCGCAGGAGGTTTCTCCTGGCACTTTTGGAAGCCGATATTTTCCGTAGCAGCTTCCCCTGCGGCGCGGAGGCCTGGGCGCTCGCTTCTCCCTGCAGGCTCCGTGGCAGTTGCTCTTCAAGATGAGGGAAGGGCAATGGAGAAATTGGGGTCTTTGGCCACCCACACCACATCATTTCAGAGGAAATTATTTTATTTCTGCCGTGGGTGTGGGAATGGGCTCGGAACCGAAGCGCATGGATGGTGGCGGAGCTGCCACCCCACGGGGAAGGGGTGTCCTCGTCGTGGCGATGGGCGTCCTGCGGGACGGAGGGGTGGCAGCAGGAGATGGGAGCCGCAGGTCGGTGCCTGCATGGGCAGAGCCATGTCCCCCTGTGCCAGGGCAGCCCCTGGAGCCGCCACCAGGCTATTTCATGCTTGGGGAGCTTGACAAACAGGAGTGATTTATGGCTGCGGGGTCTGATTCCCATTGCTGCCGAGGGCTGTGTGTGCCGCTCCAGCGGTGGGATCACCCGGTGTAAGCCACACTCCGAAACATCTGGGGTTTCCATTTTTAAATTAAAGCTGTAGCTGATAAATGGTGCCGTAAGGAGGAGGAACAGGAGCTTGAAGGGGAGTAAGAGGTATCGCACCCCAGGGGTTCCCCTGCAGCGTGTGACAGCAGCAGCAGCAGCGCACGCGTGTCCGTGCCAGGAGAAGTGAGAAGCAGCACAGACGCCACGTGTGCACGAGAGAGAAACCACGGGGGTGTGAGAACAGGCAGAAATCACCATCCATTGCTCTGATGCCTTTGCTGTCCCTCCGGCAGCCAAGAGAGTTGGCTGGATCCATCCTGAGGAGGAGGCGCCGGGGGCACATGGAGCCACCGCAGCCCCGCGGGGTCAGAGGAAAGTGTCGCTAAAAGCCTGTCACCAGCCTGCCCGCTGCTCTCAGCGCCTCCGACTGTCACAGCCAGGGCGCCCTGCTGAGATGGGATGGCACCGAGCAGCCACGGGTCACGGCGGCAGGAGCACTTACATGGGAAGCAGCTGCCTGGCCCCCCCAGGCAGATGGGACTGGGTCTGGAGGCAGAGCCAGTGCCACCGCGGCCGTGCCAGACCCTGTGCCACGGCAGCTCGGGCGCTGACCCGCATGGTCCTGCCTGCACGTGCCACCCAGAGGTGTCCCTGGGCAGGGCACGGAGGTGGCAGTGAGAGATGGCTTCCAGCAGCGCTTGGTAACAGGGAGCTGCCAAACAACCCGTCACCTCTTGCTTTTCCTACACCCCCCTCCCCAGTTTTCATGGTCTGCGTGTGCCGAACGCACACCATCGGCTCAGGAGACCTGACCAAAGCGTCTTCTGCGGAGACACCGGTGGGCCAGCCACAGGTTGCCCAAGGATTGCCGTGACCCAGCCGGGGACTGTGGCCAGTGCCAGCTCTTGGATTGTCCCAGTTCTTGGCAGTTTTGTGTCTTTGGTGTGAGCTGCAGAGCAGGAGCTGGGAAGCAGAGCTCACCTCCTTGCAGACGTGCCTTGCCCGTGCGGTGCCAGTGCTGCCCGTGCACCGGGATGGAGCGGGCACTGCTCCCCACCGGCTGCTCTGCGGCCAATGCCCCTCTCGCGTCCCGGGGGCGCCCACCCAGGTGGTGTGACTGAGCACCTTGGGGGGCAATAATGCTTCTTACCCTGAGCGTGACTGGGCCGGTGCTGTGAGCATCAGCGTGGGCTTTGGGCAGCGCTGCCCGGCGCGCAGCGGGACAGCCGGCACCATCTGTGCAGCAGCCCTGCGCAGGGAGGGGGCTCCTGCCCGGGACCCCCCAGCAGCTGGAAATGAGAGTTTTGCGTGGGCTCAGCCCAAAAAAGGAAAGTTATTCCTGTCTAGAAATAATCCCCGGCTGAGGAAATGGCACCGGCTCCTTGTTCCCGCGCAGCAAGCGTGGAACGGCCGCTCCCCACGACACGCTGCCAGTGAGCGGGGGGTCCCAGGAGGCTCCCCCGGGCATGCAGAGCCCCTTCCCCAGCTCCCTGCCCTGGGCAGAGCCCCCGGCGGCAGCACCCGCTCACAAGGTGCGATTGCCCCCTCCAGTCCCCGCTCCCCCGGCACGGCTCCTGCTCCCGGCCGCAGGGTTGCAGATTTGGGCAATGTTGGGTGTCCCCTCGCAGGACTGCTGGGGCCGGGAAAGACATAAACCAGGAGAGTTAGAGGAGATTTGTTTAATCTGTCCCGACCCCGATCAATTCACAAACACGGCACAGGGTCTGAGGCACAGATCAGCAGAAAATTTCTGATTCAAGTCATAAAAACCCCACCAAATGAAGTCTGTGCTGAAGTGGAAATTGCCTTCACCTGGGGGAAGAGAAGTTATGTGGATCGTTGCCTTCAGCCCTGTAGTCAGGCCCCCAGCCTGTAGAGTTTGGTTTAATTATGCTATTGGTTTTTTTTTTTATATTTAGTGTTAGTAGCTAATCTTTCATTTCAGGCTGTAAAAGAAACTGCGCTACTTGTGCTGGGTTTTGTGAGCGCTGCGGTGCCAGGGGGCAATGTGTCCCCCGTGCGAGGGCACAGCTGGGGTCCCCGGGCAGCACCAAGCCCCGGGGTGACCCCAGCCCCTGGCACCGTCCCCGCAGGCGGTTTCCTCCGGGCACATTCCCCCGCTGCTGCCCGCAACCCTGCGGTGCCCGGTGCTCCTCCCGCAGCCCCATGGCTCTGCCTGGACAGCCCAGCCTTTTCCCCATCTGCGATTACAAATTAGCAGCCTAATCCTAAATATCTTTTTTGCCTGAAGATGGTTGTCTAAATCTGATTTTTAATCTGTTCCTACCAGCTGCTCCTGCTGCAGCCCTTTACAATTTATTTTGCACGTGACTTACGCTGGATAAAAAACTATCTGCCTAATTTTCTCCAATGTCAAACACCCTCGGAGCTGGAGCCGGTGTTTTATGTGTTCTGCAATCCGAGGGGAGCTCTGCCAGCACAGCGGGCTCTCCTTCTCCTTGGGATTTATTGACTACAGCGAGGTCCTGCTCTAATCTTCTCCTCTCACACCCCCTTTCTGTCCCTAAGAGCCGCTAAGCTCCTTGGCTCCCCCGCATCATCTCCGTCACGGGCAGAGCTGGCACTGGCTTATGCCCTGCTCAGTGCTGCTGAAGTGCGGGGCAGGGCTCTGCATCCCAATCAGCACGGGTTCCCTGCCGTGAATAGCCTGTTTGATGCGGGCTCTGGGGAAGAGAACCAGGCTCGCTAAAGAGCGAAATCCTTCCAAAAGGGATTTTAAATACTTCAGATAAATCTCACTAATGGTAAATCTGGCTATTCACTCCCAGCTCTTCATACACGGGATTTGACCCTTTATTATGTTAATGCGAGCGCTCGGCGGATGCTGTTCCCTCTGTTCGGGTTCCCCATCTCCCCTATTGTCTGCCATCAGCCGCCCCCAGCCCTCAGCTGGAGGTCCCAGTTCCCCCCCAGCCCTGGCCCTGCCTGTGCCCCAGGACTTGCCCCTTATACTGGGAGGGGGCAGCGGTGGGGGGGTGGTGGCCTTGGCCTCCAGGAGCTCCTGGGAATGGTGAGTGCCAGCCCAGGGCAGGTGGGACCAGCAGCACCCACTCCCTGGGTTTGGTCAGAACCACGGTGGATCGATCGCTTCCAGCTAAAGGGGAGAGGAGGGAGAAATTAGCTCGTTCGTTTGGGGCGTTGCAGCTGGTCGCTGGTCCTTATTCTGTGGTTCTCTGGTCCAGGCTGGCCGGGTGCCCCGGGGCTGCTGGCACACACACGTGTGCCAACACCAGCCCCAGCCCCTGCAGCCGCAGCTCCAGGTGCCCAGGGTTCTGCTCTGCGTTTCGGGTCTGTCGCGCAGACAGCGGTACCCTGGGATCCAGGCCGGGAGATGAGTGAAAAACCACATCAGGGTCTTACCGAGGAAAGAAAAGCAAGAGCATAAGAAGCCTCAGAAAATGTTCTGGAGAAATTTATGTTTTGGCATTCCTGCCTGCCTGGGGCTCGGCAGCAGCTGCCGAGCAGTAACTGAGCTGGGCAGAGGTGGCAGGAGCAGCACTGGGCCATTGTCCCCATCACTTGCTCCACCGGCCCCAGGGGAAGGTGCGAAGCAGGAATCCGTGAGCTGCGCCCTCCCTCCCCTGCTGCGGTGGGAAGCCCAGGGGAGCCCCCGGCCAGCAATTACCTCACCAGCCCCCGTGTCTTACCCTCTCTGGAGAGAGCTATCAGCAGTGGGTGCTCTCGCCTGGGGATCGCCCGAGAGCCGTGGCGCATCCTTGTGCGACGCCATCCCTCGGTTTAGCAAAGCCCACGGGACTTCCCGTCGCTTATAGTGTTCTTGGAGGGACCCTGGGGGACCAGAACTTCCAGTTTGCTCAGGATGTTTCTCCCTCTCTCTGTAGGAAGCGCGTTCCCAGCCCCGCTGGAGCCCTGCGCGGTGCATGCGGATGCTGCCCCGGGAGCACGGCCGCGGGCACCGCTGGGCTCAGCCCCCCGGGAGCCCCGAGAAAGGCAGCGCAGGAGCTCGGCAGCGAGCGGCGGCTGCAGGTAAGGCCTTCGGAGCCGGAGTGGGACCTCGCAGCCCCAGCCCCAGCCATCGCCCGGGCTGCGAGCCGCTGGCGCTGGAGCAGGGATGCCTTCCCTGATTGCTAATTTAGATTTTCCTGCCATCCCACACAGTGGAATCAGGGGAAATAAAATTACAGAGTTATTCACTCTTTTTGTACAACTGATGCGCTGATTACCTGTCAATCACGGAATTGCATTAACATCTGACAGTGTGTGCATAACAATTACCCCCATCAAATTAAGGAAACCTTTCACACTCAGAGACAGAGAGAGGGAGGAAATTCAATCAGCGTAATTAGCTCAATCAGAAAAGAACTTCTTTTCATCAAGAAGGGGAAAAACGCGCAGCAAAGGCAGGGTGGGAGACAGGTATCTCTCGGGGCTGAGGGGGGCTCAGGCACTCGCCGCAGCGACGCTTGGCACGGTCTGGCCAAGGGCTCGCATCGCCAAGCTCCGTGCTTCCTCCCACCCACGCTCCTCCTCTCCAGCTCCCAAAATCCTTTTCTGCAGTGTCTGAGTGAGCTCCTTCCCAGATGCTCTGCCTGCGCTCACAGGGGCTTGGGGGGTGCCCCAGAATTGTGGGGCCGGAGTGGGGCGGGGGTGGCGTGCTCTCAGGGGAGGATTTGTTTCATGTTCCCCATGGAGGGGAGGGGGATGATTAATGCTAATTACTAACAGCAGAAACAAGAAAGAGGAAGAAAAGCTCAATTAGCAACAACGCAAATGAAGCTGGTCTAGTGCTGCTGAGCGATGGCGAGCATGGTCCCAGTGGTGCCAGGGCTGGGCTGGGCATCGCCCCGCTCCCTGGTGTTCCCAGCCAAACCCAGTGTCATCACCTGCTGTGCTGGGAGGGACGGGGAAGCCGGGGCTGACGGGTCTGTCCTTTCTGCCCTCTCCCTCTGTTAAACTCGGTGACGAAAGGCACGGGAGGGTCGCTGGGGTGGAGGTGGCTGGACACGGGATCAGACCTGGTGGGCTCGTCCAGCGAGTGAGAAACCCACCTCGGCTGGGCTGGGAAAGGGACGGGTGGAGGAGCTCCCCGGCCTCTCAGCACAGCTCCCAAAGCCAGTGCAGGGGGGAAGGAGGCGCCTGCGTGTGAGACAGGCTCATACGCCAAGTGACTCCTGAATTTTTGCTGAGTTAATTATTTTGTAATTAAATTCAAGTTGAAAGGCAGAAGTGTTCCTGCCACTGAGACAGCAGCTCCGGGGGAGTGAGCTGTAGCAGGGTCCGGTACTCCTGGTGGGTGTTCTCCAGCTGCGTGTGCTGGGAAGGTTTCACCCAAAGGGGCCGTTGTCCTGGGCAGGTCCTTCAGCACCAGCTGTGACCCGTGTCGGGGCCAATTGCCACCAGAGCACCTGGGTCACCCTGGGGTTTGTGTGGGATTCACCGTGTCTGGGCTCACTCTGCTCCTGTAGGAAGCCTCCTGTGCTGGAGGTGAAGTTGAAAGCAGTTGGGGTGGGACAGTGTTTCCCACCTCGGGGATGTTCTGCGGTGGAGGAGCTACTGCAGGGTGAGGCTGAGGGGTCTGTGGGCAAGAGCCGAGTGGGGCTCAGGGCTGGGAGAGGGCAGGACCCCGCTGTGAGCCCTTGTAAGTAAAGAGTTCTGCAACTTTAAGGACAATTAGCATGAGAACAGGTTCCTGGAGAGGATGTGGGATTCTTGATGTCTAAGAAGAGGGTAAATGAGCGTCTCCAGGAGCAGCGGAGCAGAGCTGCTCTTGCCTGAGGCAGGCAAGTGGCCCCTCGCAGTGTTTTTCTGTAGTTCTGTGATGTGCTCGTTAGTGGTTTTCCCATCTCAGCCCCACTTCTAGGAGCAGGCCCAGCTTTGTAGAACAATGCAGGAGACTGGCAGGACCCGATCCCTGCCCACCAGCCTCCACAAACCACCAGCTGATGAAGGTGAGAGAGCAGGAACCTGCAGGCGGACTGGCAGAGGTGCAGGTAGCTGTGGCACACGCCGGTGCCCGATCTCTTGGAGCGCAGGTGGGCGGTACGAAGTCAGGTTAATTTTCTTTTCCCAAAACATGGTCTATAAATGAATAAGCAAGTAAATAAAGCAGTCCTCTCTCAGCAGTCTCCCTGCCATCTGCTTACCATTACCAGCTGGCATCCACCCATGAGTTTATATCCCTTTCGTTCCAGAGGATCCAAAGCATCCTGCAAGCTTTGGGCAAGGTTTGGCTCTCCCCTGCACCTGCAGATGTCCTCCGTAGCTCAGAGCTGACTTTGTCCTTTAGAAAGCTGATATTAAGGGTTATTTATCTGCCCATTGCAGTGCAGACAGCCCTGGCCAGCCTGGTGCAGGGTGTCAGGCTGCTGTGGGCACCGGCCCTGGTCCCTGTCCCCCCCGGGGCTGCTCTGTGGGGATTCACCTCCCCAGAGAAGCAGCTTCTCCCGCACGGGCCGCAGGCGGCTGCAGTGGAAGCTCTGTCCCAGCACGTGCCCGAGAAGTTTCTCCCAGCTCTATGGCCAGAGTCAGACAAGGAGGAGCAGAGTGAGGAATTACAAGCAAATTGTGCACAGATGTCAGGCAGAATAATAAGAGATGCAGGGGAGGCCCACCAGGGCAGCCTGATGAGGCAAAAAATGCTCTGGGCTGGCTCCAGCAGCAGCTGCCGTCCTGGAGGGAAAGGTGCGGGTGGGGGGAAGGAGCCGGCGCGGGGTCGGCGGAGGCACCGGAGGCACCGGGGGGCTGCGGGTTGTCCTCCCGCGGGACGGGTGCTCGCAGGCACAGCGGCTGCTCTGCTCCGGTTGCGCGGCAACATCGCATTAGGATGCAGGATTGAAGCATCTTGGCTCCGGTGCTTCCACTTACTTATCTGGCAAATTGGGGAGACGGAGGCAGGTTTCCCTCTCCTTCCAGCTCGTCCGTGGCTGCAGAGAGGGAGGGAGGAGGGCAAAGCCCCTGATCAGGATGGCTCATAAAAGGGGCAAGAATTCCTTGTGGAGTAGTAAAATGAGTATTTTGGTTCTCTTGCTTGCATTTCCTTCCCTTAACCGTGGTCGGAGTGAAAACTTTATTGCTTGAATAGCTTGGGCGAGTCTTGCTCGTTGCTGTGCAGAAACTTAAAGCCCTTCTGCAGAGAAGAGCTGTGTCGGTCTCCCCCTGCCGACCCCCCGGCCGGGAAAGGCGATTCATTAAAACAGCCGCTTCTGCGAGGGTCGGCGCTTCCCGGCGCTGCCCTGTGCTCACCCACCCAGAGCTTTGCCCTCCCAGGTTTGGGGGGATGATGGGGGGCGGGAGCCTGGAGGCAGCGTGTCCCCGGCAGCGATGCTGCTCCCCCCACCTGGGGCGCAGCCACCAGGAGCAGCAGCCGGGGGTTCTCGGGGGGGTACGAGGGTCCCTGCGGGATGGAGCCCAGCGAGCAGGGCATCACCTCCCGCCTCCGGCTGACAGAGCACAGCCCAGAGGCATGGGCTGGCAAGAGAATAAAAGCCCACCCTTTTAAACACCCCAAAGAGGAATTTATTTACTCATAAGAGTAAAGATCAAAACTAT
>VZRU01017896.1:0-12404 GCA_013398155.1 Pedionomus torquatus | reverse complement strand
GGATGATCTAGGGGTGGGCAGGGAGGGTTTGCTGCTCGGGGCGAACTTATTTCTCCTCTGGCATTGCCGTGGCATCAATCAGCGTGATTTGCGGGGCGAGCCGTGGAGTCCTGCAGTAATTAGCCCGTCCCGTTAACGCTCAGCCTGCCTGACCTCCCGCGGCGGCTACAAGACAGACTCATGGGGTGCCGGGGCTGGAAAGTGGCCGGGAGCCCCGTGCTGGCCCCCTGCTCGCCCCGAGGGATGCTCCGGGGGGGTCAAGCCGGCGCAGCCCCCGCGGGACCGGGAGCTGTTCCTGCTGGGGGATCCCCCCGCCCCTGCCGCTGCCCCCAGCCCGCTCCTGGGCAAAGACTCAGCTGGGACCGCGGCGGAGCGCGGGCTGGAGCGACAATCCAGCACCCAGGTAAGGACCTCCTGCCCCTGCTCGCAGCTTCTCGTGCTTAGAACGCTGAAGACAACAAGGTTTGACATGTCAGGCTATTGAATAAATAATAACCATCAAAAATGTCAGCATTTAGGTTTTTATTTAAATCTCCCAGCCAACAACACTAACTTAAACTTGATGATGCACCATTGCAGCCTCCGAGAGCGCTCTGCCTGCCAAACAATATGTTCCGTGAAAACTGATATAATCTGCTTGTTATCTGCAGCACCGCCTCGTAGTGGTGCTTTATTGATTTTCTGCACAATCACAGTAAAAAGTATTTTTTTTTTCCCCCCTCTGGTATCTTTTTATGATTCTGGAGGATTTGTTTCCGCTCATCTGTCATTTCTCACCCACTCATATCTTGGCTGTTTTATGATGGTAAGGAGAAAAACAACCCACTCTTGATTTGCTCAACCACATGAACAAACATAAAGCTGACAAGGAGGGGGGGCGGGGGTGCACGGGCAGACAGACAGACAGACAGACGGGCCCCTCGCCGCGGGGGCACTCGCAGCAGCTCTGCCGGGCAATGCCGGGCGGTGGCACCGACTCAGCCCCTCGCTGCCGGGGGAGGAAGCCCAAACATTTTCTAAATGNCTCGCCCTCTCCATCCTGAATGAGCCGCACGGAGGGAGCATCACCAGGGACCCGTCTGGCCCCGCAGAGCCCGTCCCGTCCCAGCACCTCGGGACCTGCAGCAGCCCCAGAGACTCCTTGGCTGAGGCAGAGAAATCACAGCCGGTGGCTCCTCTCCACGTCCCCTCTCCCTGGGCGGCACCAACCACGTCCCATGGCGGCCACGTCCCCCCTGGGGCAGGACGGGACGTGCTGGGGGCTGGAGCGGGGAGGAGGACTCGGTGGGAAGGTTCTGGCACCTGACGGGGTGACGGGTCCCTGCCGAGGCCGCTCTGGGGCAGGAGGGGGGGTCTCTGCTCGGGGACCCGGGGAGGGCTGAGGTTCTCCTGGGGAGGGAGCGGGCTGCAAGGGGGTGCAAGGGGAGCCGGTGAGGAGGCAGAGGTGTCACGGCGGTGGCCGTCGGGTGTTTGTCCCGTCCTTGCTGCGTGGGTGAGCATCCTCCCAGCTCACGGCGGCGCCGTGTGGGGGGAGCAGAGCCCAGGACCCCCTCTGCGCCGCGCGCTCAACCCCCAGCAGGAGTCTGAGGTCAATTTGCTGGAACAATGGAGAATATTCCCTCCTGATGAACGCCCGTTTGCCTGTAATTTGTTACAAGATGATGAGACTTAAAGGACGTGTTCAGCTGTCGGGGACGTGTGCTCTTCACATTTGTGACCTCCGGTGGCGTTTACCGAGCCATCTTCCAGGGACTCTCCCGACTCCCAGCACTGACAGTGCTGCAGTTTGTCTCTCTCATATTTTTTAACGCGGCAGGGCTGGATGTTTTACATTTAGGAAGCCTACCTGGGCCTTGGTGAGATTTAGATGCTTTGAAATGTCACTTGCCATATGTTGCCATTATTATTATGAACAGCATTCAAACGAAGAGCTTGTTCTCAGGGATCTGTCGTGCCAGAGCGTCGCACGCCTCAGGGTGCCAGAAGAGCCCCTCCTTTAAATGCCAGTAATAATCCCATCCCCTGCCAGGGAGTCCCCAGCCTGGGAGGGGAGCCCTTTGAGATGAGGTCGTGGACGCGGTCGGGGCGGGCAGCGCATCTCCAGCAGCCCCCGCATCGGGGTGCCAGCGTGGCACGGGGGTGTCGGGCAGGACGCAGCAGGACGGGAGCCCTCTCTGCTTGTGCGGGGGCAGCTGGAGCACAGCGCCAAGCCCCAACGCTGGGATGGTGCTTCTGCTCTCGCCCCACCACTTTGCTTCTACTTTCTTGTAAAGAAGGCAAGGAGACAGAGGGGGGAAAAAATGTCTTTGCATTTCTGAGAGTTATGAAATAATCATGTGGTGTTTCCCTTCATCGCTGCCAATCGCAAGAGCGAGCTCTCACAAAGAATTAGTTTGCACTAAACCTTTCGTAAATCTCTGAAGCCACAGATGAGAGATCACGGAAGGGGAGATTAGGACTTTTAAGTTCAATTCATTACCTCAAATTAGCATCAAACCACACAGCCACGCGAGCAGACCCGACCTGAGCTGTTCAATCCCCGCGGCTCCCGTGGGATTAGTCGGAGCAGGTTGGGAGGGGAGCAGGGCTGGAAGGAGCAGCTCAGCCACGATCGCGCTCACAATTGTGTCTTCTCTCCCGCTAGAACGTACCATTGCCTTGTTAGGCAAAATAGACTTTAACATTGATTTATCATCCCCATTGGAAAGACGTTCTGCCCTGGTTTTCCATGTCCATGGCCTGGGAGCCCCGTCCCTGCCCGCAGCCGCGTGTCCTCGGCCGGGTGGGAAGGGAGGGAGGACACCTCCTTCAGTGGTACGTGTGCTTGTCTCCCTGAGAGGAGCAGAAAAGGGGGGACAGGCTCTGGATAGTGTTATTATTATTTGCACCTATCAAGAAAAAAGGTCTGTTGCAACCTGGAGACATCAGAGGAAGGAGCTGCTGACAGGGATGGTGGCTCCCGCTCCCCTGCTCCATGGGAAAATGTGTGAATAAATTATTACAACTCCAAGAGCAGCAGAAACTTCAGAAATAATTTCTGAAACTGATGACTGTGAAATTTCAATAATAACACTGCGGGGTGCTGGGAGGAATCAGGGCAGTGGGAAACCCAAAGCTGGGCCACCGTGGTTCCCAAGGGGGGCTGCAGGGGGACGTGCTTGTGAGAGCTGGGGGGCAGAGGGACAGCTGAGCCTGGCGGGAGCCAAGAAGCACGAGGCCCTGGGTTGGCCCAGATCTCTCTGTAGTTTTGGGAAAACTCAGGGCAGAAGTTACACCAGAGCCGCCAGATAAGGTTGTTTCTGTGTTGGTGTTCCCTTGGCTTCACGGTGCTGAATCCTGGAGGAATTGTCCTTGCGGAGCACCATGGTCCTGCCGGGAGCATCCCGATCCCGCCAGCCCTTCTGGAGGGGCGAGAGTGGAGCACGCCAAGGGCATGGCAGACTCCAGCAGCCCGGGGACACGCTGTGCCCCCTCCCCGTGCCAAGAGCCCGGCTGCGGAGACAGCTCATCACTCAGCACACCATCCAGATTTATTTATACGTGCACAACAGAGGGAAATGGCTTTGCTGCCGGGATCAATCCTTCAATCTAATGCCTCTCACTCCATTGTAACTGTATCTCATGACCTTCTCAGGGATTTTCAGGTTTTTCACTTGAAGGAACAAGAGCTGTGGAGAGAAGGATGTAAGAATAAAGGAAAGAGCTCTCTGGTTTCCATCCAGCGCAGAATGACTTGGGCAGAAAAGGAGAAGTTACGACTTGAGTTAGACCTTTGCTGCTCCCGGTGATGCTCTGTCTTGCGGCTTTGTGGTTCTTAATGCAGAGGTCACCTACTTGAGCAGCTTCTGCTGCTGTGACGTGCCGCTGCCAACACGCTGCCCTCGCGCCAGCCCCTGTGCCAGGGGAGCAGGGCTGACTCTGGGCACCGCCACAGCTCCTCTGCCACATCCAAGGGGATTTGCCCATGGCAGAGGGAGGCAGGAGGGACGGGCAAAGGATCCTGCCTCCTCCAGGCCACAGTCACCAAAAGGCCTGGTCCTGGTTTCAGAGAGAGTTAGTTTTCTTTCTAGTGGCTGTTGTGTTTCAGATTTGGAATGAAAGGAATGCCAGTTGTTTTAGCTGTTGCCAGGTGATGTTTACATTTTTCAAGGATGTTTTTCAGCTTCTCCTAGAAGCTAAGAAGCACAGGCGGAACTATGGACTGCCCGATAGAGCATCCCGTAGCATGGATGTTGTGCTCCTTACATAAATGGGGGCTGGCCCGAGGGGGGAGCCACGATCACAGCTCAGGATGGTGCCAATTCTCCATTCACCCGGGCGTTCACTGAGACTGACTCCTGTCTTTGTCATTATTATTTTCCTTTTCTGTTATTGTTCTATTAGACCGTCTTTATCTCAACCCCCATTTTTTTCCCGCTTTTTCTCTTTCCCCTCCTTTTCTTCCTCTTCTCCCCACCTTCTGGAGGACGGGGCTTGTGCTCGCGCAGCCAGAGCCAAGGCCAGGATGGCTCGGGGACTGCCCAGCCCTTCCTGGGGGTGCCAGGGACCGGGCTCAGTGGCTCCCAGGGCTGGTACAGGGAGCCCCGGTGTGTCCGGCATCCCCAACCCTGCGCTGAGCGGCCAGGAGGGTGGCAGGATCGGGAGCCGAGTCCCTCCCTCCCCCATGGCTGCCTGCACGAGGGCACGCATCCCACAGCCGTACAGTAACAGGCCATTAATTATGCCATTTAATTAGATAACGAATATTCATATTTCAGTAATGACTCTGCTGCTCATTCTGCATTTAGCTCCTCGTGCTGCAGTGACGCAGCCTTTACCCATTCGCTTGCTCCTAATGAACAACCACTTAGAATTTTAAAAAGTGGAGGATATCTTTCTGAGTTAATTAGCTTGAAATTAGCTTAATCACAGCTCATTTAAACTTATCTAAACAACAGCACGAGGAACTCTCGGAAAACTTGGGCTCAGCCTTACCCAGCTCTCCACCCGCAGTGCCAGCTGGCCGGGGGTGCCAGCCCTGCTCCGGCTCCGCTGCGGCTGCTCTGACCTGGACCTCGCTCCTGCAGCAGGGCAGTGGGATCCTGGCACCCAGACATGGGGCTGCAGCACCCAAATCCCACCCCTGGACATTTAAACAAACAACAGGAAGGCTCCTGCCAGGGCACACACGGCTGCTGGCAGCATCGATGCCAGCGCAGGGCAGAAAAGGCAGGGTAGGGCTGGGGGCTGAGCAGGCGGGAGAGGCTGGGGAGCGCCAGGGACCCCACGGGGCACGGGGGAGGGCACAGGCTGGGAAGAGCCCCACGGAAAGAGCCCTTGGGGCCACAGGGGAGGGCAACTGCCCACGTCGGAGCACCTGCCAGAGATGACTTCCATTAATACGTTGTGTTTCTGTGTGAGCCGGTTCCCGGTTCCGTGAGCACCGGGATCTGCCGCTGATCTATCGACTGCACCCGCGGCAGCTGCCACCAGGTCATTTCGCTGCCTGCGATGCGCCTGAAGACACGTGTCCCTGGCTGGGCTTCACAACAAAGAGCTGTGACTTAGCAGTTCTGTGATCCTGTTCAGCAGAAGGTCCTGTTGGGTGGACGGGGATGCCCGTGGGCGGTGGCTGCAGGTGGATCTCATCGCAGCCTCCTGTCCCGGTCCCCAGGTCCTGCTGGTTCCTCCTGTGAGATGTTTCAGTCCTTCTCCCTGGTTGCAGACAGTCCACAGATGCGACGCGTCCTACTCCTTTCCGAGTCAGATTGATTTGAATATTAATTGTACGTGACCTGTTGACTTCAGCTCATGCAGAATCCACCCCACAATTAGTTTACTTAACTGCTCTGTCTCCTACAATAGCTGTCAAGAATAATGAATTAACCCCGAATTTGATCCCAAACAGAGAAACTTCACACTGGAAGAGAGTTATTATTTCATGTGCTTTTCAGAGTTCTTGAACTCTATGTTAAGATCTAATCAATTGAACATCTGGGGTTCCTGGAGGCTGAGGCAGAAGCATGCAATATTTACATCAATATTCTGAGATCAAAGGCTACAGGTCTTGGAAAGAAACCACCATGCAGAGGGATAAAATAGAGAGAAAGAAATCAGAGCTGAAATCCAAGTCCTGCTGTCCTCTCCAGACAGAGCCTGGCTAGAGGAGGACGTGAAGAGGTCCCTCAGCGTCCTGGGGACACCACTGGGACCGTCGAACGGCAGCAGGGAGGCTGTGGTGGTTTCTTTCTTCAAAGGGAGCAGGTAAGATCGCTCAGCTCCTGCAGAACACAGCGCCTGTTCCGACGCTGGGTGCTGGCAGCTGCTAAAGGCCTTCTGTCACCTCCGGCCGAGCCACCGTCCCCCTTTGTTCCCAAGGGAGCATCTCTGGTGGGTTCGACAGAGCCCTGCAGTCCTGGTGGGCTGCTGTGGCCTGGGGTCCCCTGCCAGGGTGTCTGTGCCTGGCACAAGTTTGGGACGTCTCAGGGAGCGCGGGGCCAGGGCAGCCCGGGCAGGGGTCCGGGGATGCTGCTGCGGCACACCTCAGGGGGTGTTCATTCCTCTGCTCCCCGAACCACCACGTGTCTCCTCTGCTCTTAGCTTCGACTTCAAAGAGGAAGGAAGACCCTTTAATGCCAAGTTTCATCTTGCAGAGCAAGTTCTGCAGCAAATCCCCCCTGCGAGCGCCGGGGAGCTGCGCGGCAGCAGGAGACGCTGATGGCGGTGCCAGCCCGGCTGCCCTTACAAATACAGAGGAGAGCGGAGAAAGGTGAAAGCAGAAACCCTCAGAGATCTCATTAGTGGGAAGCATCCTCCGACTCATGCCTTATGGTTGTCGAAGCCTGGTCTGATGAAGCATTCACCCCAGAGCATGGGGAGTGTGTACCTGCACACGAAGGGGAGCACCGCGGCCGGGCTGGGCCGGGAGATGCAGTTACCCCCGACGGGAGGGGTCTGGGCTGTGGTTCTGCCCCAGCACAGGCGGTGTCAGCAGACGGCTGCCGGTGTCCCGGCTGCGGGCTGGAGAGCTGCCGCTTGGTACCGGCTGCCGAGCAGGGGCTGGGGATCATCCTGCACCAAAGCGTTTCTGCCTCCCCCCCGCGCCCCCGGAACGGCCCCCGGGGAAGCAGCAATTCAGGCACAGCCCGTGTGGTGCGTGGGTCCGGCCCCACGTCACGGGGGTTATTTGTGCTCCCTGGCTCAGAAACCAGCCCTTGCTGGTGGAAGCCCCCCCGTCCGCAGCCCGGTCAGTTGGGGCGGAGGCAGATCCCCCGGCTGGGGGGGGGCTCAGCCCAGCACCGCTCCCACCGCAGGGTCGCTCCGAATGGATCATTTCCACCACGCTGGTACTTGACAGAAGCTGCGCCCTTCGAGGACACTCATTTCCCGTGGCATGAAACATTTAAGTACTATTTAGGGCCTGTTTCACCGCTCTCCTATTTGTGCAACTCTCATTAGCAACAGGACGCCTTGTGCTGCGCTGGCGGTGGAAGGGACTCCTGTGTTTTTAAATCAGACACAATACAGGAGCACTTCAGGGCTCCTTCAGAAGAGAAATCAACACCGCTCTAACCACTGCAACGAGATGCTCGGTCCCTCTGGCTTAGTCATTTAGTCTGCAGTTAGCAACAAGGTGAATTTTAATTTCAGACCATTTTTTTCAGGCGGGCTGCTCTTTGTGTGCGCTGCTGTTCCAACAACAATGCGAGCCATATGGTGCCTCCAGCGCTGGGACTGCAGCCACGGGGTAACAGATGCAAAATGGCCCAAGACAATAGATTTCAAAGTTTGCCTTCTCACTTTTGAGGAGTTGGAAGAGCTACCAAACACAACAACATGAAATATTCAGCAAATTAAACATGGCTGGAGTACACGAAGTCCAGCCCTTCTGGAAATTATTTATTCTGGGGACCCTTTCTAGGACAATTTGGAGGCTCGGCTCCAGAAATCACGTCTCAAGATGCTGAGAAAGAGGGGCTGCCCAAGAGCAGCTGAAAGCTTCTCTGTGGGTTGCGCTGGAGCGGGAGGAGCGGTGAGATGGTGCCCTGGGGACCTTCCCTGGGTGAGAAACCCCCCAAACTCTCCCTCGTGTTTCCCACCCAGACACTGGCCTCGCCTGCGACACACGACTGGGCTCCGCAGAGTCCCAGCTCACCCAGGCAGACAAATCCTATTTTCCAAGAACTTCCACTGGCTCAAAATAATAGAAATAGACAAAAAGGCAGCTTTAGGGATAACTCTTCCAGCGCCTGCAGAGGAGAGCTGGTGGAGAGCAAGTCAAGACAGTTCCCAGCCCATGTCAACGCTGGGCTGAGCCCCCACTGGAGCTTGGCTGGGCCCCGGCTCCTGCTGGCCACCGTGTTCCAGCCCCAGGGAAGGATGGAGCCTGGAAAGCCACGGTCCCCGGCTGGGACCCTGCGGGGAGCGATGGAGGATGCTCTGCTCGGGCTCGCTGCTCCCAGTGCACGGCCCGAGCTGTCCCGAGCTAATGCTGCTCATTAGAAGAGACGTTAAACCACGAGTTACAAATGACTGCGGAGCTCCGCAAATGTCGCTCCCATCGAACTGGTATTCACTTATTGATTTGTATTACACAAGTAGATAAATACTTAATCTGAGCAGCAACAGCGCTCTCATCATAAAGTGAATTAGTGTTTAAAGTGTGTCTGGCTCATTAGCAGCCGAACTGCACTTTGTTTCCAGGACTGCCAGCCAAGCCCTTTAATTACTGGCATCCTCGGCGCAGCCCATCAGCCGAGCTCCCCCAGGCTGCAGAACCGGGCAGAGCTGCAGCCGAGCTGCAACACGCTTCTGCAGCTCCAGCACAGGGGTTCTGGGGGCACCAAGGCTGGGGGGACACAGCCCCTCGGCCCCCCAGCCCATGGCCCGTGCTCTGGGGCCGATGTCGGTGGGTTTGGGGCTGGGGCCAGCTCTGTCTGCGCTGCCTTCGAGCAGCTCGTGCCATCCGTCTCCCCACCAGTGGCTCTGCAGAGGGTGCCCCAAGGGTGCCCCTCCTGCTCTCCCACCGACCAAACCGCTCTGTGGCACCGGGGCTGGCACTGGGGCTGGCACCAGGGACGGCACACTGGGGAGGTGCTGTAGGCACAGCTTAGGGCTGGCAGAAAGGCCACAGTAAGGAGGCAGGAGAATTGTAAATAGTTTAAAAAGGTAATTAAGACTTTGGACAACTTTCTTATTACAGATGAGAACTAATATTGATAGTGTTCTTCCTGGGCTATTCTCCTGTGAGAGGAATTGCTGCAGAAAAGCAACTGAACAGAATATTAAAAAAAAAAATAATCCATTCTCATCATCCCCTTTCACATCCCGTCTCCCTTCCCAGGGCAACTCCTCCCCTCCCCTATCAACAAACAAACCGTTTGGCCCTAATTAGGCAGGACAAGTGCTAAAGTCAGGAGCTGGGAGAGCAGGGAGATGGATGGGTGGGATGTTCCTCACACCCCACGTCGTGTCCTGCCACACGGGGTGGGGACCCGTCTGGGCCGATTTACTTTAGATTTGAGCTGGGAGTAAATTGGAATACATGAATCATCTTGACGCCCACGCTCCTGATGGATTACCTGTCTTGGCAGCTTGTTCCTCTCCTTCCACAGACTTTTTTGTTCCTTTCATGGAGTTTCATTTCCCAGACACAGGAGGGTTCTTGCTCTGTGCCCGTGCCCTGGCATGCCTAGGAGCCCAGTGCTGCTCTCCTGATGCTCCTGTGGCCAGGCTGGACCAGCAGCTCTGTGAGGGACTTGCCGTGCCAGACTGGCCAGCAAGCAGGCTGGTTGGAGCCGGGGTCCCCCTCCAAACCCCAGCCTGCCAGTCCTGAGTAGCTTTGGGCTGCACTAGTGCTAAGGCAGCTCTGTCGCCCACGTTAGTGGGTGCAAAGCGCTCGTGACCCCTTCCTGCCCAGGCTGCTGTGGGGTCACCAGACAGCTCCTAAGCACATCCCTCCCCGAGCCCTTCCTCCCAGGAATCGCCTCTTCCTTCAAGACCGAGCTGCCACATAAGAGAAGCTGCTGCCTGGGGCTGAGCTGCTGCTGCCCCTCGTTAAGGTGACTTCTGCCTCCTCTGTGGGTGGCTCCATGGAACCCAGAGCTGGGAGCACAGTGACACTGCTCCATGGTTTATTCTCCTGGCAGAGGGACTCTCAGCCACTGTGACCTCTGCCGCTCTAGTGAGGTGTGGGGGACCCCGAGATAGATGCTTGACTCGCTGGTGTGATGCTGCGAGGCAGGACTTGCAGCCCCCGCTCTGGCCCAGCTGGGCTAAATCACTGGTTAAATGTCCAGACAGCCTAAGGAAGTCAGCACTTCACCCTGCAAATGATGTGCCACGCAGGCAAATAAGCCCCATCTCCTATTGCGGTGATTGCAGCAATCAGCCCGGTGCCCACCGGCGCCCAGGGACCGCCAAGCTCCAGCTCTGCAGGCCCCGGTCGATAAGGAGTGATTAGCCTTAATTCCACCCCTTCCTCTCTTTTAAGGCGGTTCCTCTGGAGCCCCCCCCGCAGTGGCACTGCCCTCACTGCTGATCGTGTCCCCGCACAGGAGCGGGGCAGTGCCCGGGTGATGCTGGGGCAGCTCCTGCCCGGCTGCTCCATCAGCCCCAACTTGGGGCCTCCTCAGCTCCCTCCCGCAGCTGCTGTCCCCGCGTTTTCCTTGCCCTTCCCCAGTGTTTCCACCTGGGCTGTGGGGCTCTGAAGCCCGTCTGAGGAACACGGGGCAGGATGAGGGTTTGTTTGCGTTTATTCTGTTGAGAGGCGGTGAATTTCCGAGAGCAGCCTTCCTCCTCCTCCCCATCCCTCTCGCCAACTCCCTTTGAACAAATCATTCCTTCTGCAGAGTCCCGTTGTTTAATTTTGCCAAGTGCTGAGTCTCAACCTCCTGTTAATTGGTTTTGCCTGTCTTTGTGCTTTCTGTTAAATGAGAAAATGCCACACATAAAATTTTAATTTTGAAAGCTGCCTTGTTTGTTTTATATTGAAATTACCCATGCTGCTCCAGCCCGCAGAAACAGACGCTTTCTCGTTTCATTAAAAACTCTTTGTGGTGATAAAAAGCAGCAGAAATGAGATAAAAAGTGTTGTTTCCTTAAAGGCACATGAAAGGGAGAGAGATAAGTCCCATGTATTGTGGAGGATGAAATCCGGCGCGAGGCTGCACCGCGGCGATACCGGGAGGAGGCTGCGCAGCCACAGCTCCTCTCCCAGGAGGGCGCAGGCTCCGCCGCCCACCCGCTGCCACGCTCGGGACCCACAGCCAGCTGCCCAGCGGTACACGTGTCCCCGGCCACGTCCCTGGCCCTGCTGTCCCCTCCCGGCAAGCAGGAGAGCTGGCGAAGGGAGACCGGTCCCTTTGCCCAGGTGAGAGGGCACTCGGTGAGCCCTGCTGGCGACTGGCACCGCAAAGCCATTGCCACGGCCTCAGGTCAGCCCCGGAGCTGCCCTGGCATCTTACGGGCGAGGGGGAAATCGGTGCCCAGAGCCAGAAGGACATTTGCTGCTTCACAGGTGACTACGGGGCAGAGGGACCAGCCCTGGTCTCTGGGCACCCACGGGCTCCTTCGCCGGGCACCTCCAGCAGGGCCGAAGCAAACTGGGTGTCACTGTCCCCTCTGCTGTCCCTCGCTGGGGAGATGTTCCCATCAGAACTGGACACTTGGGGCTGAGGCCACGGGAGGTTGCTGCGCTGGGGGCTGGTCTCTGTGGGGTTTGTCGTGCTCTGTCTGTTCTGCCCCACGGGCTCTGGAAAGCGGCACGAAGGAAGAACAAACTTCCAGCTTCGTACTCAATTGCGTCACTTTTTCTCTTTTTTTCCTTTCTTTTCCCCATCCCTTAACATCAAAGTGAGTTTTCTTCTTCTTGAGTTTCAATGTTCTGTAGCAGTTGCTGAATTGCTATTCAGCTTTACTGAATTTTTCCACCCACTGCCATTTTAAAGGTCATTTAATTATTATTACAAAGAATTACAGAAAGATAGAGAATTGTTTAAATGCCTTAAGCTGCGATAGGTTATTAGCACGCTTTTTTATTTTATTTTATTTTTTATTTTAGTGGATTAGCGTTTGCAGCGTTGCATTCCGCACAGCTCAGAAGTCTTCCTCACGGGGCTGCCCCCCCCGCGGTGATGCCGGGGGGGCAGCGGGGCTGTCCCGCAGTGGGATCCTCGTCCCGCAGCCCCCGCTCCCAGCCCCGCTGCGGGTCTCCCCGGCCACAGCCCCGTGCGGGGGCGCGGGGGGGCTCCCGCAGGAGCGGCTGCCACCGCATGCAGAATTCCACAGAATTGCCATGGTCGGAAGGGACCTCTGAGATCACTGAGCCCAACCACACACGATCAGCCATCTCGGGCACTAGAGCGTGCCCCCGGGCACCACATCTTCGTGTTTCTGAAATACCTCCAGGGGTGGGGACCCCACCA
>VZRU01017893.1:117714-130485 GCA_013398155.1 Pedionomus torquatus | reverse complement strand
TTCCTTTTTTTTTTTTTTTCTTTCTTTCTGGATGAAGTGCATAATAAGCTCTTAGCTCAGATAAATCCTAATTGAGGATTCGGTCGAGGCTGTCGCTAAATTAGCAGAGCAGGTCTGCTAGACAAATGCAGCTTCAGCTCGCCAAAATAAGCAATTCTTAAAATTCTCACATGGAAAGAGGATTCACGTCATTAAACCTTTTAATGTCCCTCCGTTCCCAAACACAACCCTCTTGCCCCTTTCAAGAATCACTCAAACCCGTCCCACTCGCCACAGCCCACGGCTCTGGGGTTGTTCCTGTACCGTTTTGCTGGGGCTGAGTGTCACACACCATCCGAACGGGGGGCTTTGGTTGCCCTTGAAAAGGTTCCTTCCACGAGGGGTACCAGGGCATTGCTCTCAAATGCACGTAGAATCAAAGAATTGCCTGGGTTGAAGGGAGCTCTAGGATCATTGAGTCCAACCATCAGCCTAACTCTGATAAAAAAACTGCCATCACTAAACCATGTCTAAAGCACTATGGCAACCTGTCTTTTAATTACTTCCAAGGATGATGCCTCAACCCCTTCCCTGGGCAGCCCATTCCAAAGCTTTCAGTGAAGAAATTGTTCGTGATATCCAATCTGAACCTCCCCTGGTGCTGCCTGAGGCCATCTGCTCTTGTGCCATTGCTTGTGACTTGGGAGAAGAGATGACACACACATACCCAGCCCACCCCCCCCGAATGCACCCTCCTTTCAGAGGGACGTAGAGAGTCAGAAGCCCTCCCCTCAGCCTCCTCTTCTCCAGGCTGAACACCCCCAGCTCCCTCAGAACACCTCACCAGACTTGTGCTCCAGACCCCTCACCAGCTCCCTTGACCTTCTCTGGACCTGCTCCAACCCCTCAATGACTTTTTTGTGGTGAGGTGCCAAAAACTGGACCCAGCACTTGAGGTGAGGCCTTACCAGTGTCCAGTACACGTGGACAATCACCTTCCAAGTCCTACTGACCAGGATGCTGGTGGCCTTCTTGGCCATCTGGGCACACTGCTGGCTCACGTTCAGCCCACAGTTGACCAACACCCACAGGTCCTTTTCCTCTAGGCAGTTCTCCAGCCACATTTCCTCCAGGGCTCTTCCAGTTCCCCAAACAAAGGTCTTTCAGTGACACCTGGGAAGGCTTTGGGATGCACCATGGACACGTTCCTCTTGGCAAAGCAGCGCTCAACTGGTGGTAGGATCTGGTACTTTGGAGGGTCCACCAGATGCCCCAGCACTCAAACCCTGATGGTGATTATCTGCTGACAAACTGACTCATGCTGTGAGGAAAAATGGCCATCCTGTGCCTATGTGCATTGCCAAATTTTGGGGATGAAATGTGCCTGAGAAACAGTGAGTTCTGGATATTCATCCACCTAATTTATATTTTTTTTTCCCTGTTTAAGCAGCGATCCTACCTTAGCTTCTGGATGGCTTTATCCAGGACCTTAATGGGACTAGAAAATTAAAAAACACTACAGCTGGGTAACCAGTTTAATAGCACCCAGCTTGTTGTGGCATAAATGAAGTATTTGCCCCCCTGCCTTGGTAACACCTTTCTTCTCCTTCCAGTTCAAGGTGGATGGTGAGTGGTGGACCTGGATTGACTACGGCCGCTTCCAGGAGCTGGTGCGAGAGCAGGAGAGGAGCGGCGGCTCCAAGACTTTCACAGCAACTGATTACGTGGCCAAAACTCCTCGCTGGGCACTGTTTGGGTCCAGAGAAAGGGGATTCGATCCCTTGGATGTCAGATACCAGCGGAAGAACAAAGCGAGAGACATCTCTGGGTGCTGAGGTCAGGTTGGGACTCACTGAACTCTGGGCTGCTGAGTTTTGGTCTTCAGTTCTAGTCTACCACCAATTTTCATATCTATTCACCTAGATTTTTCTGAGTTTTCATATTGGGAAGGAGGGTAAAGCCTTTGTTTAACCCTCCCCTCCTGTTTTTAGGGCTTCTTGGATGAAAATATCTAAATGCTCTCTATCTGAAGATAAATCACAGCTGGCGCATGCCAGTGATTTATCCCGCCTGGCAGCGGGACGAAGGCGGCGGCAGCTGCATCTCCACAGTGGAGAGGGTTTGGGCTTGGATGAGGAGGGGAAGCGGTCACTGGATTGTCTGTGCCCTGTGGCCAGGAGAGCCCAAGCGTAGGCACTGGGGGGATCTCAGTGGCACAGGCTGGTGGATCTGTGCAGGTAGGACCACGGAAGGATCTGTATTTAAACACCTGAGCTCTGCTGGAAGTACCATCGTACAGGCGGTGACAGATTCCTGTATGTTAATCCCTGGTGCCAGTTCCTATGAAGAGCCCCGACCTCCAGACACCGAAGTTTGGGAATGGTACCAGTAGCAGCACCGCCCAAGGGTATCGTCTGCAGCTTCTGATATCTCTCCAGGTTATTTCCCAGCTTCACAAGTTTGGAAATGAATATTCTCCAAGCAGTTTTATCCCACTCCCCAGGAGCCCTAAACACCACATACAATTCTTCAAAGCCCTGTATGTGTCTGGTGTCTGATGTCCTGTTGATGGTGAGGACGTGCCGTGGGGGAGCTGGCAGCATTGGACATCAGCTTCCTTCGCTCCACACGGGACAGTCGACACTGGTGGTTTGGGTGAGGTGGGAATGTGATGGAAGTGAAAACTGAATCTGGTGGAGATCTCTCTTGTCAAGAAATTTAGACCCAGAGGTGTCAGCTGCTGCTGGGAAGAAAACCACAGTCGTCTCCGAGTGGTTTTGTTCTCCTGCTGAGCTGCAGGAGCACAGATCAGAGACCTTCACGGGGCTCCCACCTTAATGGTGAGGTCCATAAGCCTGCGCTGCCCGGTGGCCGCACTGTGGATAGGACTGTTCCTGAGATGACCATTGTTTTTCTAAAAAAAACCCTCATTTCTTAAAGTGTAAAAAGTGTTTGTAAGAAGAACGAAAATAAAGTGATTTTCCCTTGAGTGCCTTTGCTGTCATTGCTGTCTGAGACTTTGCAGGAGGGGGTGCTAAGGGGATTTTAAGGAGATTGAAAGCACAACCAAAGCAAAATACCTTCCTTTTTTCTTGATAGCATATGGCATGGAAGGAAGAGGACCCCTGCGTCCATGGACTGAGGTCGGTGGCCGCTTAGGCAAGGCATGAGTTTTTTGTGGGACTCTTGCTAACTGTGAAGTCATAGAATGGTTTGGATTGAAGGGACCTTAAAGATCATTTCATTCCACCCTCTGCCCTGAGCAGGGACATCTCCCACCAGACCAGGTTGCCCAAAACCCCATCCAACCTGGCCTTCAGCACTTCCCTTTTAGCCCAGAAAGCCAACCTCATCCTGGGCTGCATCAAAAGCAGCGTGACCAGCAGGGACAGGGAGGTCATTCTGCCCTTCTGCCCCACCTGGAGTCCTGTGTCCAGCTCTGGAGTCCTCAACAGAGAAAGGACATAGAACTCTTGGAGCGGGTCCAANGAGGGGTTCAAGGCCAGGCTGGATGGGGCTTGGAGCAACCTGGGGTGGTGGGAGGTGTCCCTGCCCAGGGCAGGGGGTTGGAACTTGGATGATCTTGAAGGTCCCTTCCAACTCTAGCCAGTTTATGATTCTATGATCAGTTTGTGTGGGCACAGCTGGACTTTTGGGCCAGCATGTTTGGTGTCCTGTGGTGGACGTCCCATGTCATATGGTGGACACCCACCATCTTCCTCTCAGTGGATGCTACCTCTCCTGCACCTACTCCTCTGTCCTGGGCCAGATGCCTTCCTGCTGCACCCACCTCCCTGCGGGATGAAGCAGCCATAAACCAGCGGTGTTCACCCCAATCCGTTGCTCCTCTGTGGTGATCCCTGGTAGCAGCAGGTGCTGCCCCTGTACCCCTGTACTGCCCTCAACTTCTGCCGTGGTGGTTGACACTTCATTTGAAACTCTGTAAAACCCTAATTGTGCCTTCCCTTGGAAACCCTTGGGGAGCCCTAAAAAAACCTCTCTGTGCTCTCTCTGCCGCAGCGTTAGCACTATTTCTGCTCCCAGCCCCCGCTTGGGACACACAAATTGCTGCTGTCCCTGTCACACAGCACTTCTCCACGGGCCATTTGGCTCAGTTGAAATAACTTGCTGGTGCTGTAAGAGGCCTCTCCCTGATCTTCCCTGTGTCCTCACGTCCCCTCCATCCTTCTTGTATTCCCCATGCTCCCTCCATCCTTCTCCCTGATCGTTCTCCACCCTCCCGCTTCCTCCATCCTTCTCCTCGTCTTCCCTGTATCCCCACACTCCTCCCATCCTTCTTCCCTGTCTTCATCATGCTCCCCCATCCTCTCCAATCCTCCCTGTGTCCTCATGCTCCCTCCATGCTTTTTCCTTCCCGATACTCCCTCCATCCTTCTCCCAATCTTCCCTGAATCCCCAAGCTCTCCCCATCCTTCTTCCTTGTCTTCCTTATGCTCCCTCCATCCTCACGCTCCCTCCATCCTTCTCCCTGACCTTCCCCACCGTTCTCTGGGACAAGTCTGTCCTGAGCAAATGCTGGTGGTTGGTGTGCAGCCCTCGAGCTGGGGCTGATGGGGCCACCACCGCTAGGGCTTGGAGGAGAAGACTGGAGAGGGAGGAGGTGGGTGACCTGCACCGAGGCCAAGGCTGAAAAATCATGATGTCCCCTGCTCAGCAGCCAGAGGGAAAACACAGCCCCCAAACGCCAGGCAGGATAGTGCCCAGGGCTGCGTCCTGCCCCCTTGTCCCTCCTGGCATCCCTCTGGACATCTGGAAGCTGCTCTGAGAGCAATTTGGGCAGGATTCCCTCCTGCAATTACCCTCCAACCGCCTTGTGCTTAAAGCAGATCTTCCCACGCCTGTATCCGAAAGCAAATCCTCTTACACGAGTGGCTTCCAGTTGTATGACTGAATACGGTTCCCCATCGATAGCTGTTTCAGGGACACGTCAAAGTCAGGACCCAGCAGGAGTGGGGCTGCCGGAGCCCAAGCTGTGGGCAGGCGACTGTCATAGAATCATGGAATCACCCAGGCCAGAAGGGACCTCCAAAGGCCATCTAGTCCCACCTCCCCGCAGTCGCAGGGACACCCCCAACTAGCCCAGGTTGCCCAGGGCCTCATCCAGCCTCACCTGGAATATCTCCAGGGAAGGGGCCTCAACCACCTCCCTGGGCAACCTGGTCCAGTGTTCCACCACCCTCAGAGGAAAGAAATTTTTTTCTAATATTCATCTTAAATCTACCCTTCTCCAAGTTAAGAAGGGTGTCCTCGGGGGGGTGCCTCATTTCTGCTGGGAAGGGTTTTTTTTACCCGCTCTTCCAACAGCAGCGTTTCATGCCTCACCTGAAATTGCTGCTTTTAGGTTTCAAATAGGTTGCCGCTCCCTGGGATGCCTGTGCAGGCTGGAGGCCATGGGTTTTTCAGGGGGATGGGACCGACTCTGAAAGACCAGTGATCTCTAGTTAAATGAGATCTTTTCTATTCTTTCAGAGATTGGTAAAATATCCCAGCCTGGGAAAAACCTCTCTGAAGTCACGCTTTCGGGATCAGCCCATGCTCTTGTGATGGTGATGCTCTGTCGCTAGATAGGTTTGACTTAGTAACTGGGTAATGCCAACCCATTTTCAGTAGGTTTTGGTCTGGACCAGAGCCACCCTCCAGCAGTGCTGCTGGTGCTGCTGTGGTCCAGGAGGATCTCTATCCTCCTCACTGCCCCCGGGACCTCCCCAAAGCACTCCCCTTCCTCTGGTTTGTATTTTTTTTTGCCCAAAGCCCAGGTATAATGTGCTTCCTGGGCACCATTTCCAGCAAAGAGGGACCTGTTGCTTCAAAAGCCAAACTGGAGGCTTGGGAGGTTCCATCCTAATGGCGAAATGGGCAAAAATGATTTTAACCACTTAAAGTGTTTGAGGGGTTCTGTGCCCCTGGTCCAGCTCATCCCGGTGCAGGGTGGGATCCATCCCTCCCTCCTCATCACGCTGCACTTGTGCCCCCACTCACTGGGGGAGTCATTCAGGATGGAGGGACGGGGGGGGGAGGGGCTGTATTACAGTTCTGGATGAAGATAAATATATTTGTTTCCAAAAATCTCCGGCAGGAAAACATCCCTGCAAACAGGGAATTGTCATCCATCAGCTTTGTCTTCATCTGGCTCCACTCCTAAATCATTTATGATGTTAGAGCTGCTGTTGTGCCTCTAGGGGGACGGAAGAAGATATCTGAATTAATTGAAGGAAGGGCATCGTTTTCAGTTTGTCAGCTGCCAACTGAGCCAGGAGATGGCAAAGGCTGCGGGCCCCGCAGGAGGGGACCCGGCCCGGCAGCGAGAACATGTGCTGCTCCAACAGCTCGCTGTGACCAGGGGGAGGCAATTAATCCTGGGGAAATATTTCAAAGGGGGCCCTTGCTTTTGTGGAGCTGAGTTTTCCTGGAGGTGGGAGCTCAACAGTTCCTTCTCCTCCTCCTCGGCTCCCTCTTAGTCTTCTCCCTGGCCAAACAGGACCAACCAGCAGCCACTGGCTGCAGCAGGGATGGAGGTGGCAGAAGCTCCTGGGTCTCATTTCCAGCAGTGATGGGACATTTAGGAGAAGGCCAGGAATCCACTCAGGCATCACGAAGCTCCTTCAGCCAGCCCACATGCTCACTCCCAAAATCCAGGGACCAGCAGCAACATTGAAGCCCACGAGAGCACAAATCAGGGGTGATTTTATGGCTGTCACCGCTCCATCCCTGGTGCCCATGTCCCCGTTCCACTGTGGGCCACAAACCCATGTGGCTGTGTCCTCCAGCTTCCTGGAGTGGGATGACCATGTCTCCCCGGTGCTTAGATAAATCCCGGCCTCTCCCTTTATCCCAAAGCCACCTGACATTATTACTTGGAAAACTGAGGAAGAAAAGGTCTCTGTGCCATTTGCACAGCCCTGGTGGCCCCATGTCATCAGCAATTCTCAAAAAGGTGATGCTGAGATCATCTCCCATCCCTGCAGACCCTGGGAAGGGCTCACAGAAGGATAGCAGAGGTGGGATAGCAACCCCTAAGAGCAAATCGCTGGTTTAAATTAATTAGCAGCAGGTAGGGAAGGCCCAGGTGGAGAGAGGCCATGAGAAGGAGCAGGCAGGGGGTGCCCAGGGCAGGGGGGAGGAACCTGGACTCCCAGATTCCTGCAGCTGCTGGTACCAAGAGTGGCTGGAGACGCAGCGGGGCTTTGGGGATGCAAAGAGGTGGATGCCAGGGATGGTTATATTTAGGCTGGTGATTTAAAGCACTTTTCCCCAGAAGCTGCTGTTCATGTTGGACTGGAAATAATTTACTGTCACAGCAGGCTTTCTATGAGATCTACTATTTGTTTGGTTTTGGGGTTTTATTTTAGCCTTGCTCTATCCTCTCGGTGCTGTCCCCAGGTCCCATACTCGGCTGGGGCTCTCCCTGGTTCCCAGCCAACCCGCTGTCCTCTCCCCAGCAATGGGAGCAGCCAGCGCTCCGTGTCACCTTTCCCAGCCAAGGAGGACTCAGTATGACCATCCCTGACGGGTATCACCGTGCCTGATCTGATCTTTTCCCTTTATACCTCTAAGAATCTGACGTGGTGTGGTGGAAATGACACTCAGAACCACCAGCCTGGAGGACGCTCGCCGGGCTGCAGCACCCAGCCCCGGGGACACCCCATCTCTGAGACACCCACCCCATCCCGGGGCTGGAGCATCCTCTCGCTCTGTCTCTTGGCCTCTCTGTCTTTGGGCCACCCAGGCCACAGCCCCCCCTGTGTGTGAAAAACATCCAAAATGGTTATTCCCAAGGACAGGTCTCCCGGGATGGCTGTGGCTTTGACAAGGGACACTACGGAGGTAGGGAAGATGCAGCCCCGTGGTGGGTGGCTTTCCTGCACAGGGCTCCCCGCTTCCACCATGTAATTTAAGCGGGGGAAGCAACACAGGAGATGCCAAAAATCGCTGGGTCTCTAGTACAGGAGGGTTTGTAGAGCACGAACAGCAGGTAATCCCTCATCCCAGCTGTGCCAGCGTGGTCCAGGTCAAAGAGAAACCGGGAGCAATCCCGCTGGCCGTGGGGCTCAAGCTCAGTTCTGGTTTTCCACAAAATGTAGATTAAATCTCTCGGGATATTTCATTATATTTTTTTTCGTTTTTATTTTTTCTCCTACACTTTTCTCTTGGGTATTTTTGGAATAAACTGTTCTTTTAAATGATGAAGGATACTTTTCAGGGGTTTCACCACCTAAAAATGAACATTTGAACAGGAAGATGAAGGGAAGGGTCTGTCCATGTGCACAGTTTCTGCTTCAGTGATCTGGTATTTTTCCTTTCCACCCATTTCATTTCATTCCCACTCATTTCAGGGTGGGCTTGAGCCCATGGGGCAAGCTGCAGGGATGGGGGGGTGCTCTCTGCTGGGACACCCCAACCATGGGACGGCAGGACCACAGGATGGCCCAGGCTCCTTTCCCCTTCACACAACCACCGAGAACATCTTTCAAATTAAACTTTATAAACTCCAAAACCCCACCCATTTCTGGAGGGATCAAAACCAATGAGACAGCTTGCAAGAAATCACTCCAGCCAAAATAAAAACCCATAGAAAAACAAAACAGCAAAGCTGAAAAAAATTCAGACCAGAAGCAATTGCTTGGAAAAAAATGTGGTTAAATGCTGATGGGAGAAATCCCCCAAAATGTGGCATCATTTCTCTGCTCCGGCGGAGCCTGCCTTGCCTAAGTGTGACCCAGCTGATGGCCCTAGACCATTTGCAGAGAGGGTTGGGAGCCCTTGGCCATCCCGAGCTGGTGGCCACACGGGACGTGGACGTGTCCATTTGCCTCCTACAAACACTTGCACCTGCGCTGGCTCCATCAGCTCCATCCAGACGCTGCACATCCCTCCTCTCACCAGGGTGTTTTAGGGATGCTGATAATAACCTAATCCTCACCTCTGGGGCAGCCATCTGGGAGCTTAAACCACCACCACGGCCGCTGAGTTTCATCCTCTTTGCCAGGGGCTCAATGAGATCAGCTGCTCAAATCATCTTAGCGCTAAATACATGTTATTTGGAAAACAGAGAGAAAGCATCAAAGACATGAATAATTAGCTGTTAAATGCCGTGCCCCAGGAAACGTGAAGCAGCCCGTCAAGCTCTCTGCAGCGCACACACCCCCTCCCCGAGGCGCTGAGCCGTCGGTAGCAACCTGTAATTTCTCCTGGGGCTGGGGCTGGGGAAGGACGGCAGGTGAAACCCCGCCGGCAGGATGGTCTTCCCCGTAATCATGGAGACAGGACCTGGCTGTGAAGTTCTGAGCGAAATGGGTGTGTTACAGCCTCTGCTGTCGCTACCTCCCAGCCATGAATCGCAGAAGCTTCATGGATGGAAAGGACCTCTGAGATGACCAAGTCTAACCATACACACACAAAAAAGACCCTAAAGTCTCGGCCACTGGAGCACGCCCTGAAGTGCCTCATCTACACCTTTCTGAAACGCCTCCAGGGATGGCGACTCCATCACCATCCTGGGCAGGTCCTTCCAGTGCCTGAACACCCTCTCAGGAAAGTCATTCTTCCCAATATCTCATCTGAACCTCCCCTGTCCCAACTTCAGACCATTTCCTCTGGTCCTGTTATTATTCCCTCAGGAGAAGAGGCCACCACCCACCTCTCTACACCCTCCTTTCAGGGAGCTGTAGAGGGCAAGGAGGTCTCCCCTCAGCCTCCTCTTCTCCAAACTCAACACCCCCAGTTCCCTCAGCCTCTCCTCACAGGACTTGTTCTCCAGACCCCTCACCAGCTTGGTGGCTCTCCCCTGGACACTCTCCATCCCCTCAATGTCCTTCTTGTAGTGAGGGGCCCAGAACTGAACCCAGCACTGGAACGTGAGCTCTACAAGGGGTCTCCAAAGGGGTAATGATGCCTCCATGAAGCTGATGGATCATGTAGAACATCTCACACCCATGGTGGGGCCAGCAGAGGCAGCACTGCCTCCCTCCCCTGGCCTTAAGCATCGGTATTCCCATTCTTACAGCAAAACCCAAAGAGCCCCTGGTGCCAGGGGGTGCAGAGCCCACAGGGAGGTTTGCAGGGAGCCATCTGCACCCTGTGCTTGGTCATCAGTTCCTGCTTTCCCTGCTCAAATAGGGGTTAGAAAACACCCACTCAGTGCTTGTTTAATCAGTTTTATTCATTCCCACCTTCTATTCCTCTCTGGACATATTTAGCTCTGAGATTTTGGCAGCCCTGGTGGCCCCATGTCATGAGCAATACTCAAAAAGGTGATGCTGAGATGATCTCCCATCCCTGAAGACCCTGGGAAGGGCTCACAGAAAGATAGCAGAGGTGGGATAGCAACCCCTAAGAGCAAATCACTGGTTAAAATTAATTAGCACCTGGAGTCCTGTGTCCAGCTCTGGAGTCCTCAACAGAGAAAGGACATAGAGCTCTTGGCGCANGGTTGCCCAGAGAAGCTGTGGCTGCCCCATCCCTGGAGGGGTTCAAGGCCAGGCTGGATGGGGCTTGGAGCAACCTGGGGTGGTGGGAGGTGTCCCTGCCCAGGGCAGGGGGGTTGGAACTTGATGATCTTTGAGGTCCCTTCCAACTCTAACCATTCTATGATTCATCGAAGCCCATACCCTCAGGCAGGGGGAGTGTGGCCAAAAGGGAAAAGGACTTCACTGAGAGGTTCGAATTAACCATTTATTTGGACTTCACTCCCAGGTCCAATACTCCACTATTGCAGGTTCTATGGGCACAACGGCGAATGCACTCGTGCAATTTCAAAACAATCGGCGAAATACACTTTTACAACCTACAAGTGATGCCAAAAACTAACAACAGAAACCACAAGCGTGCTAGATATTAATATCTATTATCACAACCTTAATAGAATGCCATATACCATACATATGTTTCTTAATCACTGACCCTCTCTCTCAGGTAAGGTTGCTCAATCCCTGGGAAGTCACGTCAGGCAGCGTCCTGGACAAGGAGGGGACAAATCTCCTACAGGCCAGCTGTATCGTTGGAGGATTCCCCATTTTTCTCCCCAAACCTTATGGTTTATAGTTCCTGATTCATTGGGAATTGGTCAGGATTATGCCCGAGTGGATTGCCCTGTCTGGAATATTTACCTCTGGTGGTGTGATGGCTCCTAAGTTTCTGTTGCTAATTTTGTGATGTCTAGCACTCAAAATCAGGGGAACAGTGGTGGGGTGGGACTCGGGGCATTCCGTTCATTAAGGCTCCATTCCGTTTCGGTTCTTGCTGTAATACGGACTTGAGGCAACTCCGGGCTGAGCCATTTTTGCGGCTCCCCCCCAGGTTCTCTCTGCACCGACACGGCAAGGGGGAGATGAAGCTGAGCCGAACGTCAGCTCCCTGCATCAACTCCCTGCATCTCACCTACTCTGCTCTGAAACCAGTGGGGCTGGGGGCTCCCACGGGGAGAGGGGGGGTGTTTACAGGGCACCCAGGCTGCTGCAAATGCAAGTGAAATTACTCTTCTCTACCGTTTCAAAAATAAGAGCCACAGCTGTCCTGGAAAGCAGGACCCCACTTTCTGGGCTGTGGTAAAACAGCACCAAATTTCTGTTCAGTGATCTGACTTCGCGGCTAAAGCCTCTTCCGACTGAACTCTCTGAAACTCACAGCTGCTCGTTCAGACAACGGAGTGATAAGGGCTGATTGTTTCTAATTTATGCCAAAGGATGGTGTGCAGAGATGGTTCCTACTTACTGCTATAAGTAAATATATATGTATTATATACATCTGTAGTACAAGTATAGACAAACGTATAAGTATCTATATACATGTATACTATACTAATCGCTATAGCAACCAAGGTCAGTTACTGCATCATTTGCCCCACGGGGGGGTTGGCAGTGGAAAAGAGTGGGGGGGTGGCACCCCCAGGGCAGAGGGGACAGGACAGGGGACCCCAAACTGACCACGGCAGTGCTCCCTCCCATCTGCCCCACGCTCAGTACAGAAGCTGAGGAGTCAAAGGGCCAGCCTCTCCCTTCAATGGCCAGTGTCCAAGCAGGACTCTGTTCATCCCCCTTTGGTCCCGATTCGTGCCTTCCCGAATCCAGCTCCAGAATCCAGCTCCTGTCCATCTCTGAGTCCACTCTGCGACTTCCCCAGTGCTGACATGATTGCTATACTGGGAGCTCTGTGTGGGTTGTATGTGTTATATATATATTTCTCTTTTATTATTTTATTAATATTTTCATTAAGGTAGTTCAGTCTCTTTTAAACTCAAAAGTGTCTTTTCTCTCTCTTCCTTCTTTTCTCTGAAGGGAGAGAGGTCAGAGAGCATCTGCCATTTGCTTCCAGTCCAGCCCAAACCTCGACAACAGGTTATGTGTCATTTAATGAGATCCTGCAAGTTGTTTTTTAAAGAGAAAATAGGCTAATGAACAACAATAATACAGTAAATAATTAAGTGATAATAACAAAGAGAATTAGTTGTGGCTCACAGTTTCTCTTTGCCACTTTGGGACAAGCCTTTGGCTTCAGATTCTGCTTTCCCCTTGCCCCCAGGGGATGGGCGCTGATGGCACATCAAGGTGTCCTCCAGGTTTTGGGGAGTTGGGTGTTCCCATCCTTGCTCCAGATCCTCTGGACTGGGGACGGCTCTTCCCAGGCACCCATCTCCAGCTCTGATCTCTCTATGATAGATGAAGATACCATTGATGAAGATAAATGAAGATACCATTTTTTTCTCTTTTTTTGAGCCTGGGGGTTTAACTTGGACTTTTCTCCTTTCTTTTGTGTGTTTTTTTTTTTTTGGTTGGT
>VZRU01017893.1:97062-107227 GCA_013398155.1 Pedionomus torquatus | reverse complement strand
GGGTTCTCCCCAGCACCCCCTGCCTCTGACTTCTGCTGCCTGTGAGATATTGGGGAGTGTGGCCGGATCACCCTGCCCTGGTCTGCTCGGGGAGTTGTGTTCCTGGTGTGTGGCAGCTGAGGGAAGGGATCCAAAAAAAGCATCGCTGTGAAATTTTAAAAAACCTTGGACTGGATTAATTCAGCTGACCTTAGCACTTGCTGTAGTCTAATGGCCATCGATTTATTCCGCTGACGTTAAACCTTTAACACTAAAACTAAGTTTGGGGAGAAAGGTCTTTGCCTCCGATGACAAAGCGGGAGCTGGGTGGTGAGAAAACAGCTGCCACGACTGCGTCTGCTTCCCTCCCCCTTCCTGACCCCCCCTTGTTGAGCTTTTCCAAACAACTCTGATGCCGAAGCCCCTTTGCCAGTGGATGGTGCACGACAGCTCCCTTGGTCTGGAAGACGTGCTCTGGGGCATGGCCTCTTGGGTCCAGGGGTCTTTCTCCCCGCAGGACCATTGCACCCAGGTCTGTGTTTTGGTGGTGAGCCGACCGCAGGATGGGTTTGCTGAGCTCTCTCTGTTTGAGCACCTCAGTCTGGCACCAGGAAACATTCCCAGCCCGGGCTGTCTGGTCTCTGCGTGGCTCCACTACATGACCTGTCTTCTCTTGGCTGTAAATATTAATGATACAAGTTAAGTGGAGTTATGAGACTGCATTAGTTATTGGGTAGTTCCTCAGCAGCCTTTTTTATTCTAGGAAAGGATGATGGCATAGCACATCTTTACCTTTATTTCACAAATGCTGTGCATTTGCCCAGGGTTCAGCTGAGATAATTTTCTTCCTAGTGGTTGCTGTGTTTTCATATTTGGTATGAAAGGAATGTCAATAATGCATATTTTTTTGGATGTAGCTTAGTGACATTTATACTGGTCAACAAATTTTTTTTTTTTGGCTTCCCATAGGAGCTGGGAAGGAGCACGGACAGAACAATGGACTGGCCAGAGGAATATTCCCTAGATAGACGTCCTGGTGAGTATATGGGTGGGGGTCGGTTTGGTGGGGAATCTGTGATCTCTAGTTGAGTTGGGCAACCAATTGACTGGGAAGAGAGAGTGACTTCTGTCCTGTAGATTCTTTTACCCTTATTATTACTGCTATTTTCATTTTACCTTTTTGTTCTACCAAACTGTCTTTATCTCAACCCATGATTTTTATTTTTTTTTTATTCCCTTTTTTCCCCTCTTCTCCCTGCCTTTTTGGAGGGGAAATGAGGCTCAGTGAGAGGCTGTGTGGTCCTAGTTGCTGGTGGGGTTAAACCACAGCAGCAGTGAGCTGCCCCGGAGCACCGGGTGGGCATGGCTTGCTCTTGTAGTCTTTGCAAAACTGGTGAGTTCTGGTGCTTTTGCTGGGTGGGAGGTTGAGGTACCAGCTCCACCATTCCAGAGTAGCAGGTACAGCATGTTCTGCAGAAATTAATGATGATAAAATTAATCTCACCTCCAAAGCCTGGGTCCCAAAGGCAGGCAGGCTGCACTCGTGGCTTGGCCAGAGCTTGCTCTTCAGTACGAGCTCTGCTCCTTGATTAAAAATGCAAAGCCCCTAGTGATAGCACTCATCAATTCTCTGGATTTCTTAGCAAATCCCAACATTGGTTTTGGAAGCTGTGTGTTAGCTGGAGCGGCAGCACTACAGTTAAAGTTACAGGAAAAGATCACCAACAAAAAAATGACAGCTACAGAAAAAGAACAGTGAAAAATAGTGATTTGTTTCTAACTGTGATGCTGGTGGAAGGAGTCAGGCTTAGGCCCTGCACTTCAGTCTTCCCACTGCAATTTGGCAAATGCCAGCAGCTTTGGAAAGTTCACGTTTTTCTGTACCTTCGCTCGAAACAACCCCATTTCTGAGTGCTCTCCCTTTGTCCTCTCTTCACTTCTGTGTGAGAAATCCATTAAACCCAGAAAGGTCAGATTTTCAAAAGCATGTAGTGCACATGTTACACACCGAACATCTGGCTGGGAGCATCCAATCAGAGGCTGTTGGATGATGTTTGGAATACTGAGGCTTATTCTGGGGCCTCGCTGTCAGGTAAGTTCTCAGTAATCCTGCCCATACTCTCCCACTGCCACCTTCACCCCCCTGAGAGGCAAAGTTCCTGTAGCCCTTTACAGCCCCGTGTCCTCATGTGTAGGTAGATTGTACGAAGATCATGAGAAATCCAGATGTTCCAGAAATTACCTGCCCTGTCGGAAACTAATGTAACTGAGCCCATAATCTGCCCCAGTCTTTGACAGGCAGACAACAGCAGTGACTGAGCCAAAGGCCAAAGATCTACCTACAGGTCCCAAGGTCCAGAGATTATCTTTGTGGAGCCCTCTACCTGGCTTTAGACCAACCAACATGGAAGGGCTGAATCCAGCAGATCCAGAGAGGGGATTCTGCCGCTCTGCTCTGGTGAGACCCCACCTGGAGCACTGGGTGCAGGGCTGGAGCCCTCAATAGAGGAAGGACATGGACCTGATGGAGCGGGTCCAGAGGAGGGCCACCAAGATGATCAAAGGGCTGGAGCACCTCTGCTGTGAGGACAGGCTGAGGGAGCTGGGGCTGTTCAGCCTGGAGAAGAGAAGGCTCCGGGGAGACCTTAGAGCAGCCTTTCAGTACCTAAAGGGGGCTCCAGGAAGGCTGGGGAGGAGCTGTTCACAAAGGCTGCTGCGACAGGACGAGAGGCAATGGATTTGTTAGAGAAGAGCAGATTTAGGTTGGATATTAGGAAAAGTTTCTTTCCTCTGAGGGTGGTGGAACACTGGACCAGGTTGTCCAGGGAGGCGGTTGAGGCCCCTTCCCTGGAGATATTCAAGGTGAGGCTGGATGAGGCCCTGGGCAACCTGGTCTAGTTGGGGGTGTCCCTGCGACTGCGGGGAGGTGAGACTAGATGGACTTTGGAGGTCCCTTCCTGCCTGGAACATTCTATGGTTAAATGATTAAACTCTGCCTCATTTCAACAAACTTTCAAAAGCTTTGCTTATAACCTCAAAGTAACTTCCCTGAAATCCGACCAACAAAACCAATGAAGAGAGGAAAAGCTCTGACATAGTCTAAGATTAAAATAAATAAATAAAATAAAGTAATTTAAAATAAATAAAGTCTTGCTTCATGGCAGTGAAGGGAGGAACTATCTTCCTAGCAAAGAAGCTGTTGTAAATGTCTTACACTGGATAGTTGTGCCTCCGCGGCACTGCCTCAGCTTGCATTTCTGAACTCAGACATGAATTTAGGAACTGCTTGAAGTTAACTTCATCTCCTTCCAAGCACAGTCCTCCCATACACATTCAAGATAACATTTATGCAAAAGAAAGAGAAATTCCTGCTTTAGAAGAGGGTCATCATGCTTGAACTCAACTAGAAGGACAACTTGTTTCACTGTGAACTTGACAGTCTCAAGCTTCTGTTGCAAAAGCTGTGATTAAAGCACAGCTTGCCTTCTACCCTGTAGCCAAGTGGGACTGCTGTGTCTGCTTCTCATGAGGTCCAGAGGTGACACCTGAATCCAAGGAAGAAGCAAGACCACCTCCTTCCCCAGCCCCACAGCATCCCACTGACCCTCACAGGTGGGTATATGCTGGCTGTTGTGAGAAATACAGTTTAAAGCAGGACCAAACCCTTCCAGCCCCACATTGAGGGGTGTAAAGAAGCTTGGCAGAAACCACAAATGGCCTCACTGCTCCTCACAGGTGCTTTTTTCATGGTAGCTCATTATCCTCCACCAGTGCCAGCAGGGGTAGAGAGGATGACAGTCAAGTCATTAATCCCCTCAGGAAGCGGAGCCCAACATCTGCATTCATTTCTGATTTCTTGTGGCAGTTGTAAAACCCCCAAGCATAACCCTGACACCGACTGCTGTGATTGCTGCTGCTTGGAAACAGAAGGAGAAGAACAAATCCCGCAGGAGAACAAGAAATTGCTCTGCGGGATCCTTAAAATACCGTGAGGTGCTCTTGTCCCATCATTTGAAGTGCCACACCATTACTAGTAAAGTGATTAATGGGAGTGGCAGTAATTCTTCAGAGAGACCTTGACTATGAAGAGAAAATTGTGTCTTTTTCCACCTGGGACTCCCAGAGCACTTGGTCAATACTTCATTTATTCTACTTTTTAGCACCTTGCTCTACAGACTCGTACCCAGAACCGCTGCTGCAGGCATGACAAGTCCCAGCCCCCGAGTCTCTCACCTCTGCTGTGAGTGTTTCTCCTTCTCTGAGCTGTTGGGACCTTGTGTTGAGCAAAGCTGCAGCCTGGGGTCTGCCGAGGCCACGTGCTTCGAGTGGAATGGGAAGCTGGAGCAAAGCGAGGTGCCGTGGTGACCTCTTCTGTGTGTGTGTGTGTGTATGGGGGGGTGTCACCGCTGCTGGAACTGGCATTGCACAGCCTGCAGCTGGTGTGCAGCATCTGCTGGGGCCACAGGGATGGGCTGTAATGACCCAGGCTGAGCTGCCGCTGCAGGACGCTCAAGGGGAGACCTTCCCTCAAGTCCCAGCCATGCTGGTTAATCAGCAAAGTCTGGCAGCAAGGTGAGGAAGACTAGTGTGGTCCCTGAACCAAGGAACCCAGCAAGCTTGAAGAGCATCAAAGTGCAGAAAACAGAGGTAAGAAGCATCTAGATGTCTTCATCACAGCTTTTGAAAGAAGGACTCCCCAGACAGCTCCCCTTGTGGAAACCCTGGATTTGGGGAGGTTGGAGGGGCAGGTTTGTGTTGTTCTCGGCTGAGCCAGTCAGCCCAGAGATGGCAGCTTCTAGCCCAGGTTCTCATCCCTAGCAGAGGCCCAGAGATGATGCCTCCTGGCCTGTGATCCCCTGCTCTTGGCATTTCTCCCCCAAAATCAGCTGTGCAGGCAGAATGGCTTCCTGTTACGTGCTCTAAAGGTCACAGAAACACTCCTGTGTTACGGAGGTTCTCCTGAATGGATGCTCCATGGATTCTTTCCTCTTATGGAAGCCTTCAGTTCTACAGGACTGAAAGTCATTGTTGGATTACAGTATTTACAGGTGCATTATGTGTTTTCACTTATTACTTCAATTATTTTGCCTTCCTCTGCAATTTACTTTCATATTTTATTCTGTAACGGTCCTGCTGTGCCTAAGGATCTTTTCAGCTCTAATAATAATTGTAGGAGTAATAATATAAAACATCCTGGTGCTACCTGCATGCATCTGGTTACTTTCTTTGCATTTCTAATAACAGAGCTAGATGGGATCAAATGGGGTGTTTTGATGTTTTTCTTTTACCTCTCAAAGGCTGATTGCCAGCTCCGTCTGCTGTTCCCAAGTACATCAGCACATCACCGACGGCTACCGGCTACTCTCAGCCAGTTTACAAGCTATCGAGGGTCCTCACTGAGGCTTTTTTTACCATGGTCTGTTAAATCCAAAAGCTTTGCTATAAGGGATGACTGTTCAAAGATCCCAAATAGCACCACTCATTCACTTAAGGCACTTATTGATGTTGTGTCAGCATTATTGAGCTTTTGATTATGATAGCTGTAATGGAAGTATTTATTAGCATTAAAGAAAACCTTGGAGGTGGTATGATTGTCTGGCCGTGGCAGTTTACAATTTTAATATAGAAGAATAGGAAGCACTTGGAGAAAACCAGTCCTTAATAGTCCTGCAGTCTGAGACAGAAGGGTTTTTCAGACTTGTCCAGCTTCACACCAGAAGCTGTGGCTGAGTCATAAATACCACTCCTTTTAAAGGAACAGTTTAGGGCTGCAGCCACATCACCCCTGCCTCTGGTGGGAATTACACACTTGAGATATTCTCAACTGAAGGCACAAATTACGGAGTTCTGTATTGGAGTGGGAAGGGAGGCTGGTGGGAGGCTCAGTGTCCGTTGGGCTGAGCTTTACCCAGCACCCTCCTGGAAGTCTTGGCTCTGTAAGCCCAGGATGGGGGCTGCTCAGGTGAAAGTCATCGCTTCTCATGTGCAAGAAGAGAGACTGGCACAGGAAGACCTCACCCCAGGTACCTCACAAACATCCCTGAAGAACAAGACCTGCAAAAGCGTGAAGATTAAAACCTTCAAATGTCAAGATGGTTTGGTTGGTGTCTGGTTGAGGACCTGCCAAGAGAGGGCATATTTCCCATTTCGTCCTAGGTCTGGCTCCTCATGTGGAAAGGAGGAGAGGTGGAAAGGAGGAGGCAACGAAGCCTTACAGCCACAAAGAAAGTTGTTTTGAGACCAGTTGAATAAGCATGTAATAAAACATCCTGCAATCCCTTCCTCCAGCTTCAAACATCTCAGCCACGCAAGGACCTATGAAGCAGCACATTCGTGGTGTGTGCAAGTGCCTTAGACCTCTCCAGCTTTTCTGTTCATTTTGTATTTTTGGTATGAGAAAATAAAGCTTTGAGAAGGGCCAGGATGAGGCAGGGAAATGCACTGAGCCAGCTCCAAGTAAAAGCCAGCCAAAATCCTGAAGACCCTGAGCTCTCACATCTGACCCTACTTCTCTGCCTGTTTCTGCCTTCTGTTCCCCGCCTTACTGCTGTTGGAGGGGATGGAGATTCCTGGACAACTGCACTGCTGTTGTGTCTGAGGATGGATGGACGGGATTCCTGAGGAAGTCCATGATTCGTGAGATCCATGATCAAGGGCTTTGATAGGCTCCAAATCAGAGTGCCCAAGGGTGGTTTCACCTGCTGGCAGCACTCCCAGCTGCACCGAGGGCAATGCTGGAGCTTCTCCAGTAGGTTTTGGGAAAAGGTCTTGACCCACCAGGGTGTCACATTCAAGAAGAAACGCTTGGAAACACGACTTGCAGCCTGGAGCATCTCATTAGGATCTTGGTGTGGAGCTCCCAGGGCTGGTGATGCTGGGCTGAGCTGGCTGCAGGTGGCTGTGGAAGGAAGGAGCAATGTGGGACTGTCACTGATGGATGTTGCTGGATGAAACACCCTGTGGGTGCCCTCTGCATTTTCTAGCTGATGGCCCAGAGGATCCTTTGGAGGAAAAAATGTCTGAATGAACAGAAATGCAAATCACAGTGACATGTAGAGCCTGTGCTTCCAGTGCTGCCTGTGTCCTGGGCTGGATGACTAAGAGGAGATCAAACGGATCAGAATAAGCTTCCTTGACAGCAGGAATACTAATTAAAGGTAAAAAAAAAAGGCACTGGAGGGGTTTATCTGTCTCTTCTTGCTGGGAATTAGGTGGCATTATCAGACAGCTTCTCCTACAAGGCTGATTTACCAATGGAGCAACAACAGATGGGTCTCCAAAGGAAGGATCTGTGTCTGGATCACACCCTGGGCACCCGTTTTTGTGAATTGCACTAATGAAATGGCTGTTTCCAGCCACTCCTGCCTTTTGTGCTCACTAAACCTCTTCTCTGCTGTTATTGACGGGTGTTGCTCTGTCCCACAGCACACATCTGTGTCCCTGATAAACATGGTACCTGCGTGTCCTTTGGGCAGGACCTGGGTGCTCCCTGACATGGCTTTATTCTCCTTTTTTATATTATATCTGTAGCCTCCTATCTTTTCGTACCTGTGGTTGTTGTTCCTGGGCTCTATTTACAAGCTGTAAGTGCAGCCACTGCTCAGACTGTGCGGGGCTTGTGTTAGTGGCTCGGAGCCACTTGGAGTAGTTTTCAAACTGATGCTGGAGCCAAACTCTCGGCGACGTTTGCTTGTAGAAATGGGATTCTGGGCAAAGTTTTCAGGCTCTCCCAAATCCCATTTCTGAAACGGTTGAGGCTCGTGGGACAGAGGTGAAATCAATCTACGTGATTTTGGCCAGAGTCTTTCTGCTGGTCACACCCAGGGGCTTCTTCATTGTGAATAACCTGCAGCCCCTGAGCTCAGGAGTGTATTTTAGGTATTCAAATATCCATCAAGTCACCCCCTCTCCCACAGCTGAGACCTAATTGGCAGCCCACGGAAGATAAAATCCTGCACAAAATGGAATTTAGGCTTCCTGAACCACTTCTGAAAGTTTCACTTCATATTTCCACTTCCACCTTCGTTTGTGTACCTGGACCCAGCGCAGCAATTTTTCTTTTCTGACCCTCCTGGGCATCTTCAGATTCTGGTCTCTTTTCATTTTAGGTGCTAATTGTTTTCCTTGCAGCATTAAGTGCTTCAGCGGGCTGAGCAGCCTGGTTGCTCGCTCTTCTGTTATACCTCCACCCCATCAAATAGTCATGCTCACTTTGGCTCATTGCACTTTATATCCTGGACTCTAACTGACAGGGCGCTGCCAAGCCTGAGCATCCCTGGAGCTTCTTGCTGCAAACTCCAGAAAGCACAGATTTCTAGAGCTGGGTGAGAAATGCTACGGTTTGATTTTCATTCCTCCCCCCGCTCCCCCACCTCCACCACCCTGAGGCTTTTTCCAGGGGAGGTTTTTCAGCCAGATGTGGGTGTCAAAGACGTTTAGGGGTGCTGGGGCAGAGCTACGAGGCACAGCTCCCCACCGACCTCTGCTCCTGGAGGGATGCTCTTGGCTGAATGACAGCCCCAGCAGATAAACCCTTGCCGTCTCCGTTAGGGTCTCAATCATTCTGATCTAGATTTCGACACCACCTGTCTCTCTAGCCCTAACATAATGGGAAAGGAAATTATACGTATTTGAAAAAATCACGCCAATTTGACAGAAGTCAAGAGCAATTTCACCGAAGGCAGGTTCGTTACCTCGTCGTGTATTGCTCAACGAGCAGGTGGGACTGTTAATTTTAACTTGACTTTGTCCCTTTGAATAATAGAAATGTGTGATGTCACGTCTAATGCTCTATCAGCGCCTGTAATGCCATCAGTCATACGAAAAATATTATGACATAGATATTTTTTTCATGCTGAATAGCTGCCATCACTTTGCAAAACGATCCCGTCTTAAATGGATTGAGCTCCTACCAAAAAAAACCTTTGGACTGGTGGGTTGGGTTTGGTTTTTTTTTCAGTTGAAGTGAAGCGATGGTTGAACTGGCTTCTAAATGATGTTTGAAGTGGGAGAATATTGCAGTCCTGAAGCCTCCCTCACTTGAGCGTGCACCAGAGGGCACTGCACGATGATCTGGGAAATGTGGACGCACCCAACCACCGCTTGGCCAAGATTTGGTTGGGGTTTTGTTGTTTTTTTTGGGGGGAGAGGGGATGTGGGCAACATTTGCGCTTACACCTGGTGACGTGTCTCTCCCCTTGGGGCTTGGTGGCACGGGGTTTTGTCACCCTGGGGCTGACGTTACCATTCCAGCAGGTTTAGCTCAGCCACTGGCCCCAGTGTGACTGTCCCAAGGGCACAAACTTCAGCCTCCGACCTGTGACAGCTCCTGCTCTGACCCGCCTCATGATGGGGATGACGGCACACTGTCGGTGGATCCTCGTTGGCAGGAGGCATCTCCCCATCCTGGATCCCACCCCAGCTCCCTCGCAGCACCCTGAGGTCAGGCAGGGGGGTGTGCTGTCCTGGGTGGGGTAACCAAATCCGTCAGGGCTTGTGAGGTCCATTCCCACCCTGTGCCTTTCATGTTCTGTCTCCCCACCACTGAGCCAGCTGCCTGCCCCAGTAAAAACCTTGAAAAGGCACTTCTGCTCCAGGACCAAGCTGAGGCACTATGTCTGCAGGAGACCTGTTGGGAAGGGTGTTGTGTCCATGGGAGGCATCCCCCCGTGGGTACCTCTGGGTGCTCAGCTTTATCTGCTCAAAAAGGGGAAAAGAGGAGGGGAGTATAGTGGTGAGGAAAGTTCCCCAAATTAGCTGGAAAAAGCAGGCAGCACCAATGGGCAGAGGCGAAGCAGGGTGTCTCTGCTGAGGAAAGACTGGAGAGTCCTGGGGCTGTTCAGCTGGAGAAGAGCAGACTGAGAGAGGACCTCATCAATGTTGAGCAATAGCTAAAGAGTGAGTGTCGAGAGGATGAGGTCAGACTCTTACTGGTAGTGCCCAGTGGCTTGAACATGGAGAGTTCCATCTCAACATGAGGAAAAAATGAGGATGGCAGAGCCCTGGAACAGGCTGCCCAGAGGTGTGGTGGAATCTCCTTCTCTGGAGACATTCAAACCCACCTGGACATGTTCCTGTCCAACCTGCTGTGGGTGACCCTACTCTGGCAGGTGGTTGGATTTTTTTGTGTGTGGGTGTTTTTCGGGTTTTTTGGGGTTTTTTTTGGTTTTTTTTTTTGGTTTTTTTT
>VZRU01017893.1:72767-89065 GCA_013398155.1 Pedionomus torquatus | reverse complement strand
TGCGCCCGATGGGAAAACCACCCTGGTAGGACACGACCTTCCACCCGGCAGGCAACAGTGAGGAGAACTCACCACACTTGTTTCCACCCTGGGATCCCAAAATGAGGCCAGATTTTGCATAGGTTGAGGTTGCTAAAGGGATGACGCAGAGCCATCGCCATGGAGACAGAAAGCCAAGGTAAGGAGCCACACTGATCCTGGNCAGATGCATCCCCCCAGCTGCAGACAAGCCGCCTGGTACCAGCGGCAGGATGGTGTGCTGGTGCTTTTATCTGACGTAAATGCCCTCCAGCCCTTCTACAGGGTGTAAATATTCATGCACAGGTTGAAACCTTTCCTCCTCCTCCTCCTCCTCCTCCTCCTGTGCGCACTCGTTTGCCAGCTGCACACAAGCCAGAGCAGATAATGGGCTGCGGATGAGGGTTACACCATTTGGTAGCACCAAACCATGCTTAGCGTTTTAAGTAATAATAGCTACACTTCAAAGAATNCGTTGCTCGCAGGAGAGCAGCTCGGGAGCTCACAAAACCCCAACCCACGGCTCTCAAAACACCGAGCGGGGTTTCATGGGGCAGGCATCAAGCAGCCCGTGGGCACGGCATCGGCTGCCGTGGCACCCAGCACACTGAAACCCACCCAAAAATCACCACAGAGAGCAGGCGTGGAGGGGCCGGACAAGTGCTTGAGAAGACCCCCTGCTTGTCAGGACGTGGTTTTCTTCCCTTAGGAAGAGAGGAGCCAAAAGTTCTCATCCTCTCAGGATGAGAAATAGCCAGGGTAGGATGCTGCGACCGTGTCCCCATGCTAGGGGAGGGGACAACACCTCCTATTCCTGAGCAGGTGCTGCTGCCATGTGCAAACATCTGAGTACCCAGTTACTGCTCATTTCCTCTCCCAGCTTGTTACCAGCCCATTTTCTTGGCTCTTGGTGGGCTGGAAAGCAAAGAGCTGCTATGAAAATATGGAATCTGCCATTTCCCATGTCCTCAGACCCACCTGGCATCACGTCAGATGGAGGTGGCAGTGGCTGGGCTTCAAAAGGCTACGTTTGGTGTCTGTAATGCTGAAGGTTCACATTGTCCATGGCAGGGCTGGGTCCATCTGGCACCCTCAGGGTCACCCAGCAGGAGTGCTGGCCGCAGGACAGGGTTTCTGGAGATGGGCATGAACTGCTGAAAAGCTGGATTTGGCTGCACTGGATGGAGAGCATGTACCACAGCACATGGTAAAACCACACGAATGGGGAGGTGGCTGTCGGGGTCTTGTAACAAAACCAGCATCTTGGCTTGTTCCATCATACGCTTTGTGTCCTCCTGAAAGAGCAAAGTAGAACAAAATGACCGCAAGAATATGAAACACTTTGGGGTAAGGTATTGTGGGCTCTGTGCTCTTTTTGGCTTCCCTCTCCTGTAGGCAGAGCCTGGCTTTGAGTGATAAAGGGATGGTGATCACGTCATAGCCAGAGCACAGGCTGGCAGGTGGGAATTGCTGTGATGGATGAGCCCTGCAAATCCACCCAGTCTTGCAGGTGTTTCACAGAGAGGTCACTGCTCAGGAGCAGAACAGATTGCGTGGACCAAGCCTGGGTGGGTTTTGTTGAAATTGCTTTCCCTGTTCAAGCCTACTAGAAATTTTCCAACTGTGTCCCTAAGTCAGTCGAAAGGGAAAATAACACAGAGACAAATAGCTCTGTGAACAACAGAATCAACAGGACCTGCTTTCTTGGAGTTTTATAACTTTAAACTCTTTACCCAGTACTCCCAGCTCCTCCCACCATCCCCCACCAGCTTGGGAGGGCAGGTGGCACCATGTACTGCTGCTGGTTTGGGGCCATGTGTTTACTGATGAGCTAGACCATCATAAAGGTGTTGTCTTGGACCGTAGGTACGTGGCAGAGTTGAATTTGCTATTTCCTCTTATCAAAGCTGGTTTCGTACTTCTCCTTTATCTAGGCAGTGTTCACGAAATCTACTGGAAGAGGTCTCTGCTCCAGTATGAAATTGAGTTTGAGTTGGCCAATGCATGCAAATTTTTTTATAGTGTAGAAGGACAGACAGTAAAATGAGTAGAAGCCTTGCTCTGTGAACTCCACTTTTCCTAAAATAAAGGCAAGAACAGCCGTAAAATGAGCAGCAGTTACTAGAACTGTCAGCAAACATTTTCCTAATTTTTCTTCCTCATTTTGAAAACTTAAACTGGCCCATCAATAAGGTATCTTCAGTTTCCACTGTTACTGGAGGCTGATTTATGGCCTGAATGATTTAAGTCTCCTTCACATTTTTCTTTCACACTGTTTGCTAGTGGAAGTCAGGATTCCCATCATTGGCCTGTGAGTCCTTCCCTGGGTTCTGCTAAGCCCTTGCTGTCAACCTGTCTCGCACAAAATATTACCCACTACCTGTGGAAACAAAAAAAATCCCTTTTTTTTCATTTTCAATTTTGAACAAGTTGGGGCAGATATTGTTATTTGATGTATCTTCCTCCTGCCCCCTTGCACTACACCTTCTGTCTTGTGAGCCCAGGTGAAGTTGTTTGCCAGATTTGCATCTTTCTAAAGGCTTTCTCCTTGGAGGACACCTGGCATCCAGCAGGGTCAGGCTGAAACCGGGCTCAACCCTGCTGAATATGTGCTAAATTGCTTCCTGGGATGCATTGAGACAGATGGACACATGCACATCTACGTGGTATGAATCTAGTTTCATTTGCAAATCTGGGTAAAGAGTAATAATTTGTAGTTAAATTAGTTCAGTCTCCCTTTACTCTGAGAGATGGATGAGAATGAGATCCGTGGCCTGAGCTCGGACGTTGAAACCCAGGAGGAATTTGGAAAGTCAGGAGCAGGAGAGATTGGGAGCGAAGATGCAAAAGTGGATTTAGCATCATCTCCTCCTTGTTTAAGTAGGCTTTTTTTGTTTGTTTCCAAATTTCTTTTGAAGTTCTAAATAATCCCCTGTGATACTTGGTGAAAGCAAACAAGGTTTTCAAAGCTTTGCGTTTGAATCCAGGAGAGAAAAAAATCTGCCTATAGGTTTCCGGCATACTTTATTCTCTCTGCTTTTTATCTTTATTAAAGGGCTGCAATTTGTGTGATTAATTGCAAAAGCACACGGCTATTTTCTTCATCTAACACGGTATTGCACTTTGAGAGCTCATTGTCTGAGATGAGACATCATCATCATGATGAGACACACTGAATCCTGCTTCTTTGCCAGCAGAAAAAGGGTTATCATATAGTCTCCTCCTTGGATTATGAATTAATTAAATCAGATTTGGGGTCTCCAGCAGCATGGCTGTCCTGTGGCAATGCTACATCGACGAAACTCTCTAGACTGGGTTGCGGGAAACTCTGAAAGCGAGGAGCAGCGATGGGGGTCTTCCAGCCTTGGACCCTGTGCAAGTGAGAAGATGGCTTTCCCTCCATGCAGCGTGATGTAGAGAGACAAGACGCACTGAAAACGTGCAGGGCTGACAAATGTTAACACTTGGGAGCGGAACAGTCAACGTGCGTGTGTGCTTGGCCACCCCTGGCTTTCCCTACAGCCTCGCTGTTTGGGTTGGAGAAGGAATTTAGCAGCAACATGACGTGGTTTTTTGGACAAGATCCTGCAGGATTCTGCGTCTGGCGGGATGGGTTGTCTGCCACCCCGCTGCTGGCATTGCCTGGGATGGCCCCTGCCCCGCCGCAGGCAGACCCCAGGATGTGGGGAAGCGTGGTTGAGCCGAGGCAAATGAGAGAGAAGCCTCAGGCAAGGGCAAGCAGCATCCCTGCTTGCTGCAGAGCCTGGGTGCTCCGGGCAAGGCAGATGGACCCGGGGTCTGACCCAGCCCAGCAGCTCCTCTCACCTGAGATGCCTTCGCCTCGGTGCTTTTTCACATCTTGCTGTGATACCCAGCTCCGGCTTTTCATCTTATCCTCAGAAACCCGCTGTTTTCCTCAGCACCACAAGCAGCTATCCTCTAACATCCTCATAGGTAATAAAAACCAAAGTGACACCGCTTCCCTTAAGCCGGCAGCAACCCACCAGCAGTGAAATGAGCCCCCAGCTGCTGCCATGCCCACCCAGCAACGCCCCGACCTCGCCAGCTCGTGCTTGCTGGCTCCTTGGTAATGCAAATGCCTGCAAACACTGATTTCTGCTTGAAGTTAAACATCTCCTCAGCTGCAAGCTTTCCAGGAGACTCGTTGCCCCACAGAGACAGGACCAGATGAGGTCAAGTGCAAGATTTAGGTTGCTGGAGAAACGAAGGCATGGTAAAAACTTCAATGAACAGCACGTCACGCTTTAATGGCATCCAACAAACCCAACAATTGTGGGAAATTGTGTCCAACGAGGGGGTTTGAGCTCATTGCAGAAGGAGACCTCCTGTGTTATGGCTGAGCCCATTATAAAGAAGAGGGAGGAGATGAAAAATTCAGTCTCAAATGCCACCCATTCCCAGAATGCGGAGCAGCACCACGCTGAGGCTTATTTGCCCCTCACCGTGGCCTTCCACAGGTTGACCGAAACCAAGAGAGTGAACGCAAGGTTTGTTTCAGAAACACAGCTCTGTGGCAGAAAAATGCAACCAAGGCAGAAGATCTTCCAAAAGCCGAGTGGCTCAGCGTTGCCGCTAAGCCCTGGATGGCCCCGCCAGCACGCGAGCCCATCCCCAACCCCCGAGGCATCTGATCTGGGAATCAGATACAGCACACACCATCCCAGTGGAAAATATCACACGTGCTCTATACTTCAGGCTACTTTCCAGTATCTCAAGGAAGGGATCTTTTAATTGAAAGCCTTAATGTTTCTCGTTATATTTAAAATTAGAGCAGAACGGCAATAAAATTGGTCATGGGACTGAGACAAGTTTGAAGGGAGAGAAGGAAATTTATTCTTCATTTTTTTTGCATCGGAGCATCCTTCAGAAGCCCGTGCATGTTGAATACGTCAACGCAAGGATTAATAATTAAAGGAACAACAACCCCATGTCTCCGAGATACACACAAGAAAGCAACAGCTCAGGCCGGAGGCTGGAGTCTCTGGGGACATGCTGCTTTTGCTGGCATTTCACCTCCGCCTGGTAAACCTCATCATTTAGAAAAGCACTTTTCCACCAGCCTTTGCCAAGGGACGTCTTACCTGGCAGTTTGCAGCTGATGGCTAGGCTCAGCGTTAGCCTGGGCAACCGGACCGGTGTTCGTGAGCGGTTCGGTTTTGAAGGAAGGGGGGTAGAGGTGTTCACACGCATAATCAGCAACTCGGAGAGTCGTGTTTTGGGGTGAAACCCTCCAGCTGCCAGCAGGAGGAGACCAGCAGAAGCCATCACAGAAGCAGTGACGATGCTCCAGCAAACCTGCCGACCCGGGGTGGATGTGACGCACCGCCGCCATTGCCCAAGACTGGCGAAAAAGCAGGCTCCAAAAATGCTTCCTCCCGGCTCCCCGGAGCCAGATGGATGTCAACAGGCTATGGCAACGAGACGGAGCTGCTTCGCTCCCCGGCGTGGCCCCCGTCCAAGCAGATGCACCGCTCTGCAGAGCCGTCCCACAGCCCTGTGGCCGGGAACATCTCGCCGGGCGCTGAAGGCAGTTTAAAGCCTTGGCTTGGAGAAAGGGAGCCTCCAACATGAATGCAGTTTGCCTCACCAGGCCCAAGCGGTGCTTCTCCATCCTTCTTTCCTCCATCTCGGTAGTCTTCTCATTCATTAAAAAACCTGCTAATTATCTCAGCGGCTTGGAACTGGGTTGCAGCATGGAATTAAAACCAGCTTTTCCTTTTGGCATCCGTCGCCTCATGTAATTAATAGGACAAGAGAAAGCCAGAACATGCAGGTCAGCCTGGAGTGCAAGGAAGGGATTGATCAGACATGGCCAGTGCCAAAGCTTGTGGCTGGGATAGGAGGGTCAGCTGCCGGCCTCGGCGAGGGTGGGTTGCATTTTGAGGGCAAACCAGGGAAAAGGAGAAGATAAGGCTTCCCATCCAGGTCATTCCCTTTGCTTTTCCTCACTTTAACACAAAATCTGGACCAAGTGAAAACTCTGCATTCAATCTTCAGCATCTCTTTGCTGTGGAAGGAAGGGGAAAACAATCTGACAAGGCTTGACAGCCTGTTTTTGGCCATCCCTGCCATCCTGAGACCCTGGCCTGTTGCAGATAGGTGTTTTGGTGGAGGACTGGAAAACGGCCGAAGGAACCTTAAACCGAAGGAGGGACCAGTGCCGCTTTCACGCCTGCCAGCACCAGGTCTTCTCCCTGCTGCCTTGGCATGAGCAAACCACCACCAAATTCAAATGGAAGCGCTGCCCTGCTCACCGGCCACCGGCAGGAGAAGGCAAAGGAACCCGTCCTGCGGATCGGAGCTGGGGTGACGCAACCCTTCCCCACCTCCACCCAGAGTTCAGGCTGGTGGTGGGAGGGCGATGCCTTCGGGCATCATCACAGAGCGGTGGCAGCACCAGGACGGAGGGGACACGACCTTCCTCCCGACTCGCCAGCGCATTGGGAGAGAGCAAACTTTCCTCCCTCCGTCCGCAGGAGCGCACGGGCTCCCCTCGCCTACCCCGCTGCCAAGAGCATCCCCACTCGCCCTGTCTGCTCGCCGGAGCATTGATTTACAATTTGTTGCTGCTGCCACTGAGCAACCACCATTGCTGCTTTCTACGGACCCGCTGGGCTGCCAGGATGCCCCTGACGGGCAGCAAGACGCTGCTGGAGCTGGCAGGCCAGGGCAGGATAGCATCGCTCCTGGGGGAGCAGCAACACCAAATTGGGGTTCTAGCCCTTTAAATCTGATCCGGTACTGCAAAAAAAGGGCGAGCGAGCAGGAGAGAGCCTTCAGACTCTTTTAATTAAAGCTTGTACCATATTCTGTCTTCCCAAGTCACGGCAGTCACTCTCGCTTCTACAGGACATCTCAGGGCTCCGCTGGCACCTCGGCATGGATGGGGGGAGCTGCTCACCTGGGACCGGCAGGAGTAGGTATGGACAGAGGGACGGGGCTGCTTGCATGGCTTTTCCCCTCTCCTTGCTGTCAGCTGGAGGCATCCCCCCCTTTTTTGTTGTGTTTGGGTTTTTTTTCCTATGTCTTTTGGTTTGCCAGAGAGAAAGTCTAACGCATTGCTTTTGGCTGGTGGGGAGAGCACACCTGGGGGCGGGGGACTCCCCATCTTGCCAGGGACACTCTCTCCCCTCCCCTCTCCTTCCCTTTTAAATATGTGTATGTCCTGGAGTTGTGGGGTTTGGTTTTTTTTGGTTTGTTTGTTCGTTTGTGTGGTGGTTTGGTTTTTTTTCCTCCCCCTTGCTCCTTAAATCACAGAGCTGCCATTCAGCAGAAGATAAGTTGGGATGCTTGTTTCATAAATCACCAGAGAAGTTGGTCCTGGCTGCCAGTGGCCCCCGCCGGCTCCGCTCCCCTCTGCCTCCCCCTTGCAAGTGCACCAGGTTAGGAGAGTTTTGCCATATCCTTTCATGCGCAATGCAGAGCGTTTCTTAAGAGCCTCACAGCCCGAATCTCGGGGTTATTAGGAAAGACGGTGTTGTGTTCACACTGGAGCCTCATCTCTCCAGCAGCATAACCCGTAGCCGCCTTAGCTGGGCTTATAAATTGCCCTTCAGCGGGAACATTGTGCACAGAGAACATTTAACCGCTCACTATCCCATTCACCAATCGATTTCTCTCTCCCCCTCTGCCTCTAACTGAGTGATCACTTCATTTGTATTTCCACACAACACGGCTATTTCTTTAAATTATGTAGGGCCGTTCCTCCACCCCCGGACGGGCTGGAGAGCCGTTGGGGTGCCCCAACCTGGACGAGAACCCGTTTTCCTCTTTGCAGCCAGGTCCCAGGTGAACAGGGCTCCAAGGGGCCTCCCACCTGCAGGGACCCTCGCAGGGCAGCGCAGGTTCTCCCAGGAAAACATTTATCCTGGTGCCTTTCTGAGGTTAATAACGCCTTTGACAAACAGCAGACCTCCTCGAGGCTTGAAATAGGGTTGAAAAAAGCAGCCGCTAATCTCCTTGCGAAGTGCTAGATGGTGGCCACTGCTCTCAGTAAATCAGGAGACGAGCTGTTTACGTAGGGCATGTTGAGACGTTAGCACAGCAAAAAAAAAAAAAAAAAAAAAAGAAAAAAAAAAAAACCCCCCCANAAAGTAATATAATAAAAGCCACATCCTTCTCTTGATCCACCCGCAAAAACTCTGCCTCGGTGTCACTTCGTAGGGCTTGTGTAGGGAACAGTGTGAACTCAGCGTGGCCCAAGGCAGACGGGACTGCGGGGCTGCCCAAAGGGGTTGGGGAAACGGGAGTGTTTTTTAATCCCAGACCGCTTTTTTGCCGTGAGAGAGAGAGCGATGGGACGGGGAACTTGCAAGTGAGCGAGGGAAGCGGAGCCGTGTCCCCGTGTACGAGCAACTGAGCGAGAGGTATCAGGTGGTTTGTGGGCAGCAGGACGTTTCGACTGGAGCAGTTGAAGGATTTAGACTTGGAGAGGAGGAGGAGGAGGAGGAGGAGGAGAAGGAAGAAGAGGAGGAGGAGGGGGCATGACGCCTTGTGAGGAAAAGCAAAGACTCCAGCGCAGAGCGAAACCTGCAGTGCGGGCTCCGCCGTTAACTCAGGGGTGAGGGACTGCGGAGGACAAGAAACCCTGTGTACCCTGATTTTTATCTTTTTTTTTGCTTTTATGGGTTTTCCTGGTTGGGTTTGCTTTCATCCGTGGCTCCTACCTCTTTGGTAGCGATTTAACCATTCGTGACTTTTGGTGACATTAGGAAGGAGCGTGGCTCTTGTGACCGAGACGTGGGATAATAGTTCCCTTGTTTCCAGAGCAAAGGACCTGGCAAGGAAACCTGAAAGGGCCTGGGAGTAAAAAAACCTGTTCCTGTGGTCCAAGCGGGGCTGCAGACAAACTCTTCTTGGGCTGAAGCCCCTGAAACCTCCTTCCTCCACCCTGCAGAGCTGAGAAACCCAGAGCAGGATTTGAAAACCACTGACAGATACAAGTGGGGCGAGGAAAGACAAACAAAATGTACATCTCGGTTCAGCAAAGTGACTCAAGCCTCGCAAGCACACGGAGGGTGGGGAGTAATTATTTATAGTGCCATCAGCAGAAATAATAGAATGAAATGAAGGGCTGAAAAGTTTTGCTGACTATCAGGGAATGCGTCCTGGCAGGGACTGATGTTTCCCAGGCCCAGCCCTTCGCAGCTCCAGCGTTACCAAGCGTGCAGCCTGGAGACCCAGCAGTGCCTCACCGGGGCTGAACCCACCGAAAAGGGATGGGGAACATCGAGATGAACCCACCCGGAGGGCTGGACTTTCAATGTCAGCTCCAGCTCCCACCCTGAGCCACCTCTGATGCCCCAGCTTGGAATTATCTCCTGTTGGATACCTGAACTTTGAGGGGAGCAGCACCCTGGCTGGATGGCCAGGTTTGGCTTTTCCATTCTAATTCTATGAAAATTGAGATTAAAAAAAAACCGAAAAGCAGGGGGGGTTGGGGCGGAGGGTGGGGGTAAGCAATTTTCGAGATCAGCAGTTAGTGTAATTCCGTGCTTTGTCCTCCATAATTAGGCTTTGCGTTCTGCCTTTCAATAATGCTCTTGAACCACGATGACAAAAGGAATTAGGGGAATTGGCAGGCAGGGCATCGCTCACCTGGCGTTACGCAAATTAAAGGTGACCTGCATAAGGTTTTCTGTTATAAATCGAAAGAGCTGAGTTTGGATTCCTCTTTGTGGGGACAAAAAGGCCTCTTTTTACCTAATTTTTCTTTTTTTGATCTTTCCCTTTAATTCACTTACAAATGATGAGTAGCATCAAGCTTGTCTCCCCCGACCTGGGCAGATGGGCTGGAGGGCTGGGATGGCCACTGAGGCTGCGGATGGAAAGGGTGAATTTAAGCCCCGATGGAGCAGCCAGCCCTCAGCAAGTCTGGCAGACAGTCGCCAACATCCTGCAGAAATTATCTGTGCAACAAGTTTTCTGTTAATCCCAGAGCCCTTTCTGTCCCCTTCCCCACTCCAGGGTACTTGAAAACAGCCTGAGAGCGCAGTCCCCAGCTGGGCACAAAGATCAGGGCTTCATAAAAGACTCAAAAGTTCCAACTTGCCCTGCCTGTCTGTCTCCAACCATCTGAGATATTCCCAGTACAAACAATACCTGAATTTCTGAAGAACAAGCAGAAAATTAATTCATTATTATTATTATTATTATTATTATTATTATTATTATTATTATTATTGTAGGTAATAACCTTTCCCACTTCCTTTACTCCGTAGACTGGAAGGAGCACAAACACTAAAGGCATAGCTCTCATTTTCACTTTTCTTCACCGTTCACCTTTAAACAAAAGGAAAATAGCAGGATATCTGGAGCAGGAAGGGACCGAAATGGATCTGACTGAGATAAAACCTAAATGTACTCTTTCTAGCTGTTAGAGTCTAATATATTCTATTCAGAGCAAGGGACGTATGTCAGCCCCATTCTGCATCTCTGGCAGGGTATTACAGTTTGAATTAGTATGATAAATTAAAAACAGTCATAAAATTCTACAGAGGTCTTAAATCGTAAAAACGTATCACATGAATGAAATTGCAGAGTTATTAAGCCAAACGTTTGAGACATAAACATTAGCGTGGCACGTCAGGCTGGAGGGATGTGAGCAGTCACGTCCAGGGGACACTGGATCAGGCTGATGGTCTGATCATCTTTGCTGATCATCTGGATGGTTCAGCTGGATTCAGGTAGACTTTCAGAGCAGGCTATTCCACCATCTGCTGTGGCATTTTCTGCTTTGATCTTTTATCTTGATTTTTTTTTTCTTTTTTTTTTCTTCCTTTGGGATACGTGTTTCCCCTCTGAGCATAAGATACTTTCCGTGTATTATTTAAAACCTACATTTTAATGGAAGGAGGCAAAGGGCTGCACAGACAGTGTAAACCTTGTTTTCCGTGGCCACCCAGAGACTGCCAAAAATCAATTGTCTGCTAGAGGCTGATCTTTAAATAAAGTTAAGCCAAATTGTATCAGAAGCCCTGGGGATCCTTGAAAGCAGGTTTTCAAGAAAGTCATGTACCAATATTGCTGAGTTTGTTATAGGTTTCACCTTTTAAAGCCTTCCGTGCTGCGACCTGGTCTGCTCATGAACCGTATTACTCTGAATTACTTCTGGCTCTTGACTCCAGTTTGGGAGCTGCCCAAGAGCTTTGGGAGCCTGAGGCACTAGTTCAAAGTGGGTTAATAAGCCCTCAGGAGCTGCAGATGCTTTGCTGAGAGCTGGTGGGATGCCCCCGGGTGGTTTAGCAAAGGTGTCTCTTGGAGGCTCTGCTGCGGGACTGAAGCAGGAGCAGCCTGGCACGCACAGACGTGTGAATGAAACGTGGAGCTATTTAAAATGTATTTTTATTTTTACTCCCTCATAAATACACTGTGGCAAAACAGCCTGTAAAGCTGGCAAAGGATTAAGGTTTCCCAGAGATGAAGCGCAAGAAAGCTGCTGTGCTACAGGACAGGCGTCCTCCTGGAGGAGGTTGTGAGCCCGGCTGCCCCAGGGATGTTTGCTCCTCATGACAATGTGCAACACCTCTGGCACCACAGAACGCCCTCCAGATCTGCGGCCGTGCCTGGGAGGAGAAAGCAGGAGCGTGTGGGCACTGGGAAGGATGGGTTCCTGGTCAGTGGCTCCTGGGAAGGGCAGAAGTCCTGCTGTGGCCAACAGGCTGGAGATGATGTTGGTACATCATCAGGTGGAAATGATGTTGGGACAGCACGTGAGTCTTACACGTGTTAGCGTGACATAATGTCTGAGTTGTGATGCCACCAAGAAGTTCTAGCAGGGTGGCATTGCTCCCTGGCATTACATGTACGATCCATGCAGAACAGTTGTATTTTTATGAGTTCCTTTTGATGAGATTGCATGTAAAAAACTCACACTCTGCAACAAAATCCGCAGATCAGCTGTAGCGCAAACATCACCAGAAGGATTAATCCTAGCCAATCCAACCTCAGAGAAGAATCCAGAGAAAAACCCAACAGGGCTGGGGGTCACAATCTCCATCCTCAGCACAGCACCCCGGGACGTGGTGGGGCAAAGACAGAGCCAGGAGACCCCCTGCTCCCACCCCATGGAGCCCAGCCCCATGGCTATCTGTTTTCTTCATTTCTGGTGACCATGTGGAGTGGGGAAGAAGCTTCAGGCGTTTTAGATAATCCTCACCCATGAAGAGAAAGCCTCATGAAAAGCAGGTTGATTCTTTTCTCCTCCAGACCACGGACTGAAGGTGCAATTTTGTCCAGTGACCTGCTGCTCAAACAAAATCATACAGTGCTGTCATTGGGAAGCTTGATAAATATTTTATTCCCTGCTGAAATGTCATCTAGTGGAGATATGAGCTTTCTCATAGATACAAGAAGAAGACGGATCTGTGGAAAATACTGTCACTGCACTTTATAACTAAGCTGAACTGTGTGACTTCCACAAGAGGTTTTATGATGAAGTGATATGGGTTTACATCATTTGTGGCATAAAAGACAGGAGGGGCTCCACCTCAGGTGTCATGTTCTGAGAAAACAATTACCGCTCTAGACAGGCTCCGAGCAGCCAGAGGCATCAAGAAATTTTAACGGTCCTGATGATCCCTTTGGTAACGCTGACCCTACTTTTGGCCCGTGTCAGCTATTTAAAAACCCAGCAGACATTCTTCTGGATCAGAGATGGACCCCCTGAACTGCTCAAGGGTGGTCCAGGTTCAGCTGCAAATTGCCAAAAGCACTGGTGTGGGCAAGCCGCGGCAATCATATGATGAGTGTCCAGATAAGAATGTCTCAGGTGGTTGGATTCCACGAGAGCAGCTGCTGTGTGTCCATGCTTATCCATGGACAAGATGGCATAGGAATGCCTGGAAACCTAGGAGCAGATGTGGGGCTGCAGACCTTGGTCTCCAGCTTCGTTCTGCTACCACGTTGGCATAGGACCCATGGGCATCTTCTTGAGCACTGGTAAACCTCTGACTCGGGTTCGCTGACACAAGGAACCCTCGGATCTCCAAAAGCCACATTTGATGTCTTTTGATCAATGGTTTGGCTTTTTAGGAGAGGGAAGTAGATTGTGTAACACTTCATGGGCATTGCTGTCAGAGGTACAGGTATGGAAGGAGAGGGGAAGGGTGGGGAGGTTGCTCTGGGCTTTTCCAGAAATACTTGTTTTTCAATAGAAATCAAACCACATTTCAGAGAATGGAGCTTTGTACTGGGCTTTTTGTAAAGAAACATGATGTCACCCATGGCCCTATCTTTGTCATATGGACTACCCTCAGTAGGTGTCCCACACACGTTGTCTCATGTGCTGCCAGGGGAAAAACTCAAAGAGTGACCTGCTGCTCTATAAAAATCATAGCATGGAGGCACATGCTGGTATCCCCCTCATCTTGAGATATGTCCCCCAATGGGAGTGGGAAGCAGAGTGCTGTGATGTAAACCACGCGTTTGTACAGCACAGCAGGCTCTTGATCTAACCCTAAGACACCAGGATTTCTTCTGGGACATGGAGAAACTAGTCTGTCGTGGTGGCTTCCCTCTTCCCCTCCCTGCAACCTCCTCCTGCTACTGCCAGCACAGGAAGCCACCACATGCATCAGCTGTGGCTGCAGCGTGTAGGGAGCAACCTGAGTTCGGTCAGGACAGCTGGTGGGACGAAGGCATTCTCTGGATCCTCCAGACCCTCAACTATTTCTGGGGCCTGCCAGAGGCACCTGGTTGTATTGGGAATACGAATCAATAAGGACAATGTTACCAAAGAATGTGACGGAGCAGGATAACCATTCTTTCTGTGCAGTTTCTTGAAGACATGACCATGAAGGTCCCTGAAAAAAAAAAAAAAGATATTTATTTTTTGTGGTAGTGTGCCTAAGTCAGATTTATCATAGAGGATTTTAAAGAACAGATTAGCTGAGTTTAATAGTGTGAATTATGAAAAGAACCTGCTCTGTGCAAAGCACAGGGTCACATCTGATGATTCACTAGGCTTTTTCTTGACCATTAGCCGAACACTTTATGTCAAAAATGTGATCCACATAAAATTGCTACAGTCTGATGGAGAATGTCTTCCAGCTCGCAGAGTCCAGCACCTACCGGAGGAAACATTTTCTTCTTAGTCAGCAGAGGAAAAGCCACACAAACTCAGGGCAGTGGTACAGGAGCTCCATGCCTTGAGATACCATCTGTAAACAGAATCACAGAATCACCTGGGTTGGAAGGGACCTTTTAAGATCATCTAGTCCAACCAATGGGGAAAAAAAAAATCCAATAAAACCAACAACCATAAACACCACATCACCCAACACTAAGCCATATCCTTGAGCACCAAGTCAGCTTCTGTCTTGAATAGGTCCAGGGATGGTGCCTCAAACGGTGAGGACACGTTCCCCCCACCCAATATCCCGGAGCAGGGCAAGTGCAGCACACACCTTCTCTTACGACTTCCCGGGTTCTCCCAGTCACTGGCAGAAGCTTTCTGAGCTGAAAGCTGCATCAGCCTCTGTTTCAATGCATTATTTCCTTCCTCCTTTTACCCATTTCTGCTTTTGAGCACCATGATGTCTTCCAGGAAAAACAATCTACAACATAATTGTGTGCTATTTGCAAACATACTTCCTTCAGATTTTTTTTTTTTTTTAAAGAGTCTTCTCTTGGTAATTTCCTTGGATAGCTCTTAGGCATGGTGCTGTGAGATGCAGCGATTCTTTGCTCTCTATTCACTTTTTCCAGGCTGTTGAGGGTATGATAGAACTTTAATATGCATCTCCTACATCTCTTGCAACCACCTCTTCACCAGACTGAGGTGTCAGTCTATTTTGGCGCGGAAGCTGCTCTCTCCCAAGCTCACTTTCTTCCTCCTCCTGTAATCTCCTCCTCCTCTAAGCAGAAGTTTATTCATCGTTGAAGGTGCGCCACGGATTCAGATGACAGCGTAGCTTCAGTTTTGCTCCCCGTTTCTTTGCCAGGAATCTCTCACGTTGCATTTACCCATGGCTGTGCTGAGCCCACGGTGGATGTTTTCAAACAACCGTCTCCGTTCCTCCCAAGTAATTCATTCCCAAAAGTGAATGGCCAGGTCACCACTGGGCAGCCAGACCACAGGCTATTTTTCTCCTGACTCCACACTGATGGGCACTGATATTCAGCTCGCTCTTTCATTCTTCTGACATGGGGTTTTGTGTGGTTTGGGGTGGGTTTTTTTGGTTTTTCTTTTTTGTTGTGTTGGGTTTTTTTTTTTTTGGCGACCAGTTTTGGCAACCAAGCTTGCTTTTGATTATCCTGATTAATTTTAGATCATCAATAAACATCATCTCGCTCCTCACACACCTCCCTTCCTCAGATAGTTTCTTCATAAGCGAGCAGATCTATTTTACGTGTCTCTCTGGGGTTGCAATGGGAAGCTGCCCTCATTATGAAAGCAGATTGTTTATCTTTGTTCCCTGCTTTCTATCCCCATCTCCTTCATCATGAAAAACAACACAAACAATTCACTTAACCTTTCTGCTATGACTTGTCTCTCTTGAGTATGCTTTTTATTCGGTGATCATCTATCAGCCGCACCACCTCCTTGCCAAACTTCCTTCCCCTGGTGTTGCTGAAGAGGTTCTATTGTTACCTCTTATGGCTTGAGCAAGTTGTTGTTCCAAACCCCTTTTGTCCTGCCATATTGTTCCTCTCCATCCAATTTGTCACATTCAGGGCTCCATTTCCTGCTTGTCCTGGTTTGAGGTAAAACGAGCCAATTTTCTGTGCTACAATTTTCCTTTTTTAGCTGGGCCTCTTCTAACAAACTAAACTCTGCAATTAACAGCATATTGCTCAGAAATAGAATCATAGAATCGTTAGAGTTGGAAGAGACCTTAAAGATTACTGTTCACTCACTGATCTTAAAGATCACAAACTGTCCCCTCTCGACAAGACCTGATCACACCAAGGGATGGTGCAGAGAGGCCCTTGCTTGTATTTATTGCTGGAGCAACCAAGGGCAGGGAATTTATTTGCCTGTTGGAGGGTGGGAAGTGGAAAAGAATCGAGGGGTCACAGCTGTGGGGAGAAGGAGACGGGACAGGGGACACAAACCAGGGGATCCAGCAGGGATATTCCATCCCATCCGCATCATGCTCACCATGGAAGCTGAGGCATCAAAGGGTCAACTCTCTTCCTTCGATGGCCAACATCCAAGGAGGACCCTGTCTGTCTGCCTTTATTCCAATCCAAGCATTCCTGACTCCAGATCTGGAATCCAGCTCCTGTTGGTCACTGAGTCCAGTCTTGGACTTTTC
>VZRU01017893.1:60571-72651 GCA_013398155.1 Pedionomus torquatus | reverse complement strand
AGTCCCCCCACCTCCCAACAGCCCCCCCCCCCTTTTTTTTTTTTTTTTTTTTTTTTTTTGGGGGGGGGGAAGGGCCATCTGTCAGTCCTGTTTTGGCAAATTTGTCTGAAACCACAAGACACCTGAATGTGACTTGTGCTTTTTAAATCCCTTTCAACACTTCTACCCCGCCACGAAGCTGCACAAACTTTTCTTTTTAACTCCGGTTGGTTTGGGAATGTGTGATTAATCTGATCTTGCACTACAAAGTTAAAACAATTATTTTACTCTTTTAAATTCTTCTTTTTTTTTGTTGTTTCTTTTCAAGCAGCTTCTTAATTTTTAATATACTTTATATAGAGTGTGTATTTATACACTAGATATAAATAGCATAATACAGTGCGTATATATATGAAGTGTGTATATACAGATATTTAAGGTCATATGAGCAACATTTGAATCTTGGTCATGGGCATCTTAGAGCCAAACTGAGAGTTGTTTTCCTGCTTCTACAGTCAATAATTTTAGCTCCAATAGTATTTTATTATGTCCAAACATTATCATAGAGGTCGTCCCTCAAAGGCTATATGCTGGTCGTCGCCCACCAGCGTGTCCTGGCCTCCCAGAGCCCCACCAGTCAGCTCTTTTCCAGAAAAACCCCAGTGGGGACTGGATTGGTGTCCCCACCCAAATGGGTCCCCCTGTGCTTTGACTTCCCGCAGTGGCAAAAATATTGAAGGCTCTGCCCTGTGCTATCAGTCCCATCAAAGCCTGCTTGGGATGGGATTGATAGCCCAGCAACAAGCGTGGCTGGTTCCCACTTCCCCATATGCAGTGATGCCAGGTGGACATTGCTTCTGCAGCCACTGGCCAGCAGAAGACAGAGCCCCTGGGGGCAACCTGGATTCCAGCCCTTTGCACCACCTCTGGGGCACTTTGACCCAAGGCAAGCCCTGCTGTTGTCCTACCTGTCCAAGCCACAGCTCCAGAAAGATGTAAAACTATTTAGAGGTGGAATCCACCATTCTGGGTGCAGTCATAATACTAACATCAAGAGTCCCGTGGACAATTAAAACACCCCTTTAATTTTGAAGACTGCTGCATCGCTGCGGCAATGGTCGTCATAGAGGCAGCAGGGCTATTCAAGTGGGCCTAAATTAAGTAATAATTGAAATCTCTGAAGGGAAATGAGTATGGTTGTCGGGGTCAGCCTTAACTATGCTTTGCTGACATCTTGCAGAAAAAAAATTTGAGAAAAAAAGGGGTTTATTTCAAAGTAAGTAGAACAGGAGAGAGAGGGGCAGAACACACAAAAGCACTGCTAATAAGATGTTTAATCAAATGGGAACTGTTGCACAGTGATATTGCATGAGGTAAGACTCCAGAGTTTAAAAACAGAACATGTTTTGTTTACCAAAAAACCAAGAATGTTTGAAAGCACATTTGACTACAATACACATCCTATGTTTTATGGAGTATTTATTTAGCATATGTAGGTTGGGGAAATGAAGTGCCTTTTGATAAGTAATGTCTCAAAGTGCTGCTGAAAAACAACATGAGCACAGAAAGAGTTGTTTTACAGAACTCCAGAGCTGGTAGCAAAGTCCTGATTTAGAAAAAAAAAACCCACCCAAACACGTAACTTTGAGTGAAGTGACTTAAATCAGTGGCACATGAGCACGGGCTGAGGCTAAGCAAACGCATCGGTGTGTTTATAAATCCTCACATTTGCTTTCTCGAGCCAGGGCAAAGCTGCGTGCATGGATCTGGCAGCCCAGGACACCTCTCTCCGCTTCCCAACTGGTTTCAGCAGGAACACCAGTTTCTTCATGCTGTTAACACACAGCAGCTTGCTCCCATCGTGGCACAGAGCAGCATCCAGAGGAGCACTAAGACCCCAGGACAGGTGACAAAGATTTTGGTATTCAACACCTGAACCCCCACCCCACCACGTTTCTGATTGCTGGGACCAAGCCTTAACAGTATCAGAGCCCAGAGGGCACTAATTGCCCTTAAGCAGCCTCACCTCGGTCCCACCCACACCCCAGCCCATGGTCCAGGAGACCATTTGAAGCTCAGCCCTGGGCCTTTGGACTTCACTAGTGCTGTAGGTGTGTGTGTACGTCACTGACCTCTGCCTTCTGGAAGGACCTCACTCCTATATTACAGGTAGATTTTCTCCCACCCTGTCTCCTGGTTGACCTCTGGACCTACACTGGAGCTCTGCTTCCAGTCCTGCCTGCACCTGACTGAGCTCCTTGGGTGGATCTTGGACCCAATTCCTTACCTTGTGTGCGACCGTTGCTGTACCCTGTTATTGAGTTTGGATCCTGGAGGACTTCTGTTGGTGAGGGCGTTGCCTGCACTAGAGCCACTGTTGGCTCTGCTTTTCCCAACATAGAATCACAGAATCCTCCAGGCCAGAAGGGACCTCCAAAGGCCATCTAGTCCCACCTCCCCGCAGTCACAGGGACATCCCCAACTACACCAGGTTGCCCAGGGCTTCATCAAGCCTTGAATATCTCCAAGGATGGGGCCTCAACCATGGATGAGATCTGCCTCTGCTGCTCTTTGAAATGCTTCTTCTTGACCAGCTGCTTCCTCTCTGAGTAGCTGGTATGGATTGGGGTTGAATTTGGCTCTGTGACCTGCGTGACTGGGAGCTAATGCTGTGGAGGTCAGGAATAGGATGTGAAAATGTGTTCAGAGAGGCGTCCTCAGATGGATGGGTGAGCACGTATGTGTGCTCAAACACCTACTGAGTGCCATCCAATCGAGCATGAACACTTCTTCTATGTCAAGGTCTTGGTTTGTGCAACCTGTGGCTGACAGAGCCTGTAGCTCCAAGTTCAGAATAACTCCTCGCTGTTCCACAGTGATTTCACTGGCCTCCTGGCCTCGCCATCCTTATAAATTCCTACCGAAGCTTAGCTTAGATCCAGCTGCACCAGATGCTGCTCTCGGCTCCCATCCTCTTTGGCTCCCTCGCTGTTGCCTGCACCCCCGGTTGAGCCTTTGGGGACGGAGGCAGCTTTCTCGGCACAAGGTGGTTCCACCTTCACGGCAGCAGCTTCTCTGGCGAATTATCCACAGCACACAGCAATTACGTTAAGGAAGCTGGATGAAAAGAAGCAGTAATAATTTGCAGGTTCTGCCAACAAAATCCCTTTCATTTTTGTTGCTGTGGGTTTTTTTTTCCCCCCCTCTCCATACTTTGGCAAGACTCCTTCCTGTTTTTCTTTCATTGCGTGGCAAATGCACAATAAGAACAGGAGGTCATTTTCTCCAAATCCTTGACTTATAATTTTTCTGACGTTGCCAGTTGCTTTTTTCTAAAGATTGTAAACAATGTGCACAGTCCTTGTTGGGTAACAGTCATAATTAGAAGCTTTCTACATTTCCAGGAGCTTGCAAGTATTCAGCACGCTCCTTCCCTAATCCTGTGGCTCCGTAATGATGCTAAAAACTGACCCCAAATCTGGTGCACTGCAGGTCTGGAGAATGGAATGTGAAGGTGAAAAATAAACAGCTGGAATAAAAGATCCTGTGCAAGAATCCCAAAAGGTCTGGATTTATAGAGAAATAATGTTCTTGTCGGAGTTCTTCCAGAAAACCTTACAGGATCAGCCCAGGCGCAGAGAAAGGAATAAGAAATTATTGTTGCAGGTCCATGTGGTCAGATAAGCATGTCCTGGTTGACAAGAAAAATATGAAGTGCTGCCTATGAAAGTAAAAATGAGTCAACTTTCAGCTGGGTGGGGATGAAAAAGGCAGCTCCAATGCGGGGAAAAAAAGAAAATTTCAGTAATGTTATGATGAATCATAGGATGGTTATAGCTGGAAGGGACCTTCAAGATCAAAGTCCAACCCCCCTGCTATGGGCAGGGACACATCCCACTAGAGCAGGTTGCTCAAAGCCTCGTCCTACCTCTGGAGCCAACAGCTCTCTTCCTCTGCCAAAATGGTACCTCCTGGTCTTGGTCTGAAAGCATCGCTGTGCATCCACTTGAAGCAGTTTTTATAATTTGGTGAATTCTGAATTAGAGGGATGGTTTACTGAATTATTTTTTTACTATTATTATTTTTTTTCTCACAGCAAATCATTTTATTTTGCACGAGAAGTTCTCCAGGGGATGGAGAGCTGAGTAACCCACATCTCTGGGCTGAAAGCAAACAAGGCTGCCAAGGCTGCAGGGTCTGCTGGAAACACCTGAACTGGCCACAAACCCAACCCAGCTCAGGCTGCAGTATGCGTCCTGCCTATGGCCCCGTTCCCCCAGCTCTCCTCTGGCATAGTAGATGTCTTGTGGTTCTTGACCACATAAAGATTGTGATTTGCAGTCTCTGGGGTCAGAGAAGAACGCTCAGGCTTTGATCCGGCAGTGAGTCAGCAGGTGGGATGTGCTGCCTGAAGGCATCACTCTGTGCAGCTTGAAAGAAGGTCTTGAGCCAAGGACTTTTTCCTCCTGGTGGAGCTGCCTCCAAGCTTTGTATCATGTCTTTGGGTGGATTTTTCTTAAGTTCTCCTGCTGCTACTTAGCACTGTATAAATAATAATGAGAAATAACAATTTACTGTTTTGTGGAGTTTTGGGGTTTTATTTTGGGTTGGTTTTTTTTTGTTTTTGTTTTTTTTTTCTCCCTGGTATGAGGTCTACTCTCTGTCCTAGTGAGTTTTTAAGTGTTTCATATAATTGGAGCTAGTCCAGCTTCTGATTTCTGATAGCCTGATGTTTAGGCCATGCACTTTGCTGTTCTGAACCTGGCCAGCTCTGCTCTCGGGCATGGGTCACCTGCCTCTCATCCGAGTTCTCGAGACCAGTGGAACTCAAAGCTGAACTGGGAGCATCTCAGCCACCCCCTCCCCGCAGCAGCCAGTGGTGTCTGGTGAACTTGGTCTTTCTTGTCAAATGTTCTTGTCCTTTATTAAGTGCCAGAAAATGAAGTGTTTTGCCTTAGTCACTGTCTTTTGTCAGACTTTTGTCAGACTTCATTGGCTTAAAGCCAAACATAAATTTGAGATTGGATTAAGATGAGCTTCAGGTTCTGCTTGAGAAGCTCAAGAGAACAGGAAGATCATTTGCGTGGTCCTGTACTGTCACTGATGCTCAGATGGGCTGGAGATGGCAAGGGCTGGGGGGCTCTGCCTTTACCTTTGCTCCATAGGACACACAGGCTGGGTGTTTGGGAACAGCATTCTTACCTGTGTGTTTGCCTCAACCACAGCCTCACCATTACCAAGGCTGTCACCCACCCTGAATCCTACTTCAAAGTATTATCCAGGAGCACTTGAGGCATTTATTAAAGAGTGGAGACATGTGCCCATGGTGGTGTACTTCCATCCCCAGCAGGAATAGAACAGCCCAAGCTACAAACATCCTCCTCACTACTCCAAGTGCTTTTCTTCAGCCTGCTCCCCAACTTAGAGGGCAACACAGGCATTAAGAAAAAATCTATCCTTACATCAAAGTACCTGTAAGCCACGTTAGTCATCTTGGATGTTACTGAGAGCCCTATGAATGAAAGCTCTTTGTGTGCGAAGGGGGTGACGATGCACTATCTCTCTCCCCTCCTGTCTATGCTCTTCCAGCCCACTCTCATATCTGTGATCCTCTCTCCTTTCCTCTGCCTCCACTGGAAAGGAAAAAATAAAGAAAAAAAAAAAAAAAGTGTTGAGGAAAATCTGGAAATCCAGATGTCTCAGCGTCAGAGATGCAGCCCAAGCTGTGTCCTTTACGGCTTGTAATGAGGAGCGTTGGAGCGACCGAAAGCCCTGACTCCCAGCCAGCCATTGTACCTGCTCTCAACTACCTCGCTGAGAGGTGAAGTCTGGAGCAACTGCTGATTTTCATTTTAAGTCTTGGGGTTTGAGCTATTAATAAGCCTGGAAAATAACCACATGTTCTCTGAATTATGTAACAGATGTTAAATTCCCCAAGATGAAGAGGTGTCAGCCTGATGGAAGAAGTGATGTGAGGACCTTTTCTTTTTCCTTTGCGCTAGGTTTCTCCTCTTGTTTGCAGAACTGGTTATCTGCCGGTGGAGGTAAAAGAAAATGAGTCCCACCCAGCCCGGCTCATCCCCAGCTTGTTGCTTTGCACCCATGTTTATGCATTCCTTGCCATTCCTCCAGCGTTGGATTTTCGAAGACAAGTGCCATCCAAAATGAAGTTCCATTGAAAGAATGTGTTGTGATGAAGAGCTGCTGAGTGAGTCACCGCTCGCGCTGGCAGAGCGGGCTGCGGAGCGGGCCAGACCCTTACGCTTGGCACGAGAGAGCGCGAGAAGCAGAAGAGGAAAGCGAACGCGGGGCCAGGAGCGCTGCAGCCGCTGGGCCAGCCAAGGGGGCCGGGATGCAAACGCCTTCCCACTTAACCCTTTCAGAGAAGCAGCTGCCACCGAGGCGGAGAGGAGTTCCCGGCCTCACTGGAGGTGTCACCACGGGGAGGACACGGGTGTCCTCATCCACCCTGGGTGTCACTATGGGAAGGACATGGGTGCCCCAGCCACCCTGATGTCAGTTTAAGGTGGTTGTCTTCTTTATCTTCCTCTGTCCCAGCCTGAGCACTTGTGGCTCCGTGTGGGGACAGGGCCCCAGTGTTTCACCAGGATGGCTCTCTTTCCAACATCCCTCGCTTACGCCTCTTGACAGCTTCTATGCAAGGCATCACCGGCTGCGTTACACACAGCTGAGCAGTCCCTTGGGAGAGACATTTATGAATGTGGATTGAAGACACCGGCCCCCAAGGGTACCACATTTTCTGTGGGTGTAGATACACAGCCAGACTCATCAATCAGCCTCTGTGCTAATAGAGATTTCTGCCTTCTGGACTGTGACCCCGCTGGCTGCTCTCTCCGAGGGGTGACTTTGCTCAGACATTTATTTCTGAGATTGGCTTCAGCATCTTCGGTTACACACCCGCTGGCATGACAACTGCAGGTGTTTGTTCCAACACAACGTGCCCTTCCCTCTTGGGGATGCTTCTGGGGAAACAGCTCAAGTTGGAACAGGCTCATGGGGAGGACAGTCCTGCTGGAGGTGTGAGCTGTGTTCTACCACCACCGTTAAAGTGACTGTAGAGAGGGGGCCCTCCTGGATTCCTCCCTTCTTTTTTTCTTTCTTTTTCTCTTGTGTCTAGTACCAGGGAGTGGAAGAAGCTGTGGAAAGTCAGTTCCAGCTATGTGTAAAATGCAGCGGGGCTGTGAAGGTAATGGGGATCTCCTGAGTACTGGGGTCTGATCTAGACAGCAGACTCCCTGGCGCAAGTCTGGGTCCTCCATGCCAAGAGTCTTGCCTGAATTGATTGTCAGCTGCTTTAAGGAGGGTAAAAAAATATATAAAAATGATGTGCAGACCAGACCAGGGGGCCAAATTTTGAGTGGTTTCACTATTTCTCCATAGTCCCCCTTAGCCTGTCCTTCAGGAGCAGCTGACAGTCTTGCACTCAGCGTTACTCACTGCTCACTACTGATTTAATGGGCTTCTAATGTCATTACTTATTTCATTATCCAATCAATTTGGAAGATGAGGTGGGGGGAAAAAAAAAAAAGACAATTTCCCACTGACGTTAAGTGGTTGGCTCGCGGGGTAAGGTGTAAGGTTCACGTTTAAGAACAAGAGCAAGACACGATTAGCAAGACAATTTGCAGTGAAAGCCATCTGTAACTTTGCATTATCCGGGCAAAGAGTAGAGTCTGGCTATCAGAGGAGGTGTTGCAAAGTGAAGGAGTCCAAAAACAATGTACAAACCGTATTAAGACCCCAAGTGCAGCCTCAGGGAGTCAGTAATAACAGTGGTAATAATAATAGTACACCTCGGAGGTCAGGTCTCAAGCGCGTTGGGTGCTGCTCAATTGCAGAGAGAACGGCAAATAAGTTCTTGCTTCAAAGTGCTTGAAAAAGGCGTAGAAGGAGAGCAAGGCCAGATGGCTAGTGACAGACGGGCAGGGAAGAAGAGAGAGGTATCAGCGGCTGGCAAGAGGAGGGTAGGGCTCAGGGCAGCAGAAGGCTCAGGGCTGCTATGGAGGTGTTTCAGGAAGGATAACGAGGTGCATACGTGGATCGTTTGGGGCACTTGCTTGGGCACAGCCCAGGGAAGGAAGGAATGAAGTGCTTGTTAAAAGTGTAATGAGAGCCTGACAGTGGCTGACATTGCTGGATGAAGGCATGGGTTGATGTTCCACTGGGAACTGGAGACGGTGGGTCAACCAGGTGCAAGCCATGAAGTGTCCTGGTGGTGGAGGCGTTGACTTTTCCTGGATGCAGAAGAGAAAAGGGAGCTGTGGAGAGGCACGTCCGTGGTGGTGAGGAATGAGCTTTGCGGATGTCTTTTGAATGGCAGTGCTGCAGCAGGCAGTGTGTGGTGATGGACAGGAGTTTAGTGACACGGTGCAGGATGTGTTGGCCAGACTTAGAGATCTTGTGTGCCACAACTGCGGGGGAGATGCTCTCCAAAGGGGACACCCTGCCAGGGGTCTTGGGGATTGGGTGCATCCAGCACAGGTGGGTGCCCTATAGAGGTACCTTGTGGCTCTTGGCAAGAGCCAAGGCTGCCCTGGCACCTCCTCGTGCACAAGGGTACTTGCACCCACTCCCCTGTGAGTCAGGGGCACCAGCTGGACCCAGCTGTCTCCTAGGGACAGCAGAATATCTCCATGGGAGGGAGGTGGGCACAATCCTGACTGGATGCAGGGACCCTGTGCTAATGTCCTGCAGGGCTGGCCACTGGTGGGACTGGGCACAGAGCATCCTTGCTGGCCAGGAGACCCGTGGCATCGTGTGCTCATACTCGGAGGCACCACACTGGCATCTGCCCAACGCTTTCGAGGAGGAGACGCCTGTGGATGCCACGGGGCTACTGGGCTGCAGCTGAGCCAGCCCTGGCTGTTTCGCCTGCCCTGTGCCAGCTCTGCCTTGCAAAACACATGAGCAAATCGCTGATGCCCCCTGGAAGGAGCAGGGCTGCGTCCCAGCGCACACCATTCCCATTGCATTTCACATTCTCTGCAAAAAAGCCAGCTTTTTTATTTAGAACTGAACATCTGTTCCAGATGTGGTTACTCACTGCCTGCCTTGCTGCGCTCCTGCCATTGTTGTCCTGCTCCACAGTGAAAGGCTGGCATGAATTATTGAAAGATGGAGTTTAAATAAATGATAAAGTGGTGCTGTGCGTGCGGTTAAGTTTCTGTCCATTCCTCACAGAGTCACACTGCCAGCTTTGATGTCCCCATGATGAGATCGCACGTCGCCCAGGACCTGCCGTCTCATCTGCCTGATGGGGCTGATCGAAGAGCGTGGAGAGGGGCAGCCCAAGCATGAAGGTGGCCAAGGGGACGAGTCTCCTGGGGAGAAGGAGGAGCCGCAGCAGAGAAGCAGGCAACCCGAGTTTCCCTCCTGGCAAGTGTCTTTCTCATCTCAAGGGGGGAGCTGGCAGGGGGTGGGATGTTGCTCCCTGAGGTCAATGAGTTCACCAGGAGGATGGGGTGGGAGGGATTGTGGAGAGGTCCCAAGGGTGGGCAGTGGGGGACAGTGCTGGTGAGCAGCAGCGGGGGGGTGTGTGTGTTGGGAATCTGATAGTGCAATGGAGCTTTAGTTCAAATCCTGGAGTAAAACCTCATCCCAGAGAAACATCTTGTGGGACCACGCTGAAAGCCAACGGGTCCTGATCATCTACGTGCACATGGTGGGCAATGGGCACTCTGGGTTTGAGCCCACCGTGGTTCTAAACCAGCCAAACCCTCCTATTTTGTTGGCTCTCAGCTAGGAAGCCCAAATGGGTTGTTGGCCGCCTGGTAGTCTTGGAAATTGATTATTTTTTTTTTTATTATTTTTTTTCTTCACCATTTTGAGAAATGGCTTGACTCACAGTTGCATGAGGCTGTGGGGATTCACAGCAGACCATCTGTTTCAGCTGTTAGCAGTCATTAATTTTTTTTTTTATATTTTTTTTGTTACTTTTGAGATACTTTGGGAAAAAAAAACCCTGTTCTTGATGGCACTGGAGGACTTCAAAGCCGGTTACATTTATTTTTTTTTTTTTTTCATCAGAGAAACAATATAGAGGGGATGCAGTTGTTATAAAAGAATTACATTTTTATTGGGTTTTCTAAATGGGGAATTTGTCTCCCGTGGACAAGCAGGAGGACACAGTGTATTGTTTATCTCCTTTCCACCATGTGTTTGGCTCATACCTGCCTCGCTACTGGACTGTGAGACGTCTACCAAGGAGGGTTTTGTTTTCTTTTCCTGTGCTAACTCTAATGCAGAAAAGCATTCAATTAAAAGAAAAAAATATATAGTAAGATTTTCTTTTAAGCCACCACGTTTCTGGAGCTAAGTACTTACTGATTAAATCAGCCTCATTGTCTCCAGCTATTCTACCCAGAAACTGGAAAATTACTCAACTCCTTGACAGGTGTTCACAGCTGATGGCTCAGATTTGTGGATTGAGTGCCGGGGCATATGGCGTGATAAATAATAGAACAAACTAATCCTATTGACACCATCCACCCTCCAGCCTGCGCACGTTTATCCTTGTGCCGTGCTCTCGCCGCGCGACGGCCCGTTCCCTGAGCCAGCTCCTCTCGGAGGTGCTGCTCCCGAGCATCCAACCAAGGAGCTGGGGCTCACTGGTGTTGGAGCAAAGTGCCCTACTGGGGCTTTCGTGGAGACCTCAGCTCAGCCTGCTGGGAACGTGTCCACCGTGGGTTCGCTCCCTTGTCTGCTTCATTGGTTTGTTCAGCTGGTGCTTGTCTTGGCACATCATTTAGATTGGATATTAGGAAAAAATTCTTTCCTGTGAGGGTGGTGAGGCACTGGAACAGGCTGCCCAGGGGAGGTTGTGGCTGCCCCATCCCTGGAAGTATTTAAGGCCAGGCTGGATGGGGCTTGGAGCAACCTGGTGTGGTGGGAGGTGTCCCTGCCCAGGGCAGGGGGGTTGGAACACGATGATCTTCAAGGTCCTTTCCAACTCAAACCATTCTGTGATTCTATGATCATGTTGGGATTTGCCCAAGAGCCTCACTGGTGGTTTCCCTGTTGCTCATGTCAGGTTTTAGATGCAGGAGAAAAACTTCCTTGGGTTTCACGGGTGCTGGGAACCAGCAAGGCTGGTAGCACAAGGGAGGGTGCAGTATCTTGCTGGAAACATGCGGTGGGGAGATGGTGGCAGCTCCTCCAGAGGATGCTGAGCCCTGGCTTCATGCACACACAAGTAGCGTGCCTAGTAGCAGGCAGAGCAGAGAGCTCTGCACCAGCCTTGTAGTTGTGGTGGTTTGGCTCATGCATCCCTGAAAAAAAAAAAAAACAACTGTGGCCAGGACGTATAACATGAGCTGTGAACCTCCAAACCTTGTCTTGAATCCTACGATGGTGGGAGACTGCAGAACAGAAACTGAGCATCTCGGACCTGTCCGTGACATCTGGGTGAGGTGACAGCCAGAGAGCCGTGGAGTATTTCCAACCATCCATTAGGGCTCCGGCTTTCAACAAAATTACAAATGTGTCCTGGAAAAGGTTCCTTCGGGCTGGCCAAAGAGCCGTGATTGTTCCCGGGCGCGGGAGCTGGCTCTGCACTTGGCAGCCGGCGCAGGACCACGCTGCGGCCAAGCCCAGCATGTGCCACTGCAGAGCAAGCTGGCACCGGGGGACACCATGGGGACAGGGGCTCCTCCTGCCCTGCCGCCTGCTTCAGGGTGGCACGTGCTGGGAAAAAATAAATATCTCTGTAGCGCAAAGCAAAGAGTCCGTGGGACGTGCCTAGAGAGCTCACGTTGTGTCCGTAACGCTCCCACCTGCGTTGTTTTGGTATGGGTTGGGGTCTACCTCTCGTCCTTCGCATGGGGAAGAGCGGGACACGTCCCTTCCCTCTGTCGCTCGCTCTCGTTCCCGAGCAAGGCACGTGGCCCGAGCCGGCTGGGGCCGCCAGCGGTGCCTGCTGCAGGCTCTGCCAGAGGAAGGTGGTGGAGGAATGCACATCTGGAGGCTCGGAGACGTTTGGTGCCTGCGTGGTTTTCATTTGGAGGCCTTTCTGTTGTTGATGGACTTAATTGAAAACCAAAAAAAAACCAAAAAAAAAAAAAAAAAAAAAAAAAAAAAAAAAA
>VZRU01017893.1:22956-52849 GCA_013398155.1 Pedionomus torquatus | reverse complement strand
CCCCCCAGGGGCTGTGGGCTCGAACACCAGGGTTTGTGGAGAGGGCCCCGCAAGTTGCCATGGAGCGGCACAATATCACTTTTGCTGCCCTTTTTTTTTCTTAATTTCCTGGCCCTTTTCTCCTTGGTGCCGCGGATGATGTAAGAGCGCTGGGTATCGATGCAGTGTCCTGCTCTTGGGGAGGGAGATAAGAAGGAAGATCCCGGGGCAGGTGGAGCATCCGCCATCTGTTTGAATGGACGGGGCTTTAATGAATCTGTCCAAACCCGAGAAACGTACACGAAGGAGCAATTTGGCCCCAAACACCTAGTGATGCCGCTGTCGGCAACCAAAAGACTTCCAAAGAGCGTCCTGCCTGTTGCCCAGATGCCTACGAAGCGCTCTCTCGTGTAGGCAGCCCCCAGCCTCGTTTGATTTGGGATATAATCTCAGACACCAGCTTTAATACCTGCTTTGGGGTGATTGCCTCCCCATTTACCCCCCTGGAACAGCAAGAGAAAGGGATGCCCGAAGGAGGGCAGAGCGGCCGGGCGCTGCGGGTGTCCTGAGCGTGAGCTGTTCCTCCCGGTACTCACCAGCAGCAGCTCAGACCTTTTTCCACCCACCAAGTTTTACTGTTTTCCACATAACACCTGCACCCCCACGTCGCCCCCCACCTCATAGCACACCCCACCCTGCATCGCCTTCTACCACTGGGCACCTCACAAGCTGGTCTCTGGCTCTTGGGGGTGCGGGGGGGTGAGGGTTGCGGGGGGAGCGCGTCCAAAGTCGTCGGGATACGGATGGGCTCCACCGGGAAATGAGTAGCGGGACAAGATGGGCCGTGGTGTCGGGGCTGGCTAAAGGGCTGGCCGGGCCGTGGTCACCCCCTAAGTCCAACCGGAGGAGAAGGTGCCCGATCCCGTCTCTCTCGATGTGCTCGCTGGACCGTGCAAGAGGATCTCCCCATTGCCCGGGAAAGCGAATTTCCCCGTTGTTCTGCTATAAAATAGCTGCACAAGGCCGCGGTTGGCACAGGACTGGATCACCCAGGTTGCTTACATCACGTAGGCAGCTGCCACCGAAATGACACACTTGATTGAAGGCCAAAAGAACCATATACGTAACTGCCTGTGATTAAGCTCCATATGATGCCTCAGAGCAAGTAAAAACCCCTCCTTCATCTCATCTTGTTTGAAGCGAGACAACCGTTGCAGGGATATCATTTGGGTCATGTTGTGGCTTTTGGGGGATTTTTTCGGTTTCGTTTTGAGGGGTTTTGGTGGCTTGTTTCCCCCCACCCCACCCCACCCTCGCTTCTGGCTGTAAACTTCCATGACCTGCACCAATTCGCCGATGCCCCCTCGCGCGATGCCCCGTGAGAGCCGGGTGCTGTAGGTGTGCTGGTAGCTGGGAATACAAATTTTACCAGGTAAGAGCTCTCAAAGCTGGTTTTGGGGTTTTTATTGNTGTAGGCAGCCCCCAGCCTCGTTTGATTTGGGATATAATCTCAGACACCAGCTTTAATACCTGCTTTGGGGTGATTGCCTCCCCATTTACCCCCCTGGAACAGCAAGAGAAAGGGATGCCCGAAGGAGGGCAGAGCGGCCGGGCGCTGCGGGTGTCCTGAGCGTGAGCTGTTCCTCCCGGTACTCACCAGCAGCAGCTCAGACCTTTTTCCACCCACCAAGTTTTACTGTTTTCCACATAACACCTGCACCCCCACGTCGCCCCCCACCTCATAGCACACCCCACCCTGCATCGCCTTCTACCACTGGGCACCTCACAAGCTGGTCTCTGGCTCTTGGGGGTGCGGGAGGGTGAGGGTTGTGGGGGGAGCGCGTCCAAAGTCGTTGGGATACGGATGGGCTCCACCGGGAAATGAGTAGCGGGACAAGATGGGCCGTGGTGTCGGGGCTGGCTAAAGGGCTGGCCGGGCCGTGGTCACCCCCTAAGTCCAACCGGAGGAGAAGGTGCCCGATCCCGTCTCTCTCGATGTGCTCGCTGGACCGTGCAAGAGGATCTCCCCATTGCCCGGGAAAGCGAATTTCCCCGTTGTTCTGCTATAAAATAGCTGCACAAGGCCGCGGTTGGCACAGGACTGGATCACCCAGGTTGCTTACATCACGTAGGCAGCTGCCACCAAAATGACACACTTGATTGAAGGCCAAAAGAACCATATACGTAACTGCCTGTGATTAAGCTCCATATGATGCCTCAGAGCAAGTAAAAACCCCTCCTTCATCTCATCTTGTTTGAAGCGAGACAACCGTTGCAGGGATATCATTTGGGTCATGTTGTGGCTTTTGGGGGATTTTTTCGGTTTCGTTTTGAGGGGTTTTGGTGGCTTGTTTCCCCCCACCCCACCCCACCCTCGCTTCTGGCTGTAAACTTCCATGACCTGCACCAATTCGCCGATGCCCCCTCGCGCGATGCCCCGTGAGAGCCGGGTGCTGTAGGTGTGCTGGTAGCNTTCCCCATGGGCGTGCGTGTCTGGCAGTGTGAGTTTATTTCTGGGAAGGGTTTGATGGGGGAAGCTTCATCTTTTCAGTTTTTGGAGTCTTTGTGGATGCTTAACCATTTCCTTTGAGTGTGCAGTGTAGATAAATCCTCTCTGCACTGCACCTGTGGATAAATCCTCTCTCCTGGCCCCAGAGAGGCAGTTTGCATCGCTCCGGGTGGAATCCTGACCAGATGGAGAGGGAGGGTGGGGGGAAACTGGGCCAAATCCTGCACCGGGTGAAACTTGGAGGTAGCACAGGGTAGCTGGGGTCTCCGTCCTGCAGGAGCTGGATGCTGCTCCTCGGTAGCTTGTAGACCTCATCTGGTCCTCTCAACACCTTCCTGTAACTTTTCAGTGGGGCAGGATGAGGCCCGGGCCGGATCCTGCCAACTGATGGATTTTATCAGCGAACAATTAACACTTTGGCAGCATCTCCCTGCTGCCGAAGACCAGGGCAAAACTTGTCTTTGCAAAAAGGGAAAAAAAAAACAACAACCCGCCGCATTGAAAAAGAAGTAGTTGGGTTTTTTTTTTTTCACCAAGGGGAATTTAAACAAAATCTCCTTCCTATGGTGCCTGGGGAGATGGGGTCAGAGCTCCTCTCCCCAGACTCACACTCTCTCTGACTTCATTATCATGCAGTTTTTGTCCGGTATTAATGTGCCTGAGGAGCATGCTGATGCAGCTTATTCCTACCATATCATGATATATGGTTATATATACATATAGAGGGATAAATAAACAACAGTTTTGTGGCCACTTGTCCGGGCTTTTCTTCAACAGACTAAATCCCAGCCCCTTCTTGGTGCCTTTAAATGGCTGGTCCCGTGCATCTCCCACAGCCTCCGGAAAACCTTCCTCTGTAAGTTACAATGCAATGCGAGTCCTCTCATTTTATTCTTCTTTAAATAGCCTAATTTCTAAGCCAAATCACCGCTTGACAGGGGTGAGATGATGGTACTATGCATGTTTTTATCTTCCAGAGTTATCATGAGCTGAACAAAATACCCACGGAGAAACTACTTGTGTTAGAAATACCAGTAAACATCATTTTAGTCGATTTGGGCACATATAACTTTATTGATTGGGCATGAAATATGGCAGGCAATCTATTAGGAGATGTAAAACGAAACAGGCAGAGCCTTTTCGGAATACGTTGGGAAGTAGAACAGGCTGGAGAGCGTTCATTTTCAGCCAGGTGGGTTGCTAACATAAACGGCAATGATTTTTTATGAGTCCTGTAAACAACACCAAGTCAGTTTGATTCTGGTTTCTGCAGTCCACAGCTGAAGATCCATTAGCTCGGCTGTTGATGGGGGAGGGGAAATGATACGGACGGAGAAGCTTTTTGAGATCGGGTAGTCTTGAATTGTATTTTTTAACCTGTGAATGTGGTTAGTGTTAAAAGTGTAAGCAAGAAACTGAAGCAAATACGAGATATTATGCAATAGTACTTGGGCTACCATGAGAAGAGGGCAATAGAAACAAACTGTTCTATAGGTCTGCTTTCAATTAAAGGCAGTCTACTTTGATAAAAGCACTAAAATGTGAAACTAAGCGCTAAAATGTGAGAATGTTCCTCAGAATAAAGACATTAAGCAGTGGTAATTAAAGCCACAGAGTGGCTTTAGTCTGGTTGAACCTGAAGTCCATGGGCAGGACATGGAAAATGTACAGAAATTCAGTGGGTGGTTCTAAAGCTGCCCCCTCATTCCTTGAACTTCAGATCTGCTTGCGGAGGCTGACGGAGTATAATCGTATATACAGTTTTACAGCATGATAAAAGAAAAGCTTAAACATCTGCACTGCCTGCTGTCATTAGGTCTGTTCATAGCTGGAGCTTTCAGGCAGCATATACCTCCCTTTTTCGTACGTTATCCAGCCTTGGAACCTGGATGGAGGTTTGGTTCCTCGCCTGTAGCCATGCCCTGCCGCCTTGGCACCCCAGCGGGGTCGGTGGGCTCCCTCCCGGGGTGCAAGCCTTGCAGAGCGGGGTGCTGAGTGCTCATCTCTGAGCCCCCAGCAGCAAACTGGTGCCCAGCAGCGTTGGGGAGAGCTTGGTGGAGGTGCTGGTCTGGGGGTCCCTGAGCCGCTCCCTTTGCCTCCCCCTCCTGTATTTCCATCATCATCACATGTGTTTCTTGTAGTTCTTCCTCGTGGTGTCTGCAGAATGGCTTTGGATGTTTATAAATGCACCGAGGGTCAAAAATCTGGCTGCTTTGTCTTTTAGATGGAGCATAAGCAGATACTGGGTGTGCCTGTGGTCACATACGGTCCTGAGGAGCCTGCATGGGATGACACAGGTGACAGGACAAGCAGAAACGGCCACAGGTTGCACAGGGAGAGGTTTAGGATGGATATTAGGAAAAATGTCTTCACAAAAAAGGGTTAGCAAGCCTTGGAAGAGGCTGCTCAGGGAAGTGGTGGAGTCGCCTTCCCTGGAGGTATTTAAAAGCCGGGCAGATGTGGTGCCGAGGGGCATGGGTTGGTGGTGGGTTTGGGTAGTGTTGGGTTGATGGTTGGACTCAATGATCTGAAAAGTCCCTTCCAACCCAGCCAGTTCTGTTCTGTTCCGTGACAGCACGGGGGCACGTGTGTGCAGAGAGAGCGTCTGCGTGCGCAGAGTTTCCTTGGGATCTTTGTATCCTTGATTGCCGGGCTCGTTAACCAGTAGCGTGAGCAAGCCTGAGGAGCTGGAAGCTTGCTCCATGGAGGGAATGGGTGCTGCTGATAATCCTGCACAAATTCCAGTTTGGCTTAATTCCTTCCTAACCAAAATTCTCTTTGCGTTTGTACTCGCTTCCCGCTGGGGGCCTGATTCTGCAAAGAGGTCAGTAGGGCAGAGCCGCGCTCAAGTTAATGAGCTGCAGCGAGCTTATGCCTGCGCCGGGATTGATCCGCTTTAATGAGGTTTCCTTCATTCTCCTCTGTTTGCAGGACCATAACTGTTTGCCTAGATAGGATGGATCGTGGTGAAGGGTTCCCCAAGCCTGCAAAGCCGTAGGCAAACAGCTGAGTAAACAGCCCCTTGGCTTGGGTGAGCGCTGCTGATGCTTCCAACCTGTCCCAGGGAAGGTAGCTGGAGTTTTGCCATTGCCTCTCGTGATGGCTGTGCCCCCCAGCCCCCCCCCAGCGTCTGAGGGATGCTTGCCCCATGGGTGTGTGTTTGAAGACCCAGGTGTGTTTGGGATGTTAATTGGCAAGCTTCTCAAAGGGTCTGAGGACCTATCTAGAGGCTACCAAAGATGTCACAGTAATGTGTTCTTTGAGATATATTTATGTGTTCATCCTTGATCTTAGATACTCTGCTCTGACCCCTTTTAAAAACTGCACTTCAACAAAAATACCCTCTCTAGACTATTTTTTTCTGCATGTTCGTGACCTCCGTCAGGGCGGTGATTTCCTCACAGAGAGCTGTCGGCACCTCAACTACTATGCAAATCAGATTCCAAATAATTGATCATCCCTGCCAGGTATTAAGGTTGGGAACAGCCAGTCCACGAGTAAATCCCAGGAAAAACAAGAAAATGAAGTCTCCATAACTGTTTTCAATTATTCAGTCTCGCTGGTTCTTATGTTTCAAGAAGAAACATGCAAATCTCTCTGGGTCTAGCTTGTTTACAGAGTGCTCGTGGGTTTAAAATACAGCCAGCATCACATTTCTGTTGTACATTTCCTTCAAATAAATACTGAAATACAAATAAGGATGCTGTAATTCGTGCCACCCCAAGAGCTAAATACTGCACTCCAGCAGGAAATGATAATTTTGGTTTCTTGGAACAGCTTTACTATAATCTTCCAAAGACCGGTAGCTCACAAAGAAAGAAGCGCAGACTTTCTCAGAACAGATCAGCACTCTCTGATAGGATCTGGCTTATTCTGAATGAAGGTCTTGGATGACAAAGTTCTCAGACCCTGCTGGGACCAGAGAGTGCTTTGGTGTTTGCAGCATCAGAGCTTCAGGGCTTACCCCTGGGAGGAGGTCTCCATTCCTGCCCACCACTATGCACATAGAGAGGTCATGGCAGGTCTGGGATCTACCCAGGTCTTCTTTCCATAAGCAGCTAAATAGTACCGTAGCCGGTGTGGAGTGGCCGCTCTGGGTGGACAGAACACCCTGGCCACCCTTGTCAGTGGTGCTGTTAAGTCCTGTTTGTCTAAAGGCAGCTGATACCAAAGCTAAGCCAAGGATTAGGACAAGAGAAAATGGCCTCAAGTGCCAGGGGACATTTAGATTGGATAGCAGGAAAAATTTCTTCACCAAAAAGGGTTGACAAGACTTGGAAAAGGTTGCCCAGGGCAGTGGTAAAGTCGCCATCCCTGGAGGTATTAAAAACCAGGCAGACGTGGTGCTGAGGGACATGGGTTAGTGGTGGGTTTGGTCAGTGTTGGGTTGATGGTTGGACTCAATGATCTGAAAGATCCCTTCCTTTAAGAGTGCATGGAGTGGTGCCATGAGCATACCGGTCCCTTTCTCTCCATAGCCTGTTTCTGGCTTAATAGTAGTCAACAATAACCAGCCTGGTGGTTCTGGAAGCTTCTTGTAGAAGCAAGTCTTCATTTGGGTCAATTGGCACTCTCCCAGTAAGCAAAGTGGGATCCTCTTTTTAAATCTGGACCCTCTCTTAAAGCTGGACGATAGTATGTGCATGAAGAAACTTTCTCAGGGAAACTAATAGCCCTGAGTGTTTGCAGTGCGAAAATGCTTGGAGTGTATCTTGGTTTGAATCTTACACTATGATCCACCTATTTGTATGAAAATTATGTGTTATGGTTACCCTCACCTTTTTAGTTACCTTCTGGCTCATTTATATACGTTGATGGCTCCAGCGCTCATAGCTCCTAGGGGACTTTCTGTAGGAACCATCAGCTATTGCTTTTAAAAAATAACCCTCACCAACAGATGTCCAAAAGCCTCCTTTAAAGAAGATGCCTGGCATAAGTCATATTTATTGGGAGTAATTAATTGTCCTGTTAAAGTACCTAAATGTTTTGGCATTTCATTAATAATATATAATCAACCAAAAGGCTATTTGTAGTCGGCTACTTTGTCAAATCTGCTGTAAAAATTGTCATTATTTATATATTTCATGTTTATAATTACTCATCTGTGACGCACTCAGTCTGTTATGAATAATCCATTGTATATTGTTTTCTTAAATAGGATGCTTGCTCAGAGTGCTGGGGGTGCCAGGAATCGCTGCTAATAATGTCTTCATGTCTGATTTATGCCTGTGAAGTGAAGGCAACTGGACATGAGGAAATGCACAGAAGCTCGCTCAGAAAACTCGTCCAAACACTCTTGATAAGCAAACACTCAGCAGTGGGGAGGGGAGAAAATGGTTAAACAGAGCAGGGCAGTGGGTTAGAAATGCATTGGGGGGTGGAGGGGTGTTAAGATGCACAAGTGACGTTTCCTCACTGCTATGATGTTCTCTTCATCTCAGCTAAAAGCTCTGTGCTAGGTTTTTCCTTGCTGCCAACAAGGACCTTGTTACCTTCTGCCATCAGTTATCTCTGCATTATCTTCTTGTGTTCTTCCACTTGGAAAAAAAATAATAATCAATGATCTAAGTATTCTGGAAAGAGAGAAATCTGATATTTTTGTAGTTGAACAACAGGGCTTGTTGAGGGGGGTCGGTGCGATGGCACGAGCAGATGAGGCTGATGGTACTTCTTGCACCTCTGACCTGCGGTGTGTGCTCGGCCAAACGTGTTCGGGGTTGATGTTGTCTGTACCTGCGTCTCCTGAGTGCCGGGGAAGCTGATCGCTGGGGGTGGGCAGGTGGTTTTTAAGGCCCAGAAGAAGCATCAGAGCATCTAATCTGGAAAAACGATAAATCACAAGCCATTAGATTTCAGCCCGTTAACTCCAACACCGAGCTCGGTAGCTTGTGCTTGGCTGAAGCGCGTGTTCCAGCTGGTCTTGTCTGGGAGACAGCAATGTGTCACCCGTTCTGGTAGTTTGTTCCAATGGTTAATCACCTTCACCGTTAAAAACTCTTGCTTAATTTCCAATTTGCGTGTTTATAGCCTTCAACTTCCTGCTAAGGAAGCCTTTTGCCTTGAGATTTTAGAGCTTTTTAGTAGCCGGCATTGTTTTCCTCTCGTCAACTCGTACCGTGGCCTCAAACAGCCTTTTCTTGGAAGCCCCTGGATGGTCACGCCATGGGTCCTGGCACCTTGTAGATGAGCTGAACCCATGGGAAGGACCTGAGGCTGGTGCACACGCGCTGCAGCCTCCTCGGGCATCAAAGCTCCGTTTCCAAACTGATCTTTTCGTGTTTCTGGGTGAATTATCAGAGAAAGGAAAGATAGGGACGTGCAGAGGTTTTTGCTGTGTTATTGGCTTTTCTTTAACTGTTTACTATCAGCGCAGAAGCTTTCAAAACCAACCATGTTTTATATGAATATGGAAAATTTTGACTAACTCTGGCTAAACTCAGCGCCTGCAGCCAGAGGCTGGGGCAGCAGTAACAGAAAGGGGCTCAGTGGCAGAAAGAGGGAGAGGGCTGCAAAAAACCTGGTGGGAAAAGGTAGGGAGGAGTCTGGGGGCTAAGAGGAGCTTGGGCAAACAGATGAAGTGCTGGCGAGTCAATTATGATGGTCCTTTAATTATGCAGGTTTAAGCCAGTTTGGGAACGGAGAGGGAATATTCCCATAGCGTGTTATGTGCTTGCCCTGGAGATACAGAGCTATCAAGGCATTGCAGTCCTCTCCTCCCGGCAGATTGAGCTGCGAATCAGTCTAGGCTGTAGTTAAAAAATAGCAGACAACAACTGCGGTTTAAAACTGTCCCACTGTGTTCTCACATGTTCAGCTTTCAGACAGAAATGTGTATATTTTGTTCTTGACCTGGCATCCGCAGCTCTTCCTTTCTGCCACGCAGTATTCAAAGGCAGCCGTGAAGCTTCAGCTGTTTAGTGATGTCTTTTAAAAGTGACCTTCCTCTTCTTTTTAATTTCAAATTTTCAGGAGAAGGTGGGGAAAAAAAAAAAAACCAGCACAAACCTATCTGAAGCTCCTGTCACTTTGTAGTCCTGGAACCTGGAAGTTTGTCGCTCACGAAGTGCTTCTGTGGCACTTCATCCATTAGGCTTGTCACTCAGACCTTGTTTTTGGCTTTTCAGAGGACTTTCTTCCCACTTACATCCTCAAATGCTGAAAGTGGTCCAAGGTTTGTGTCCTGGGTTGAGAGACACAGGACTAACTTTTCTTCTAATGCTGGGGAAAAATGGCAATTTTAGAAGACTGTAGTGTCTGAATTCATGAAAATATTTACTTTCTGGCCAGACGGGCTCTGGGAGATTCAAGGTCTCGGTGTTTTTGGGACTTGCCAGGTGCGGGGATGAGGAGGAACAAGGCCTGGGCATTTGACCCAAACTGCCAACAGGGTTATTTCATGCCATGAATGTCACATTCAATAAAAATTAGAAAAGTTTGCTGCTTAGCGGCCTCTCCCTTGATGGTGGCGGGTCCAGACAACTCCTTGCCCCGGTGCCGGACCCCCGAGGGCTCCCTTTCCTGCTGAAGCCCTTGCACTTGCCGTGTCCGACTTTTGCTGTCCCTGCTGGGAGGGAACAGCTTCTCCTGAGAGAATTGTCTACAATTCCTGTATATCTTACATCAGTGTCAGGATTAATACTGGTTCTTTAATATTATTGTTAATTAATTACTCTTATTGTATTAAGTCTGGTTACATTTCAACCCTCATGNGTGCAGGGATGAGGAGGAACAAGGCCTGGGCATTCGGCCCAAACTGCCCACAGGGTTATTTCATGCCATGAACGTCACATTCAATAAAAATTAGAAAAGTTTGCTGCTTAGCGGCCTCTCCCTTGATGGTGGCGGGTCCAGACAACTCCGTGCCCCAGTGCCGGACCCCCAAGGGCTCCCTTTCCTGCCCAAGCCCTTGCACTTGCCGTGTCCGACTTTTGCTGTCCCTGCTGGGAGGGAACAGCTTCTCCTGAGAGAATTGTCTACAATTCCTGTATATCTTACATCAGTGTCAGGATTAATACTGGTTCTTTAATATTATTGTTAATTAATTACTCTTATTGTATTAAGTCTGGTTACATTTCAACCCTCATGTTTCTTTGCGTTCCCTGATTCCCCTTTCCTGGGTGGGGAGGGCTCATTGGGTGATGGAATAATCGTCTGCACGACAATAAGTTGTTATGGGTTTTCTCAAACCATAACAGTTTGCAAAGTCCTTTTAGCCATTGATCACTTGTACCTCCCACCCAGTATCTCTCAGCAAGGAGATTTCCATTTTCTTGGTCATTGTCTGAAATAGGGGAATATTTTCGCCAATAAATAGTCACATGCAGCACAAATGCCAGGTGGTATTTGTGGTACGGTGCAGGGTGGTATCTCAAGGGAGCCTACAGGAGAGCTGGAGAGGTACTCTTTTTCAGGGAGTGTAGCAATAGGACCAGGGGTAATGGTTTTAAATTGGAAGAGGGGAGATTTCTATTAGATACTGGAAAGAAATTCATTGCTGTGAGGGTGGTGAGGCACTGGNTCTGTGATTCTGTAAGGATGAGGGCACACATGGGTGTGGAGGTTCAGGGCTGAAAGTGGTCTCTGGGGTTTTATCACCTGTAGCACCCCCAAATCTCACACGTCTGGGTGTGCACTGAGGATTAAAATCTAATATTTGCAGTCCACACAGCCTTGGAAAAGATACGAAATTAATCTGGATGGGTTAATTTGATGAAAATACCACGTGCTGGGCCTAGATTCTGATAAGCAGCTCTGCTGCCAGTAAGGGGGAGCACTCCTGTTTTCCAGGAGTGAAAGAAGCTTTTCAGAGGAAGCTTTAGGGCTCACTTAGACTCACAGCCCGATGACTTTGCATTACAGCCTGAGGAGACATGGCTTCCAAAAATGGTCCAGTGTGTTTACTGGTCTGGCAGGCTGCGGCGCTGGACTGGGAGCAGGGAGGCTTCTTGTCTTTCTCTTCCTGTAATAGATCTGTTTATATGTAGCCCAAATGTGCCTTTCCGTGTGTTTCAGGAGATTTGGCTTTATTGGTATCAATAGTCAGAAAATATAAACTTCCGCGAAGGTTTTCCTCCCTGGGAGGATCTATTTTAGGGCTTTCTTTTAAGGCTCCCTATGCACCAGACCTTATTTTTCTCAATCCCAAAGCGCCCTTCCAAGACCCACTAATATTGATTTTGTAGCTACAGACAAAGCCATCTGCCTGAGCACGCTTTCATTCCTGTGTCTCTTTACGCACCTGAGTTGAGACTGATTAAAGAAGACTTCTGCGTTTTACTGCAGCAGCTTAAATCCTCACCTCTCCTTACGGAGCTCTCGATGTGCTCCCCTTCCCCTTCTCTGCATCCTCAGGGCTCCTCCCAGTGCCAAAACGACACTCTTTGGGCCCTTCAGACTTCCCTGTGGTAGCTTGGGCTCCTATTGCATTTGAGGTGCCAAGTTTTTGCACAAAATAAATTGGGGGGAAAAAAAACATTAAAAAAAAATCTTTAAAGCTATTGTTAGCAACAGGGAATGCAAGTTACAAGGGACAAAGTGACTTAGTGCTCTTCCTGGCAGGAGGAATTTGCCAAAGTCGTGTGGCTGCAAAAAAAATGCTTGACTTCTCTCCCCTTAACTATATTGGCTACAAACAGAGAGATGGGGATTTAGTCCAGCTCCATCACTCCCCTGGGCTACCCACGGCCCTCGGCTGTGGCTGCCTCCCTGGGAGAGGAATGGGACATGGGCAGGGGCAGCAAGAGAAGGAAAATCTGCCAGAGCAGCGGTGAAGACTCTTTGGAAGGTTGGTTGTGTCCCCTGACCGATGGTTCATGCCCGGAGCATGAATTTCCCAAGTCTGTTTACTCTGCTCCTCCCTTTGGTTCCTGCTAGATGTTATGCAGCCTCCCTGTAAAGATAATGGTGATCGTTCAGCTCTGGGGAAAATGAGATAATTTTTTTTTGGGGGGGAAGTCACCACTCCTATTTGCTTTAGATGTTATAACTTTGCTCTTGCCCAGGGAGAAGCATCTTTAGCACCGTTATTTCATTTGATGAATTTTTAAAGGGTTTTAGAGTGTGCTGGGGAACTTTGCAGATACCGTTCCAGTTTCACTACCATCTGGTTGCTTCATGGATTTCCTACATATTCCAGTATTTTTATTTTTTTTTAAGTCTGCTTTCCTAAGAAAATGAATCCTACACTGCTGAACTGCACACGTGTGCTTGTCCACCCGTGTGTGTGTTTTCCTGGACTATCATTTTACCCTCTGCTCTACCTCAGCCAGAATTGTGGCAGAGATGCAGATCTTGATCTTACCCTCTTCCCATGGTTCTCCACCAGCATCATCTCTGCCTGGTTTGTTTGACACCCATGGGACGGTGGCTATGGGGCCAGTTGGCATCCAGTGTGACGACCTGTTAACCCAGGTCCCATAAAACCTGCTGGGCAGCAGCCAGGATCCACCAAATTACAGGTGAATACACAATTCTGGCCAGATATAACACCCAGACGGGGCAAGTGATCTGTGTTTCATGCCTGAGGCTGTAAAAGTGGGATCGAGTCTCAGGCATCATTTTGTGCTGCACGTAGGAGAGAGATAAGCAAGACATCTTTCCCAAATTGGTAGCTAGCAAAGGAGATCCACTATCAATACAAATTGATCCCAATTCCATGTTATTGACTGATACCGTAAGTTAAACCTTCCAGCTTGGTCGTAGCGTAGATTTTCAATTGGGTCTGCTGAAAGCCTTTTTAAAAACCATACCACGAGAGCTGGTGAGGAATGCAAACCGGAGGGAGCGTAGACATGTGAGCATCCTGTAACTGCCTTTCCCCCCACCCCCCCGATTGCAAATTGCTTACGAACATCTTCTAAATTTCACAAATCTGGTTGTGCTGAAAGCAAGGAGCAAGGCTGGCAACGCTGCTGCCGGGCGATACGGGGGATGTAACCTGCTGGGGAGCTTGGCGCAGAGACTGAAACCTTGGCAAGGTACCACGGTAACATTTCCATACGCGTGTTTACGGGTTCTTTGAGGGCTTTTTGGTTAAATGTCAATGTTTTCATGGTATTATTCAAGGCGATTTCATTGCTCCAAAATCCCACCATGCCTTTGAAAACTGCGTTCAGTTTGTGGGTTGCTCAGTGGAAAATGCGTCTGTCTCGAGAGCTCGGAGACGGAGAGCGAAGCTCGCTGCTGCCTGCCCGCTCAGAGGGACAGCTCTGCGAAATGGGGGCAGCTGGGGCACCTTCCCCGTTCCCATCCAGAGGAGGTGACTGCACACTAGGTGAAAATTTAACACCTTGAAGAGACAGAAAGCCGTCGGCACCTTGCACTCCAGCACCAGTATCTGCTGCTGACCGAGCGCGTGGGAAGGGCATCCCCGCGGTGATGGGCTGGATGCATCAGCACCGGGTCTCCTATGGTTTGGGTTTACCCAGGGTCTCGGCACTGGAAGGAGCAGCCATGGGGAAGCTTAAGGTGACCGTGTCTCTAATAGGGATATTTTGGCAAAATTCAAAATGAGCCTGAACCCATCTGGCCGTGCTGGGACAGACCTCGTGTTCCCAGATAGGCACCGGCCACCTACGTATTTCCAAAAAGCTTTCTTAGGTGCTTCAGCATAGCATGGAGGTGGGGCTTTGCAAAACGTGCTGCTTTGCTTCAGGAGCTCTCCCACGACCCACATCTCACAGTGCCCCTTTCAGCCCTTGTCCCCCCGGCCCCGCTCAGGCTCGGTTTTGAGAGCAGGCTCCCACCTGCAGGAACGCTGGTGCATCCCTGTTGGACGTCTGGCGCTGGAGCTGCTGCTGGTCCGGTTTGGAACATCTCCTGTTAAAACTGGAGGCAGGCTGGAATTCAGCAGCTCTGCAGGTTTTCTGTCGAATAATATTGGAATTTTAAAGATAATAATATCCTTAGGTGGTAGATTTCAATCCAGGATTTCTCGCTCTGGGATGTCACGGGTCTGTCGCCCCCCACCTTGCAGAGTAAAACGCATTACAGCATCCCAGGGGGGAGCACTTCACCCCTCGAGGGAGACGTATTGTCATTTTTTTTTTTTTTAAATGGCTGTAGAAGCAAAGGCATAGAAAGTGATTTCAGAAATGCTTTGGGTCACCTAAATGCGCGGCTTGTGGCTACTCTGATGGTGGGTGAGCAAAGGGGCTGAGCTCCCTTCACCCAGGGGCCGGTGCTGGCATCGGTCCCCAGCCCCATGGGTTTATCAAACGTTGCTCTTGCCAGTGCCAGCTCCGCCTGGGCCTTTGCAGGGGTTAGACTGAAATCTGTTTCATTCGATAGGGCTTTGAAAAATGTCAGTGTAATCGCTTTGACGTTGGGCATGTGGTTATCAAGAGAATACAGGGCTGGATTGCTGCCTGAAGACTGTGTGGTGGGACTGGGAGCTCGTGGAGATGGTGCAAAGGGCTTGGAAGGGTCTCTCCAGCCCAGCTTGTCTGGACCTAGAGCGGTAGCAAACCCGGCATCACCTCCGTGTCTCCCTCTGGGTAGGTAAAATTCCCATCTTAGTGCAGAGCAATATGTCAGAGTGAGCGATATATCAGAATGAGATACATTAATTGGCGAGTGCTGGGAAATTACAGATATGCTTAATGAAAAAGAAAACCTTGTTTACGGTTTCTAATGTGCTGCTGAAGAAAGTGGCTCCCAAATAAAAATACTTAAAATTACGATTAGGATTTATTTACATAATTACTGCAAGAGAAATTCTAGGTACGTGCTTGAGCAGTGCAAGAGAAACCTCAGGGCTTTCCTTCGCTCTCCTGTGTCTTGAGGTTAGTTTTCTCTTGGTGAGGCTATTAAAGCTTTTACTAACTCAGTGAGGCAAGAAGGAATTTGTTACGAAATTAATGAAATATATGTATATATATTTGTTTTATTGACTGTGGTAAGAACATATGGCTGAGTAAGAGCCAGATCATCCTTGTAATTGTAGTGTTGGCTGGAGAACGGATTCAGTAGGTGGCACTTATCTCTTTATGGCAGAGCAAGCTGGTGTCCCGAGGTGGCTGTCGTGAGAATGCCCTTGGAGTTTGTTTCCAAGGGGCTGTCCCCCCCCCTGGTTGGTGTGAGTGACATCCGCCAAAGTTGCCATATAAATTTTTGCTAATGGTCTGTTGTGAACCCCACTGCCCAGGGTGTCCTGGCCACCTTCCAGCCCCCGTGGAGACCCTGGGTCGCCGTCTGGGTGGCTCTGTTGACTCTGCTGATTTATATCTGCTGGAAATGCGAAGTATGAAACGCAATAGGCCCACGATGGGGCTGCGCTGATTGAAACCAGCCAAGGGTATGACAAATCTTCCTCTTAATATTTCAATTGACTTTGGCAAACTCGCCTCTTTCTTGTGTATCCTAAATCAATGTGTAAGTGCTGCTGACAGTAATTTCCACTTTTGTCTGTGCAGATGGCTGCCCTTCACTAGGCTGCGGTGTTTATACCTGCTAAGTTTGCAAACACTTTTCTGCTACAGCCTCCCATGGAGCAGTATTTTTCCGTAGCTGTCATATTTGTGAGATGAAAATGTTCTTTGTTGGGCCCGGCTCAAATGTGAATTTTCTTCTCGCAGCGAGGGCCACCGAAGTCAGGAGCGGAGGCACCGGCGCGACGTGTGTCCCTCTGGGCAGGGATGCTCTGGGCTGGGGGGGACAGAACCATCTCAGGGGTCTTGATGCTCAGGAGCAGGATCTGAGAGCTGGTGTCCAGACCCTTGCATGCCTTTGAAAATCATGCTGCTGGATCCTATGGCTTTCTAATTGCATGTCTATGTAGACCCCTATAATTATTACCAAATAGCAAATCTCTCGGCTGGCAGCGGCAGTGTGAGTGCTAGAGACTCACATTGTCCTAAGGCTCCACTGTTCTGTCTATTCTAACTCTTGCTCAGCGTAAAGAAGAAGCTGCTCCTTTTTTTGATTGTTTATTTGTTTTGCTCCCGTTTTTATACAATACGTAAAATCTGCCATCCATCAGTCAGGCGCCCAACTTCAGCCCGTGTTCCCCGCTTTGCTCCGGCGACTCTTTCAAGGCAGCCTATGGTACTATACAAATAAAACAAAGGCAAATAATTAAAGTAAGCCTTTCTCTTCCTTTCTTTTTCTTTTTTCCTCATGTGCCAAGGGAGAAGATGCCATTCCACCATGTAACAGCTGGCTTGTTGTACAAAGGCAACTACCTGAACCGCTCCCTCTCTGCCGGCAGCGACAGCGAGCAGCTCGCCAATATCTCCGTGGAGGAACTGGATGGTGAGCAACGTCCTCGTGATTTTCCAAAGGGGGCTGGGAAGAGGGAAAGGCTCGTTTTCACCTTCCCCGTGGCGTTGTCACGCAGTAACCGGAGGTATCCTCCCCGTGCAGCACGGAGCAAAAGGCAGGTCAGAAGTGAGATGGCTCAGCAGATCGGGGGCAAAGAAAAGGGCCCCGACCAAAGTTATGTTGAGAGCTTTAGACTAATTTTAGACTAATTTTGTCTTTCTGCCTAGAAATATGGCAGCTTTTTGAAAGAGAAAGGCTGCTTTTTATGGGCAAAACTTTGCAAGAGAAAAAGTTAGGCTAGTATCTTTTTATGAGGATGTCTTTAGCCTTTCCTGGGAGCCTGCAGAGCTGAATCTGTCTTCCTAGCCAGTCTTCTAACTCGCTTTGTGGCTGTTCAAAAGCGGGATTTCTCTCTGTGTCTCGGTATAACAAGATGCGCAGATGTGGCTTGTGGTTTAAGAGGCTGGAAAGAGCTTTAAAATTCCCTTTTCCAGGTCAGTGATGGGGAGCACAGAGCAGCCTCAGGATGGCAAAGGCTATCAGGAAGGTAGTCCACATCTGCTGCCTGTAGAATCCCATAATTTCCTCCCTAGAAAATGGTTGCTGCTAATCCCTTCTGCCCCACAGATGGGATGTGAGGCCAGGTAGACTCTCAGTCTGGTTTGTGGTGGGAAGATCTCTCTCAGAGGCAATTTGTGGCTCCCCAGGGTCATTTCTAAGCAAAAGTTAGTGTTGTTGACAGCTGGTCTTTGAGGGCTGTGGAATAAATTGAAACTCTTGGTTTGCTTCCCAGTGGACATTTGGTAAAAGCCATGATTGTAATCAGTGGTCTCGATGGAGAACTTGGTGAGGAAATGAGCAAGGGGACAATGCAAGGTGGAACTGGTCCTTCCAAGATGGGTTGGAACCATTTTGGCAAAACAGAAGGCCAGCATTTCTGCCCTTCCTCCTCCTTTTCACCTCTGCTGTGGTAAATCAGACCTTAGTTTTCAAACCTTTGTCAACTCGGAACCTTTGGATTTGGTTTTGCGAGCTCTGCTTTAACTTATCTTGAGTATCCTCCATCCCTGGAAGTGTTCAAGGCCAGGTTGGATGGGGCTTTGAGTAACCTGTTCTGGTGGGAGGTGTCCCTGCCCAGGGCAAGGGGGTTGGAACTCAATGGTCTTTAAGGTCCCTTCCAACTCTAACCGTTCTATGATTTTACGATGCTCTGAGTACAGACAGTGTTTTCTGAGCATTTGTAGCTGCTTCTCTTCTGAACAAGTTTGTGCTGGATGCATGCAGATGCAATGGGAGAAGGCTCTTCCAGTGCAGCTTACCTAAGACCCTGGGAACACAAGGACCGCAGAGGCACCTTCTGGGCTCTTCTCCTGGGCTACAGGAGCTCTGCTTTCAGATCTGAGTTGGTGAGCAGATCTGAACTGGCTCGGCATCCTGTAGATGACACGTTACATTGCAAGGTAAAGCTTAGCTGTTGTCCCTGTTCAGGCTGGCAAGGGTTGGCTGAGCAATCAGGAGGACATTTGGATGAGGTCTCACAGCCTATTTCAAATGCAGAGAACAAGGGTGTTTCTTCTATGCCTGCCCCGATTAGAGCATGTCTGCTGTAACCACCTTTGAGATTTGCAGACAACTGTCAAGAGATGATTCAGGTGGCATCAGGGCTGCAACCCGCTGTTGGGGCCACCCCGTTGCAAGAGGGAGACTTGTCCTTGGGTTGTTCCCCTGCTGTCTGCCTGGAAATGGTCTGTGGCTGGACGCGGGATGATGAGAGCCCAGTCTCCTTTCCATCCTTCCCGTGTCTCCCTGCTGTCAGCCCAGACTACATCGGGTGATCTCCAAGCTTTGCCAGCCCTCTCGGCGTCGCTTTCCCACCAGTGGCTCTGGGGTGGGAGCAGCAGCCGGGGGAGGCAGCGGGACACGCAGCCAGATCCCGCTTCCCCGAGGAGAAACCAGCACTTGTGAGGCTGCGGATCATCTCCGTTAATTAACAGCAAATGAAGTGAATTAGGTGTAGAGGAGCTGTCTTTTGAGAAGGCAGCGGCCGAGCCACTGCTAATGCAAGTGCTGCATCCATTTAGTGTGGTGGGTGCCCCATTATGACTGTGGTATTGAACTGGAGAGCAGCAGAGTTCATTCATCTCTGTTCACAAAGAGTATCCCCCTCGTTCTTTGGGAGAATGGTTAGAGCTCTTTAACTAATCATCCATTTATTCTCTGCCTGTTAAGCACAGGCTTCTTGTTAGAATTTAGTTATATTATTTTCTGACAGCCTTTTGCTTTACAAACACCCATTTTTGAGGGCTTTGTGCCTCTGCCATGAAGATATGCCCCAGTTCTTAGCCCAGCAGAGAAGAGCTCAACCTCAGGCCATTATTTTCCACCTGCAAACACAGAAGTGCTGCAGGATTGATTCGTGTCCGCTAAAGCCAGAGCAGCGTAAGAAGCTTGAGATACTTTTCTGCGTGTCAGCTCCCAGGGTAGCTGCAAATTGTGTGTCAGATTAGGTCAGCAGTCAGTATCTCCCTGTGTGTTGTCACTAACACTAGCGCAGTGCCCGGGTGTGCTGGTAACCGGGGAAGGTACCGCTGTTGACTGCCCGAACCCAAAGCAGAAATACTCTTTCTGCCTTGAAGCATAAACTATCTCAGGGCGAATAACAAAATGTTCTTCCTTGAGAAGTTAATGTCGGTGCATGGGAGCTTTGTGGATATATCAAGCTGTGATAGCTCGGTGCCAATAACATATTTGCATTTAATCTTACAGGCTGGGAAGGAGATGCCAAATTCTCCTTGGTTTCTTTTTTCAATGAGATTTTGGCCCCCAGGGAGTTCCAGCCTATTGAGAAATTCCAGTCACACATATTAAATTATTAAAGGTTTGAAGCTGGGGAAGTCGGTGGGAATTTTCTATACTGCTCCTCTGCGCTCAAGGCTCCAACAAGTGCCGAATCTGTTGGGTTTTTTTCCAGTGCATTTTTTTTTCTTCTTTCTTTTTTTTTTTTTTTTTTTCTCATGTTGAGCACTGCGTGTCCTTTGGGAAGGATTTCTGCAGGTGTGTGCTCCGGGGCGCTGCAGGGCTGGAAGGCGGCGCGTCTCCCCCTGCGAGCGGCGGGCAGCGCTCCGTGTCTGCAGCCCGCGGGTGCTGGGTGAAGGATAATACGGAGACCGGGAAATGGAAAACATTTCTGACTTTAAGTAACGTCAAGGGGAAGGAGTCTGGGTTTTCGGACAGACACACGGTGTGCTTAGGGTGCTGCTCTGCCTCTTGGACTGTTTTTTTTACCTTCAGTGAAAACTTTTCTGACTTGCATCAGCCATCTGTCGACTTTAACTCCCCTCGTTGTTTTTTTTTATAGAATCATAGAATGGTTAGAGTTGGAAGGGACCTTGAAGATCATCGTGTTCCAACCCCCCTGCCATGGGCAGGGACACCTCCCACCACACCAGGTTGCTCCAAGCCCTATCAAGCCTGGCCTTAAATATTTCCAGGGATGGGGCAGCCACAACCTCCCTGGGCAGCCTGTTCCAGTGCCTCACCACCCTCACAGCAAAGAATTTTTTCCTAATATCCAATCTAAATCACCCCTCTTCCAGTTTAAAACCATTACCCCTTGTCCTATCACTAGGCTTCCTGACCAAGAGTCCCTCTCCAGCTCTCCTGGAGCTCCCTTCAGATCCTGGAAGGCTGCTCCAAGGTCTCCCTGGCACCTTCTCTTCTCCAGGCTGAACAGCCCCAGCTCTCTCAGTCCATCTTTTGTTTTGTTTTGTTTTGTTTTGTTTTGTTTTTTCCATCCTGCTTTAAATACTATGCTGGCAGCCAGGGAAGAGGCTGGAGAGATAGCGGGTCACTCTGCCGAGGGCTCGTCTGTCCCTAGCAGCGGCGTTTGCTATTTGCGGTTCTGTAGTAGCATGAAGGTTTTTAGAAGCTGTCACTGTCACAAAGGGAATTAACTTGCAGAAAGCTTTATTAGGCCACGCTTAACTTCGTAACGTCAAGTAAATGACAAAGTTGAAAGTGGCAGGCCATCCGTAACCTGTCTCTTAGGGACTGTGAAGTACAGTGGGCTCTCGATGGACGTTATTGCCACATCCTTAGCGTTTTCTGGGCATGCGATTATAAATTAAGGCTGGGAGGAACTGTTTTACATATAGATTTTCTGGCTGTTGTTGGTTGACATAAAATTGTGGCACAATTTGTGCATACTCTGTGGTTTCCACATCCCTTTAAAAACCAGCTCCTGTCTTCACATTACGAACCACCAGGAGTATTTTTAATAAAAAATGGTGGATGGAAATCATCATGTCAAGCTTGAGTCATCCACCTCCATAGGCGCTATCTAAAGGGTATTGTCAGGAGGTAAAAACATTTCCATAGTAGGAATTTGACAAATATCACCTGAAGGGAGGCACTTGCATTCTAAGTAGGCTTTGCAAAACGTCCCTGGTAAATGCATGCTAGTCAGTGCCTTGCAGAGAAAACCCAAATGTGAACCACGGCAGCAGTTATTTGTCCAGGAAGACATCACGATCAATCCCTACCTGACCCAGTTTCCTTTGAAATCAGCCGTGTCCGTGCATGGGGAGACGTTGCTGCATGGCAGCAGGAGAGCTATCGGCATCTGGTGCCTTAGACCAGGTACCCCTGCCCCGGGTGGGGCCTGGGGCATCTACAAGGATTTTTCTAGGCTGAAATATATGTATATATTGGTTGGTCAGGTTTTCTTTTTGTGGTTGCAGACATCAGCCTGGCTGGCTTGATAACAGGTTGAGATGCAGAGTACAGATGCTGGTGCGTGGTTTCACCTGCCTAAACCAGAGATGTCAGCAGAGCAGCACATGAAGTGGGGAGAAAGGTGCTAGCTACAGGAGCCTGGGGTGCAGTAGACTTCAAGGCAGGGATCTGGGGACTTAGCACACCGGGGGACTTCTCTGTCGTTATAGATTGTACACCATGTTGCAGGATGTGCTGTGCCTGGTTTCTGCTTCTTCTCAGCAACCTCCCTTCTGCCACCTGCAGAAGCTCTTAACTGGGTCACTTTTTCCTGGATTCCAGTATAAAAGTCAACCAAGAGTGGCTTCAGCGTATGCTGGGAAACAGCTCTTGAAGGGCATGGTTAAATTATGCCTCATGTGGATTTTAAATCAGCGGTTGTCTCCCACATGCCAATACTGCAGGTGATGCCAAGTGGCTGAAGGTGTGTTGGGGATGGAGCAGGTTCCAGAGTCCCAGCAGGACAGCGAGGTGGTCAGTCCTGGGGCTGCTGGCATGCTGGGTCCCTGATGGGGGCAAACCCAGGTAATAGTCCCCCATCACAAACACAGTCATGACATCCTAGTCCTGCCTCTGAAAATAAGGCCAAAATCTGGGGTGTTTACCCTCTTGTGCCTGTGCCATATGATGGCCCTCGGTTGTTGTAAATCCTGGGAAGGGAGGGACTGTGATGCTGCAGAGCCCTGTCACCATGCGGTCTTGTTTGGGAATTATAGAATCATAGAATCATAGAACAGTTAGAGTTGGAAGAGACCTTAAAGGTCATCCAGTTCCAATCCCCTGCCCTGGGCAGGGACACCTCCCACCGCCCCAGGTTGCCCCAAGCCCCATCCAGCCTGGCCTTGAACCCCTCCAGGGATGGAGCATCCACAACATCTCTGTTCCAGGTTGCCGGTTGTTATTTAGCAGAAGCCCCGTGAGCCACGAGGGCTGTGGCTGACCCAGACCCTCTCTCACTCTTGCATTAATCAGAAAGGCTTGGTAAACAGTCCCTGCCTTGCTGGAGAGTCGGGGCTGCTGTGCGACTCCTCTGCTCTCTCCCCAGGTGTTGATTATTTAATCTGGGTCTGCTTGTTTGCTACTAGAGATCGTAATCCTGCTGATGGGCGCAGAAGGTAAAGGGGGAGGCAGGTTCCCCCCAGCCTCAGCAGCCAGCCGGCGGCTGAGACTGATTATCTTTGGTGTCCCAGGTGAGATCAAACGGTGTTCTGGAGAAGCAATGAGCTCGCGGAGGGAAACCCAGGGGGGAGAGGCATTAGTCACTTGACTGACTCATGTAGCAGCAACAGGCTGAGTCTGCTCCGCTCGGTTTTTTTGTCCAGGGGAAAAAAAATAAAAAAAAACAACAAAAAACAATTGGAAAAGGGGAAGGAGAAACAAAGAAGAAAGAGCATCCTGCTGATGAGGAAGGAGTTGTGAGGATATTCTCCTGGGACAGGAGACGGAGCGAGGGGGAGCGTGCTGGGTACGGCCGCAGGGCATCGCTCTGCCCGTGGAGTTGTGCAGGGGTCTCCAAACCCAGCCTTCAGCGTAAGCGCTGCCAGCAGCCTGCTAATTAAGTGGATGAGACTGTATAAAGCTCGTTTTCTCGTTTGCGGAGTTCTTTTTAAAGAGGGGTTTATCCAGAGTGTCTCCACCGTGAGTGATCATGGCTGGAAATGGAATAATTTATGTCTTCTATTGGGCTTTAATAGTGTTTCGTGTCTCTGAATATAAAACTGCGGCATCACTATGCAGATTCTTCTGTGGACAGAAGCAGCTGTCTCTCTCACTTTTGCCGAGCTCCTTCTGCTCATTTTCCAGTTACGTATTTTAATTACAGTGTGGGTTTCCTTGGGACTCAGCAGTTGCAGGTATGAAGCAGCCTCCATTTAAAAATCATAAAATCTGGTGCAGTGTTAATATTCTGCAGGGTATTTTTTTATTGCAAGGTGCCCGTTTGCTCCAGACGGTCCATGTCCAGCAGAGTCGCTGATGGAGACATTGCGGCTACCTGTCCCAGGGTGTGTGATGACTTAGTCTTGAAGATCACTGCTGGGTTTTCTCCAGCACTAGAGATCCTCAGCAGCAGGAAGAAGCACAAAATCACAGAGTGGAGGGGGTTTCCGAAGGAACCTTTGGAGGTCAGCCAATCCAGCCCCCTGCCAGAATAGGGTCACCCAGAGCAGGCTGGATAAGAAGGTGTCCAAGTGGGTTTGAATCTCTCCAGAGAAGGGGACTCCACACCCTCTCATGGGAATTTTCACGGTTGGAAGGGACCTCTCGAGCTCACCCAGCCCAACTCCCCTGCTACAGCAGGGTTGCCCAGAGCACATCCCTCAGGACTGCATCCAGGTGGGGCTTGAAGGTCTCCAGAGAAGGGGACTCCACACCCTCCCTGGGCAGCCTCTGCAGAGCTCTGACACCCTCACCAGAAAGATGTTTTTCCTCATGTTGAGATGGAATTTCCCATATTCCAGCTTGTGCTTGTTGTCCCTTGTCCTGTCACCGGGCACCACAGAGAAGAGTCTGGTCCCATTCTCTTGCCACCAGCCCTTCAGCTATTGCCCAGCGTCGATGAGATCCCCTCTCAGCCTTCTCTTTTCCAGCTGAACAGCCCCATGTCCCTTCATCTTTCCTCAGCAGAGAGTTGTTCCAGTCCCTTCATCATCTTTGTAGCCCTAAAATATGGAAGGTGGCAGAAAGCTATAGGTTGGAGGGAAAAGCTCCAGAACAGCAAGTCTTTCCACCATCCAGCACTTTACAATCCAATCGCTCCACAAGGATCCAAACGCCAGCACTTCGGCAGGCTGGTTACCCAGAGGGACAAGCATTTTTCTGTTGCAGCCTTGGGAAGGGCTTGCAGAGGGGCTTGTACCCCTGTCCCACACCCCTTCTGCCACAGGGATGATGTGTCACCTGGACTCCCTGCCCCCCAAATACAAGAACAGGCTCCAGCATCATCTCTGAGGAAAGAGCCCTTGCAGCAAGAGAGTATAAATAAACTGAGATTGGCTGCCAACAAATTAGAATTACAGGGACACCATCTGGACAACAATTAAAGAGATTGTTTGAACTCCAGCTATGCTGACATAGTTATAGGCACTGGCTGGAGAGCAAGCGAGTTACTGGTGGTGGATCTTCAGATGTGAGGGAGACCTCCTTGTCCTCTACAGCTCCCTGAAAGGAGGGTGTAGAGAGGTGGATGCTGACCTCTTCTCCCAAGGGAATGATGACAAGACCAGAAGAAATGGTCTGAAGTTGGATCAGGGGAGGTTCAGATTAGATATTGGGAAGAATGACTGCCCTGAGAGGGTGGTCAGGCCCTGGAAGGGCTGCCCAGGGAGGTGGTGGAGTCCCCATCCCTGGGGGTATTTCAGAAAGGTGTAGATGAGGCACCTCAGGGCGTGCTCTGGTGGCCCAGANTTTTATTGCTCTGGTTGTTCAATTTGCAATTTTAAGGTTTTCTGCTTACTCCTAACAGCTAGTTTTTGTTGTGGGTTTGGGTTTGTTTTTTTTTTTTTTTTTTTTTTTTTGCATGTGTATGGTTGGACTCAATGATCTCAGAGGACCCTTCCAACCATGAAAATTCCGTGATTCTGTGATATCCTTGGTGAGAGGCTCTGGGGCTTCTGGCTTATTGCTGTGGGGAAGGAGCCTCTTCAAGCAAGAAGTAGATGTTTTGAAGAGAGGGATGCAGGCTGTGTCTTCATCCAGCTCCTTCCAAATCTGCTGGTTGCCTCTCACCTCGAGGTGCTGCCGAGGCTCCGGTGCTCCCTGAGGTGCCGTGAATCCTGCCGGGCAGATGCTCCTCGCAGCCGTCTTGGGCACTGCAGTTTCTCTCTCGAGCCAGGCTCTCAGCGGAGCCAGCTGATAACTCACTGCCTGCGCTCCCTGAGGCCAGGGGAATGGGAGCAAATTCAGATCAAGAGCTAAACATGTTTTAAAAGGCATTTAAATCTTGCTGCGACACGTTTATACAGATTTTAATATGGAATTTTTAATTTTTTATGCAAGCTTCTAGGCTGGATCATTAATTTTACAAGTTCCTTCAATCCCTTGCCTTAAAACCCTGACTTTGGCGAGTCGATCCTATTCGAGCAAGTGTTGCTGTGTGGACTCGGGGGGGCTCATCCTCACCTGCTCCCCCATTGCTCTGCAAATACACTCTCCAGGCAGTGGCCTTTATCTGTGCAAGATGGGGTCCAGAGTCGGGTCACTGCAGCCCAGACCCATCAGGATGAGAGGCACACCCTGGGGTGGGAAGCAAAGAAGGCTGAATCCTGCGGTCTCCCCCATTTTTGAGATGAAAGCATAGGAGAGCTGTGGGTTGTTGTTCTGGACACTGTCTGCACACCCAGCCAGGTGGCCACCTCCCAGCTTTTCTTGCTGGTCCAGCTCCGAGTGAGCTCGTTTGGGATGCGGTCAGTCTGTCCAGAGCATCTTCCCCTGCAAAGGGAGACACCAGTTTCTGGCCCGCGGCTGTGGCTTTTGGTGCTGAGCAGGGCTGGCAGTGCCATGGAAACAGAGATTTTGGGCTGAAGCAACCTGGGAACATCTTCCCCTCCCCAAAAAGGAGGTGATGGTCCTTCTTTTTTAAATTGGGTGCGAAGCAGCTCAGCTGTCTGGCTCCTTCCCGAGCCACAGCAGGAAACCTCAGCTCTGAGGAAGCCACAGCAGCTTGGGAGAGTCATGCAGTTAGTCTCCAGCTGAAAATTACCCGGACAAGACATTTCTTATTTAACTGGACAGGCAGAGGCAAGAACCCAGAATCTGCCCTGGGTTGCAGCTGCCTTAGACATCCCCTCTGTGGCACTGAGTGCCAAGCAAATGACTCAGTATTTATTTCATTTCCTGGAGCCTCCTTATTGCTGCTGGGCTTGGGGGCTGATGCAGGGCTTGGAAAAGACCGGGACAAGCTACCGTTAGAGCAAGTCAGAAGATGAACGGCTCAGCCTGCAGGAGAAATCCCAGCAGCAGGGACCTGAGCGCTGGCATGGAGGGTGGCAAAGTGAGGGAGCAGGGTGGACCTGAGGGTCTGGTGAACGCTGCCAGGCCCCCAGTCACACAGACACTATCTCATAGTTAGTCAGCATTAGGATTTATCATAGAATCATAGAATGGTTAGAGTTGGAAAGGACCTTGAAGATCATCGTGTTCCAACCCCCCTGCCATGGGCAGGGACACCTCCCACCACACCAGGTTGCTCAAAGCCCTATCAAGCCTGGCCTGAAATACTTCCAGGGATGGGGCCACCACAACCTCCCTGGGCAGCCNCCCTCCGTTGGACCTGTTCTAACAGTTCTATGTCCTTTCTCTGTTGAGGACTCCAGAGCTGGACACAGGACTCCAGGTGGGGTCTCAAGAGCACAGAGTAGAGGAGGAGAATCCCTTCCCATGCCCTGCTGGTCACGCTTCTTTTGGTGCAGCCCAGGCTGGGGTTGGCTTTCTGGGCTGCCAGCACACACTGCCGGCTCGTGTTGAGTCTCTCCTCCAGGAGCACTCCCAAGTCCTTTTCCTCAGGGCTGCTCTCCAGCCACTCTCTGCCCAACCTGTATTTGTGCCTGGGAAATTTGCAGGCTTTGCTCCTTAAATTACCATGAATGTAAATACTTAAGGATTTGGAGGTTACTGTGGTGCTCTGTGCACTGTGCTTGTGCCCTTTTTGTAGTCCTGATGCTGTGGAACTGTCAGGTGCTCCTCCAAGTTGTGGAGGCTGATATTTGAGCCTGGCTGTGTTAGTTCACTGTGTCTTTCAGCACGTCAGCTTCAATCAAGTCATAGCAAACCATAAGTAAACCTGAATCAATTGCCTCTGTCAGAGCAGCGACCTCACCAAAGTGCAAACATCTGCAAAAAGCCTCTGTTCTGTAGAGGAACCACTCTCTGTATAGGAACCTTCAGAAATAGGTTTGCCTCCTACATAATGAGGTTTAGAAGTCAGATGTACGTATGGAGAAGCAGGAGACCAGACACCTGCTTGTGGTTCTTCACTGGGAGGTTTTGTGTGTCGCTGATGGGTTTTGTGCCTCAGTTTACCTCCCGGCAGCGACACCGGGGGTGTGTGCTCTCCCTGATTTTGCCCTTTTTCCCCTCCTGGGCTCCTGCTGAGGCCATGGCCATCACGGCCATCACAACATCAGTTGTGATAAGTTGCACCTGGACTGTGGGGGACGGCTGGCAACACAGCCAAAACACCGTCTGGAGTGGGGACCTAGGTCTTTTGTGCCCATGAGATCACGACTACAGGGCAATTATCTTACTCTATAACATCGGGCAGCCCTGTGAGCTCTCCTGTATGGCAGCGGGCTGCACGCCAGGGTCTCCCCTTTTGTGAGGACACTAATTTAAGGTTCTGCTGCTCGAGACTGAGAGATTCCTCACCACAACAGCTTCTTGGTGAGTGACTAATAGCACACTAAACTTTGAAATCTCAGCTGAGTGACATAAAGGATTTATTGCACATATATAATCCTTTAGACATAAACCGTTGACCAAGCCTGGGACTAGGACTGGATCCAGCTGCACCCGGACTCCTCTCTGAGAAGGAGTTTAGACCAGGGGGGTCCTTTCTGAACTCCTGACTCAACAGGGGGGGTCTCCCTGACAGCTTGTCTGACCCTGTCCTCCAGGCAGTAAATACTCACGTGTCTCTTGCCATCGAATCTCATAAAACACTGTTGCATTTACTACTAATTTTGTTAAATCACTGCTTCACCATAATAAATATTTCACTACTTCCCTTAGTTAACTTCTCTCGGAGTTAATCACTCCCCCCGCGTCAGACGCAAAGGGGGAGGACAGTGATACGTCCACGGCTGCTCGGGGTGTTGCAAGACCTCTGGCTCAAGCATCACCTGTAAGATCGTGCTCCCCACGAGCGATGGCTTGGCTTTGATTCCCCAGTCCCCCTGCCACTGCGCCTGTGGTCGCAGCCCAGCCTGTCGGTGACACGGGGTGGGGAGACAGACAGACAGACAGGGACAGACTTGGCACAGAAGGATGCTGCCTTGGCACAGCGCTGCTGCAGCAATGACAGGGGGGAAAAAACCTCAGTGATCCAGAGAGGGTGTCACCTGGCTCCTCTGAAGGTTTGGTTTTGGGTGGGTTTTTTTGGGCGAATGCAGCTCAAAGCACTGCGATGTCAAGGTTAGTGCTCCTGGCCTTGCTCTGGCTGTCAGGGCATCTGCTTGGTGGTACCTGCAGCATCCCTGTCCTGCGGGGCTCCTGGGTCCCCCCCCGCCGACTGCTCTTCCTGAGCTCTGTCCTGCTGCGCTGGTGGTGCCTGCGGTCCCCATCCCCTTGCCCCGGCTTTATGGCAAACTACATTTATCTTCCCAAGGACAAGGCCAGTGGCTTGGCAGAGTGAGAAGTCACCCAGCAGGGCGTGAGGGAGGATGAGGGAGGCAGACAACAGTCATGCGGGTAATTAAACAAATAGACCTGTCCGTCCTCTCCCTCTGGCTGGAAGTCTTTGTTTCCCAGTTTCCTTGCCCAGCTATGGGTTGTACTGGTTTGAGGTAAAATGAACCAATTTTCTGGTTTACAATTTTACTTTTTTAGCTGGGACACTTCTAATGAACTAAACTCTGCAGTTACCAGCACACTGTTCAGAATCTATTCACTCTCCCGGTGACAAGACCTGATCACACTAAGGATGGTGCAGAGAGGCCCTTGCTCATCCTCATGGCTGGAACAACCAAGGGCAGGGAATTCCGTGATTTGCCCTGTTGGAGGGTGGGAAGTGGAAAAGCGTTGAGGGGCCACCCCTGTGGGGAGGAGGGGACAGGACAGGGGACCCAAACCTGACCTGCTGGGGTATTCCATCCCACCCGCATCATGCTCAGTATAAAAGCTGAGGGACCAAAGGGTCAACTCTCTTCCTTCGATGACCAACATCCAAGGAGGACCCTGCCTGTTCATCTGCCTTTGATCTCGATCTGAGCATTCCTGACTCCAGAGCTGGAATCCAGCTCCTGGATTCCCATCTGGGACTTTTCACAGCGCCTGCTGGCAATGTGGTCATCATCCTGGGAGTTTGATACTGTTTTGTATGTACTCTGTACTTTTTTGTTTTCCTTTTTAAAAAATTTCTTATTATTTATATTTTCATTAAAGTAGTTTAGTTTTTTTTCTAAACTCCTAAATTTCTTTAATCTCTTCCCCTCCTCTCTTTTTCTTGGGGGGGGTTGGGCATCAACTGTCCTTTCTGATTGGTCAGAACCACTACGTGGGTCCTTTGATCATCTGAGATGAGAAATTAGGTGCAGAGGCCAGGCTTAGTGACCGTTCTGCGCAAGGATGTTCCCTCCCGGGATTTACACTGGGCGGTTCCCCTGAGTCAAAGCTGGGGAAGGCAGGAGGAGGGGGTGGTGATGGGGGGCAGTGGGGACT
>VZRU01017893.1:0-12922 GCA_013398155.1 Pedionomus torquatus | reverse complement strand
AAAGGACATAGAACTGTTAGAACAGGCCCAGTGGAGGGCCACCAAGATGCTGAGAGGGCTGGAGCCCCTCTGCTGTGAGGACAGGCTGAGGGAGCTGGGGCTGTTCAGCCTGGAAAAGAGAAGGCTCCGGGGAGACCTTGGAGCAGCCTTCCAGGATCTGAAGGGAGCTCCAGGAGAGCTGGAGAGGGACTCTTGGTCAGGGAGGGGAGTGATAGGACAAGGGGTAATGGTTTTAAACTGGAAGAGGGGAGATTTAGATTGGATATTAGGAAAAAATTCTTTGCTGTGAGGGTGGCGAGGCACTGGAACAGGCTGCCCAGGGAGGTTGTGGCTGCCCCATCCCTGGAAGTATTTAAGGCCAGGCTTGATAGGGCTTGGAGCAACCTGGTGTGGTGGGAGGTGTCCCTGCCCATTGCAGGTTGGAACACGATGATCTTCAAGGTTCTTTCCAACTCTAACCATTCTATGATTCTATGGTTCTATGATTATTTCTTTACTTATTGCTTTTAACCTGAGCACAGGTCATCTACAAGCTGCTGGGAAATAGTCAATCTCAATTTCTGGAGAGTCATTTGGGCATCCCCCCCCTTCAGCAGAAGGATGTCATTCGACCAGGAGCAGATGCCACCTGCAGGGTCTCAGGAAGCGTTCAATCTTGAATGCTGGACTTGAAGCCATGAAGCTGTGAGCTTTAGACATGTCCCCGGTGTCTTCTCCTCCCCGTGGCTCCTTGGGGCAGAGACTCTGCCTTTCCATCCAGCGATAGAGCAACCACTGCCCGAGACCCCTGCCCTCTGGCACCTGCTGTAAAGAGGAATAAGAAAATATCATTTGACTGTGCATAATGTCGTGTAGGACATGGGGAAGGGATGGAGCTGGGTGTTAGAGTGGGGGTTATTTCATTTCTGGTGGGATGGGATGTTTGAGTACAGCCGAGCTCTGGGCTGCAGAACTGTGTCAAAGCTGGGAACCAAAAAAAAAGCAAGCGAGAGGCAAGCAAACAACGTGAAAACCTGCTCTGAATTATCACGGGCTTTTTCTGTTGTTTTAAACCCTTTCAAGCAGTGCCATTTGTACTGGAGCAAATTCTCCCGAGATATTTTTAGACGATATGAGCAGAAAAATATTACTCCATAGCAAGCTGTTTACAAATCTGCTAACCTTGTTCGGCACTAGTAAAACTCTCGGCTCGGTGTGCTGCGGAGCACGCTAATTACTTGACAGAAATTACGCAACTGTGTCTTCCCGAAGTGATATACATTGGCTCGGCCCCGCAGCTGGCCCCGCGTACAGCATTTTATATAATTAAGTGTGAATGTTTCTGCAGCTTTTCCATTAAAACGGGGAGAGGGAGGCAGGGAAGAGGCAGACCCTGCCAATTACCAGGGGCTCTCCGTCCTTTCCTCGTCTCCGTAATGGGGCCATCCTGCAAATGGTGAGTCCGGCCACTCTCAGCTGATTTGGGCAGCGTGGGAGGTGCCGTTGGCCAAGCTGCTGCTTCCACCTCCACGGGAGGTTGGTGGAAATGATCTGGTGGGTTCCCGCTGGAGATGGCCAAGGTGGACACTACTGCTGGCCCTGGAGATGGCCACGGTGGACACTACTGCTGCCTCATTGTGTGTCTCTAGTTTAGGAATCCAGGACTCTTGGTCCATCCCTGGGCCTTGGCTGGCGATGGAGTAGAGATAAGAGCCATCCCTATGGCATCACAGATGTGTAGGTGCAAGTTGGTATTCAAATGCTATGGTAATAGGGTGTATGAATAGACTGATGTGGACTCCTACAGATGGGAGATCTCAGAGCTTCCCAGAGGACCTCACTTACCTGTCCTTCTCATGGATATTTGGGCACAGGGGTGTGACCAAGCTCCTAGCCCTGGTGACCCACTCACAGTGATCTTGGGGAAGCTCTTTTTCCTGTGGGAGCTGCTTCCAGTACTGCTGGTGACTGCTGGGATTTCAGCCTGGAATATGTAGGGTGCTGGTTTTGGGATCCTGGAGCTTTCTTTATTTACTTCTACTGAAAAGGGCTCAACTGATGATCTTCTGAAGGGCTTGGTGGACACCCAGTGTTTCTGATGACCACTGAGAGTTTAGCAATGGTTGAACAGGCTGAATTGGAAGTGCAGATTAGACAAAGCAGGTTTTGTGAGAGCTGGACAAAGACTTTTCAGCCTGAACATGGATGAATAGATGGTAAATCTAAGTCTATATGGTGGGTGAATGGTGTGGAGAGGGAGCAGTTGTTTCTGTCTGTTCTAAAACAAAAGCTGGAAAACTGTGTCCTGGTAGACAGTGAACTCTCCATGAGGCAGCAATGTGCCCTGGTGGCCAAGAGGCCAACGGAATCCTGGGCTGCGGAGGGAAGAGGGTGGCCAGGAGGTGGAGGGAGGTCACTCTCCCCCTCTGCTCTGCACTGGGGAGGCCACAACTGGAATCCTGCCTCCAGTGCTGGGCTCCCCAGTTCAAGAGAGACAGGGAACTGCTGGAGAGAGTCCAGCGTAGGGCAACAGAGATGCTGGAGGGATTGGAGCATCTCCCTGAGGAGGAAAGGCTGAGAGAGCTGGGACTCTTGAGCCTGGAGAAGAGAAGGCTGAGGGGAGACCTTCTTCATGCTCCCAAGGATCTGAAGGGTGGGGTGAAAGAGGATGGAGCCGGACTCTTCTCAGTGGTTCCCAGGGACAGGACAAGGCACAACAGGCACAAGCTGGAACACGGGAAGTTCCATTGGAATAGGAGAAAGAACTGCTTTCAGATGGGGGTGTCAGAGCCCTGGAAGAGGCTGCCCAGGGAGGGTGTGGAGTCCCCTTCTCTGGAGACCTTCAAGCCCCACCTGGATGCAGTCCTGAGGGATGTGCTCTGGGCAACCCTGCTTTAGCAGGGGAGTTGGGCTGGGTGAGCTCGAGAGGTCCCTTCCAGCTCTGACAATTCCAGAATTCTGTGGAAACATCAGATGGAAGTTGGAGGAGGTGTTTCAGAAGAAGAGAAAGTGGATCAACACATATTGGATGGTTAAACCATGGAACTCCTTGCACCAGAACAGACAAAAGAAAATGTGATCATGAAAGGAACTAGAAAAATTTGTGCAAGAATTTTGGGGACTGTTTGAAGATGAGCCTTTGCCTGAACGTCAGATCTCCTCCAGCCTGCTACCACCATTCGCAGATGTGAACACACAGATGCAGCTGGTAATTGGAGATATGCATTTGTCCCATGGTCAGCTTGAGCATTTCAAGTCCTCCTCATTACCCTTCCCTGGGACAGTGTGATCTCCGCTTGACAAACACTGCCTTGGGTGAGCTTCATCCAGGCTTTGGGTGACCTTGTGAGAGCCCTTCGAAGTCCCTTGATGGGAATCAAGTAGTCCTGCATATATGGTGAACCAGCTAGGAGGGAACCGAAGAGGGAATGCAGGTGATGTGCTACAGCAATAAACCAGCTGACCTGCTTGGGAGTTTTCCTCTTTTTTTGCCTCTTCTGCACTGTTACTTAAATATACTGGAAGAGAATCTCAGATGGAGATGAAGAACAAGTAGCTGTCTTCATCCTTCCCCCACCTTCTGGGTTGTGTTGCCTGGTTGTAAAGAGTGGTCCCCTATGTCCAGGGTGTCCTGCTGGGCTTGTGCTGGGGTGCAGCCCCTCTCTGCAGGCAGCTGGCACGGGGGATACAGCCTGTGGAAGGAGCACAGCTGGGATTTCCCTCCTCCTTGTTATCCTTGGCCAGTGTGAAATCCCCTGGAGCTATTGGCAACCTCCATAACGCGCAGCCGCTTTCCTAATAGCTCTGCTGGTGTTGTTTTAGTGTGGTAACGTCTCCACGATAACAGGCAGGTTTTGTCCAGCGCAGCGGGCTCAGCTGGAGGGGGGATGCGGGGAGTCCCTACATGAGTTTCCAACACAAACCTGCCGCCTGTTTTCTGTTCTGCGAGAGAAGCCGCTTTCACGGGAGAGGGGGGGGGGAATATGACCCCTCCTCCCCCCAAGTTTTCAAAATTTCATCCTCCTCTGAACTGACTTGGAAACATTGCTCCCTTGTCACTGCTTTCTTAGCGAGATGCTCCCCTGGTCCTCCCTCTCTGCAAAAAGGCTGAATGAAGCTGGGGGGGTGTTGGAGCAGGGTCCCTGAGCGTGGGGGAGAGGAGGAGTTGCCTCTGGAAGGGTCCAGAGCCCGTAACCAGTCTGGAGCCTGTCCCCTTGCTCGACTGAGGAAACTATGCGGTTGTGTTGGGAAAGGGTTTAGAGCTGGAGCCTTTTTCTTTCTGCACTTGTTTTCTTTGTGCTGGAAATTTAGACTAGGGACTAGCTTTACTTTGAATTTAATTCTGTATTTAGTAGCAAAGCTGCCAAGAACCGTCAGGTGGGGTTTTTTTGTTGTTGTTTGCTTTGGTTTTTTTTCTTTATTATATTTCTTAGGAATCTAAATAGGTTAATATTTGCAAGAAACACTTCCAGAGTTATTTTATCAAACGACTTCATTATTGCCATGGGAAATTCAATGCAGTTTTAATGTGGGACCCGGTCCACTTTGCAGCCTGTCCAGGTGATGGGTTTTAGAGGCCGGCACGGTGCGAGCATCGTGGCTGTGACATAAATTGCATGTGTCTATTGAGCGGACACACTGAGCCTGCTGCACGTACCACCTCGGTGCCTCTGCTGATGCCCTGTGTTTGCAGTTGATTAGTTAATCATAGAATCATAGAATCATCCAGGCTGGAAGGGACCTCCAAAGGCCATCTAGTCCCACCTCCCCGCAGTCGCAGGGACACCCCCAACTAGACCAGGTTGCCCAGGGCCTCATCGAGCTTCACCTGGAATATCTCCAGGGAAGGGGCCTCAACCACCTCCCTGGGCAACCTGGTCCAGTGTTCCACCACCCTCAGAGGAAAGAAATTTTTTCTAATATTCAACTTGAATCTACCCTTCTCCAACTTAAGTCCATTGCCCCTCGTCCTATCACAGCAGCCTTTGTGAACAGCCCCTCCCCAGCCTTCCTGGAGCCCCTTTAGGTACTGAAAGGCTGCCATTAGGTCTCCCTGGAGCCTCCTCTTCTCCAGGCTGAACAGCCCCAGCTCCCTCAGCCTGTCCTCACAGCAGAGGTGCTCCAGCCCTTTGATCATGGTTGATGATAATGAATCAAACCCTCTCTTTGCCGTGTTAGACTGTTATAAACAAGACAGGCAGCGCATACGGGTGAGCGATGCGAGGACAGCGGCCCGTGAGGATGAACTTCCTCAGAGCTGCAGCTACGTCAGTCCATCCTTTATTAGAACTTAGGGTTATTTTAGCCACGAGTTTCTCCCCCTTCGTTGGAGACAGCAAATGAAGTATGTGCGTAGTGGACCTGCGTGGCAGCCCTCGAAGCCGCTGTCAGATTGATTGCCTAAAGTGCATTTGAAATCAAGTGCTGTGCAGTCAGCTCGAGATCATTTCACAATCATTTTTCATGTGCCGGTAAGTAAAACCCCAGTGAATAACACAGCTGGTTGAAAACGGGGAAGCTCTTCCGTCTTGTAAATCTAAGCGGACCTCGGCGTCTCTCCCCCCTGCCCTTGGGTGCGATGCAATCATCATGACATAAATAACAGCCGCGGCGATATAATGGAATTGTAGGAGGGCTGCTGTTGTGAGCCACGTGGAAATAAGGCTGGCAGGACTTGGAGGAGCCGAGATCCCAGCTGAAACAGAGATTGGATTGATTTCCTTTTCTTTTTATCTGTCGGGAGGAAAACAAGTCCCACTGCATGTGTAACAGCTTCGAGCAGCTCTCTGTGCCTGCGTGCACGGTGGCGGGGTGGTGGGCATCCACCTGGACCCTTCTTTGGAGGCTTTTGCTTCCGTCACCTCCCAAGGCAGCTGTGGGGCTTGGTGTCAGTAAGCTGCTGGTCTGGAGGTCTGGATGACCTGCGATGGTCAGTGCTGAGGAGCACTCGGGATGCCCTCTCAGCCGCCTCGCTGTGGGATGGGGCCAGAGTCCTGAGCTTTAATTGCAAAGGTTTCAGGAGAAGGCAGTGTGCTCCTTGCTCTCACTCTTTGCTTGGCCACCACCTGCTGTCAAGGTGAGTCCAGTTCACAGCGCAGGATGGAGGATTGGCTTGTGGGTCCTCATCTCAAGAACCCACAGCAGAAGAAGGTACCCAGTGTGTAAGCTCCCAAACTGGTCCTGTCTCCTGGTCTTCGTACATGCAGAACCCGTGGCTCTGATCCTGCTGACTCTGTTGTCAGGGAGGATGGCAACCTCAGCAAGGTCTAGCCACTTTCAGCCTGAGTCCTGGGAGACAGAAGGAGAAGGTATGGCTTGGTCTTCAGATGGGACCAGAGCACTACAGTGATGCAGGGAGATAAGAAACCAACTTTAGACTCTCTGTATTGAACCGTGTTGAGAGACACGTTTCCATTCTGTTTTCTAAAGTTTTCTTTAGGTTTGTGAAAGAAAATGCCCAGAATTGCTGAGCAGACAGCAAACAAGCTCCACAAGGACAGGAGACCCAGGCAAAGAAATTGCTTTGTGCGATCCCTTCTACATTCAAACGGTTTCCTGTACCCCTGTGACACCGTGTTTTCCTGCAGAGAACCTTGAAGTGTTATTTACCTGAGGAAAGCTTACCAGGAGCATGAGCTTCTGTGCCAGGCTGGAAGAAGCAGATGTGAATGTGGGAGTCAAAAGCCCTTTCCAGAGCTCTTGTAGGCTAGGAGAAAGGGAGGCATCAAATGGCTCTTCCAGCGCTGGGCTGAAAGCGTAGCAGGCGAGAAAGCGAGGCTTTCTTTTATCTCACCCTTGCCCACTGCCTAAAGGCCACCACTTGAATCAGACCCAGGTGGAAGAAAAAGTTCTTTCCGTGATTTTATTTTATTTTTCTTATCAGCTCTTGCTGCATCCTTTGTTACATTCAGTTTCTCATTTCTTATCTAGTTCCTTGCATGAATAAGATATGCCACATATTTCCCTGACATGTCTGCTTACTATAAATACTCAATCCTTCTGTGGAGAGAGAATATGGAATGTATGTGTGTATGTATATTCTGTATGCATCTAGAATCCTAAATGCCATTTTTCCAATATTGTGTCTTTAATGGGAATTCACTGATTAGGTGCATAAAAGGCTACAGAAGATGACAGTTTCACCGTGCTCAGTTTTAATACAAAGAGTACTACGGTTGCTAAGAGACTGATACTTCGAGTTTGGAAATCTTCATCCACACTAGATATATTATCTTGGCAAATTGGACTTTCTGAGTTGGCAGCAAATGGAAAAGAGTAACTTTTAAAAATAGAGATAATTTAGATGACGTCAAAGACATCTGGTGTCCTTTTCCAGAAATGTGAGACTGATCTATTTTGCTTATGTGTATAAATCACTCTGCACCCAGTGTGAGGTTTTACTTCTGCCTGCATTGGAGTCTGATTTATTAGTAAATTGACTTCATGTTTAAGATGCTTAGCCAGGTATATTTTCATTTAATTGGCTCTATGTTTGCAACAGATAGTACCTGTCTGCCTTGTGTGTCTTGGAGAACCTCAGCTTTGTGCCTCGGTGCAAAGCAGGATCTCGTAGTGCCCAGAAGCACCCACCAGGCTCCGCAGGGATTCAGAGAGGACAGGCACTTCTCTACCTTCCTGGGAAATTTGCTCTCCTGTCCACATCTGTCTGGACGGTGCATTCTCAGAGTAGCGGAGCTGCAGACTTTACTACCCCCTTGCTAATGGGCTGCGTCGCCGCGTCCTAATTCCCCCCCTGAACTGGTGGGTGCAGAGAAAGGGGGGAGGTGTGCCTGGGCTTAATCATGCCTTATCATCCCTCATGCATTTTGGTCTCGGGCAGTGCCAGTGCTCCTGAAGGGCAAGGAGGCTTTGAACGACAGCTGGAAATCATCTTGGGGTCTCTCTCATGCCGTACATCAGTGGAGAAGAAACGAGGGAACCGGGGAAAGAGCTGAAACGGGCACCACGAGGCTGATGTGAGAGCAAGGGGATAAATTTGATTCGAATTTATGATGAATTCGAAATTTGACTCAAAGACAGAGGATGGGAGGACATGGCAGTGGGTCACCAGAGGAGAAGGATTGCACCTGCGTGGTGGGTGCGAGGGGCAGGAGAGGAGGGGAGCGATACATCCCGGCCAAGGAAAGCACTTTGGGAGCGCAGCCTAGGTGCATATTAGGAGAGTGACCTAGGGAGGATGAGCAAGAAGAGGCTCAAACATCTGCCATAGGATTTTCCAGCCATAACCTGTGTTCTGGTAGCATCTTTCCTAGTGGTTCATCAGGTTGCCAGCACCTGAAGTCACATACGTAAGGAATAACTGCCTTTGTCATCTGGCTTGCGATGCTGGGGGTGGCTGGTCCCCATCTTCAGGTGATGTTCTGCTTCCCAGATGGAGATGGATGGCCAAACATGAATTATTTTCTCCCAAGTAGAGTTTAAGTTGCACTTCTCCCTATTTGAAAGGAAGATATTGAATTGAAGGCAATTGCAGCCTGTGCACTTGATTGTGTGTTCAGGTAATGAGATTTTCTGTTATTTTTAAAAATATTCATTTGTTCCAAGGTCCAGAAGATACAGAAATGGCCTCTGAAATGTGAACATGTGGTAGCTTTTTAAAGTCTTGAGTGAACATCGAGTGAAACGATGATAAAGGCAAGTTACATGGTTTTCTCAAGATTAGACAATGCACTGTAATTGTGTGTCAGAAGTCATTCAGGTTTGAAATCATGCCAGCTAATTAAACCATCCTCTCTGAAGAGACCTACTATATTTTCAGCTTTCGCTGTTTCGTACTAAAGAACAAAATATACTCTGACGGCAGCTCTCGTGCTCAGCGCTCACGTTGGCATTAATTTGGATGGGAACCAGCACATGGGAAATGGGAGCTGTGAGCAAATCCTCCTCTGGTTTGACTGGTGCAAACCAGGTTCTTTTCCAGCAAAAGTGGTGGAGGGAAGAGAAGGGATTTATGCCATTCTTTTCTCTGAGGGTGGTGGAACACTGGAACAGGTTGCCCAGGGAGGTGGTTGAGGCCCCTTCCCTGGAGATATTCAAGGTGAAGCTCAATGAGGCCCTGAGCAACTTGGTCTAGTTGGGGGTGTCCCTGCGACTGCGAGGAGGTGGGACTAGATGGCCTTTGGAGGTCCCTTCTGGCCTGGATGATTCTATGATTCCCTATACTGTGTGCATCTGCTGTTAATAATTTTTGGTGGCATATCTCCTTTCACATGCCATGATCCACGACACGTGAAGCCCACTGTAGTTTCTGTTTCTCCAGAGCAATCTCTTTGGGTGTCTAATCATTATGTTCCTTCCACGTCTCTCACAGGGCACCGTTCATAGGTTGGTGAAGGTGGGCATTGCAGGAAGGGGGCAGTGCAGGCTGGTAGTGATAAGGAGCCACATCATGGCTTGAGGGACCTTCATCTCAGTCAGTGAGCTCACCCTTGTAGGTAAGAGAGCCTACCCTACCTACCTTGTAGGTAAGAGAGCTGGAAAATAAAGCCCGTTTCTCCACTAATTCAGGCTTTTCTGGAAAATCTGATGTCCTCACCCAAGCATAGGATGCCCCCATGGCATATACAGTGGGAAGAGCTGGATTTTTGGTCGTGGGTACTGAAGTGCCAGGAGGCTGCTGACTACACAACTCCAGTGAGCACTAGCTGGAAAAACACGGTATATTTTCACGAAAACAGGGAGAAAGTGTCCACTGAGAGTCCTTGTAGCTTTTTCTGTAGCTGGGAGAGGCTGCCTCAGTTGAATAATCAAAGTGGCTGGGAAAGCTGGGATCCCTGGCAGAGAGTCCATCCTCCTGCAGCAGGCATCAAGCCTGTAAAATGAGTGTTTTAGCCTTAAAAGGTGCAATTTTTATAATATGTTTCACTGCACCAGCCAGGGGAGGCAACCACTTACTGGGGCTGTATGGCCTGTTGGCATTAGCTTCTTGAAAGTTGAAATACCTCAAGGCTTCGGGCAGGCCCTAAGGAGGGAGCAAAATGCCAACTCTGCCGTCATACGGGTACCACCACCAGAGGTGGGAAGACCTAGATATGATCTGGGAGCATCACTCTTGGGTCTGATGTGCGATCCCTAGGAGGAGAGGACCAGCTTCACCTTGAACCAGAGGAAGAAACCTTCAGGTTCCCCTTGTCTTACACTTGATGGGCTTCTCCAGCAGCTCCCAGGATTCGCTTAGTAAAGAAACATGACCTGAGGAAGATTTAACGTTCATCTACCCCGCTGCAAATTGCTTCAGAGAGTGTTAAACCTTGGAGAACCTGAGGGAGGTTCCTTTGCCAACTGCTGTCCTCGCCCAAACACATCTGATGATCTGCAAGGAGCAAGAGAATAAAGTTGCCTTTTTTGGTGTCCCAGCCCAAGGTACCAGCAAAAGGCTCCTATCTCCTTGCTCTTCCAGCATGCCAGCATTGTTTCTCTTCATTTCACCCAAGGAGGAGTTGCCAAACTCATACCTAGTTTTAGGATGGGAAAAGAAAGGAAAAAAAAAAAAACAACTACGGAAAGGTAGAAGATGAAAATAAATAAATTCTTCAATATTATTTAAAATGTCTTTAAAGCTTGTGAGTAAAGAAATCCCTTTTAAGCTGGATTGTCTGTGCCTGTCTCCAACACATATTTTACAACTGAATCCTCAAGGACTGCTTTCAGGTTCACAGGCACAGAAAAAGTACAGATATTTATTCTTAGGAACGCTTTATTTTTATGTGCCTTTGATATGTAGAAAGCACAGTTTCATTCAAATGCCCAAACAGGAAAGAAATGCCAATATTTCAATCGCCCTCCCGGAATGTTTGGAAGAGGGGAAGAGGCAAGGTTTTTAATACAGGTTTTTCCCTTTTTTTAATTTTTTTTTTTTTTTAAAGATAAGCATAGTAAAAAGAAAACTAGAAAAGCTTCTTCTACACCTGCTATTAAGCACTTTATAAGTACAAGCTCTCTCTGGGTTTGCAGGTGAAACCTTTCACATCATGAGGGTCCTGTGCAGGTCTCTCTGTTTCTCAGAGACCTGACAGTCTTCCTTCACTTAATCTTCTTCAGAAATGTAAGTCTCCAGGTCACTGGAGCTAATTTGTTCGTATCAGTGAGCAGCTTTCAGTTATCCATTTACATTTCCAGTGGTGGATGTTTTAAACTGGCTTCACAGCACCTGTATCTGATTTCTTTGGCTGGAAAGCAGGTTGGGCAGGGCTTGCTTCAGGAAAACCCTGGGGCTGGTGGGAGACCTTGTCTTCAGCCACCACATCCCAGGGAAGGCTTGTGCAGATGCACACTGGACGTTTTGAGGTTAACTTAGCAATGAATATTCTGAAAATCCCTTTCATTTTCCTCCCAGGTGCAGCCTCTTGGGCCGTACCCCATCCCATGATGGGGTACCCCTCTGGAGTTTTGGACAGGATTTAGGAGGGAGGTTTTGTTGGAGTTTCCCCCTGACCCCTACAGCAGCTCCTCTGACTTTGCACAGGGTCTCAGACCTGCTCAGGAGCAAATTTTCAGCCGTTTGATGAGTGCCTTTGGGTAGCCTGTGTAGGCAGAGCTCCCCTCATGCCTCATCGAGGCAACAGGTAAATAGAAGATGTCATAGAAGATGTCCCATATGATGGGACATGCGGCTGGATGCTGCCCAGAGGTAAAGGCCACAGCAATTCCCTTCCCCTCTGATAGATCTTAATGCAGGATCAGAATAGCTTCTGGTGTCATAGAGGTGCCTTCAGCCAGAGAGAAGGAAAATCACACCTAATGTTGCTGCAGGGCAAAATTCAGATTTATTTTTTTTTTAGTGATTTGCAATGAGTTTTCTGCTATCTGCATAAGGAAATACTTGAGCATTGCTAAGGAAAAAAAAATGCTGAGGTTATATCAGCTTTGCATACGGGCTGGGAGTGTGGCTCTGGTGTGTTTTGGTGCTTCCTGTCCCTAAACGAGTTTGTTCCAACGATGCTTTGCAGTCATGTTGGGAAAAGCTTTCTCAAATTGCTCTTATACTTTGTAAAGCAATAAACTTGGGCCAAAAAGTATGGAGGGAGCCGGGGAGCTCGAGCTGATTGTAATTCTTCCGGTGGAAACATTTTCTGTCAGAAAAAAATGCAGATTTGATTGCATTCCCTGTTGACAATGGCCTTTTCAACTGAAAATAATAGAAGAGCTTCATTTCAGTAATGCTGCAATATTTCGTTTTGAATTTATGATTTCACTTTTTAAAATATTAAGTAACACAGCCACGAAATACTGGGACTTCACTGCAGTGAAGCCTTTTCTGGAAACAGTTCCTGAACAGGAATGATAGATGAGCTTTGGTTTTGTTGCACTGCAAAGCCACTGACAGAAAAGCAAAACAAAGGACAGATTGTTGCAATGTTTTCCTCACCTTTCTTTTGGCCAGAATATTTGAAATTAACCCTTTTGATCCATTGTGGCCTGATGGTGGCTGCTGTATGGCTGAGGAAGAGGCAGTGCACAACTCAGCTCCCCGAAACTCAACCAAGCGCAGGATTGTAATTTGCCACCCAGCAGAGCTCGTGTTTCACGCAGTGCCTCAACGTATCCCTCCTGCTCCCTTCCCTCCTGCCCCTGTCCCTTCTGCATCCATCCCTTCTGCCTCCATCCCTCCTGCCTCCATCTCTCCTGCCTGCATCCCTCTTGCCTGCATCCCTCCTGCCTCTGTCCCTTCTACGTCCACTGCTTCTGTCTCCATCTCTCCTGCTCACATCCTTGCTTGCATCCATGCCTCCTGTACCTGTCCCTCCTTGCCCCACCCCTCCTGCCCCTGTCCTTCCTGCCCACACTCCTCCTGCTTCTATCCTTGCTGCCTGCATCTGTCTCGCCTGCATCCTTCCTGCCTCCATCCCTCCTGTGTCCATCCCTTCTTGCCCCATCCCCCCTTCTTCCATCCCTTCTGCCTCCATCCCTCCTGCTCACATCT
>VZRU01017892.1:13176-23294 GCA_013398155.1 Pedionomus torquatus | reverse complement strand
AAGGAAGGAAGGAAGGAAGGAAGGAAGGAAGGAAGGAAGGAAGGAAGGAAGGAAGGAAGACTGAAATATCTGAGAGAGCTGTACTGAATGTCTATTTGAGGTTGTATGTGAAACATACAAATATTCTGTTAATGGTCAATGGAGTGAATCATAGAACAGCAGAATGATTTAGGGTGGAATTGACAACTGGGGGACTTCTGATCTCACCCTCTGCTCAAAGCTGTTAAGCATGTTGCACATAATGTACCTATCCACCTATCCACACATAAAAACTTCCTTTTCTTCTCTCCCTTTTCCTTACAGGTGCACACACATGCATACAAACACAAACTTTCTAAGACCAGGAAGTGAAACATTCCAGAAACTAAAAACAAACAAACAAACAAACAAAACAAACAGAAAAAAACAACTATGGAAAATGAATAAAAGTATCATGAACCTTGCCTTTAATGATTAAATATCCAGATTAGACAGCTGTCTAGTTAGGTAGTCTAGTTGTTCTGTGTGTAGAGCAGGAAATACAGCAGGTTCTACAGAGATCATCATTAACTAAATCTTTCTATTAAATACTTCCAACTGAATATATAGTTTGATACAAAAGGTTCACAGAGACAAATGTGTTAATTATTCACCTGTGATTTTTTTTTATAACCCTGGTGGCAATGAGGTTTATAAAAAACATTATTGTGATTTTATTTTAAATAAGGTAATGAAGTACCAGAATAATTTATTAGCAAAACCAGGAATTCACTACTTTAGATCTTAATATAAGAACTTCTAGATATTTGCAGAAAGGGATTCTATATTATTGCAAGAGCTGTGTTCATGATGTAATATTTACCAGGTGATGCTCCCAGCCCCATGCTACCTAGTCATTTGAACTAGATTATTGAAACAAAGCCTTCTGAAATCTATTCATCCATGAATATTCTTCAACAGTGGAGATCAGCAGCCACCCAGAATATTGAGTATAATTGCAAATGTTTGATAAAGACCTCTCTCCCCCACCATGTCATGCTCTGGTAATCTAATGTAATAGATTAATATCCAGTAATGAAGTTTTCTCCCATGACAAAGAACTATGAAGTTATTCCACAGACTTTTAAAAAATGGAACATCAGTCTTACAAATTAGGGTGGCAGATTATATCCTCTATAGCTAATGTGATCTAAGAATATCAGAAGTTAATTTTTGCTGCCCCCTTTTAGTCAATTCTCCATTCTAAGAAGTTAAAAAACCAACCAACCAACCAAACAAAAAACAACAAACCAAAAAACAAAAAAACAAAACTCAAACAATTCATAAATAACTCCTACAGAAAGCAAAATGAAAGGGTCTGCATGCTGCTGCCCTTTGTCACACTGATTGCTAGTTTAGTTCATTAATACTTCCTAATGCCTGTCCGTGGTTGAATCTGAATTTACAGACCATCTGTACTATGTGTGCTGCTCACTGCATGGGGGAAACACTGCTGTCCCCTTTTCACATGGATTCACGCACACACCTATGTAATGTCACAGAGAGTTTAACCTTGCTATGTCCAGTCATCACCATATAGTCCCTCTGTCCTTGCAGCAGTATCATGTGGGCACAGTTGAGCTGAGATTTTTCTAAAAGTTTGACATTGCCCACTGAAAGGGTAATTGGGATTTTAGACTCAGAGCTTATGTTGCCTTACTTTGGGCAGAGTAATTCAAGCAGTGATCATCCTGTCAGTGTTGATATGAAAAAGTACTGCTGGGTCGGGGTTAAAAGCAGGGGCTGTATCTGCCTAGATACACATTTCAGTGATTCACTTCAAGTGCCATACAATTTGCATCCACACTATACAAACCATTATGCAGAACAAACTGATTTTTTCTAGCTAACCTTCCACTTCTCTGGTTCCTTTCTCCACAGTAAATTGCTGATAAGTCTTTTCCCTGTCTTTAAAAGAAAATTAGTTCAAATACAGAAGAGAGAAGAACAGGAAAGAAAGTTCAAGATAACAGAAGATGGCTAATTCCAATACTACAAGTAGGTTACTCGAGGAACATACATTTCAGGTGTCACCTATTTCGCTTTTATAACAGAGAAACTGTGCCCTGGAAGGGTGCTTAAAAATGTCATGATAATCCAGTAACAAGACCAGGAAGAGCCATAGAGGAATTCTCTCTTACCTGCACAAGTCATTTATTCTAGTATAAAATCAAAACAGATCTAATCTAGTGCCATTTTTCACAAAATATGCACTGGTACAAATAACTTTGTCTCACCAAGTAATAGTGCCTTGAAGCATCATGAATTCATATGAGATTGCTGTACTGATAGATGAAAATGCCAGTGAAGTCATAATTACAGCTATGGAAAGAAATACATTATAATTAGCACAATTATGTGTGGCTTGCACAGTTCTGCCTCTGTTTCTGGAAATATACTTGTTTTTTAAGCAACTGCATAGCTCGTTAGCTATACATGCATGGAATTTGCATCCTTTATGTGTATCAACTAGGTTTCCTAATTTATGTCCACAAGGCCTTTTGTCTTCTCTCATAATTTATTCAGCAAATTTCACATATTTTAGACAAGATGTATTGAATCTCGGGGGCTGGGATTTGATTGATCCCAATGTAGAGGTAATATGTTATCTTGTTGCGACAATATCTGACAGGCGTTTATTATGGATTTTAAAAGGGTAAGGAGTCTCACACAACAGCTACAAAAGCCTGTAAAATCCCTAAAGGTCATATCCAGAGAAGAACTTTGAAACAGAAGAAAACATTCTACTATTAAAAAATAATGATCTGTTGCAGAGCAGAAAAGACCACATATGGTCTGATCCAAAGCTCACTAAATGGGATGGGAGTCAGATAATTATGAATTTATATTAACAACATAAGGAGGGCAGCAGAGGGATTCAATTACTACACTTAATTGGTTAGGGAATATCAGAAAGTGCTGTATTATATTGTATCATGGATAGTTTTAAATCAATATTAAGAAAAATGTATTCAGATGAGAATCAAGATGGTAAAAAAAAGAGCATATCTGGTGAATTGAAAGACAGTGATTAGTTATTCATGCGAGATGCTAGGGGCTATTAGCCTGAGAGACCTGTTAGTTTTCCAATTCAGATGGTTACATTTTGCTTAGTGAGAGTTTTAATGCACTTATCAATTAGGTATGACATTTCTTTTACTCCTTCTCCTAAGATGTTGTGTAGTTTTAATCTTTTTTGCAATAATAGGAGGTAACTTAAAAAAAAAAAATAATAAAAAAATTGTAGTATAGAGGTAAGTATATAAATAAATGGTGTAACATCCGTACAGGAAATGAGTAAATTCGAATTACTGAAAATTAGCCTAAATACTGTTTTGTTTGGTTTTGGTGTTGTGGGTTTAGTTTTTGTGGTTTTTTTTTTTTGTCATTTGGTTTATTACCCCACCCATATATTCTGAAGAGATAGCTGCATTTCAGTTTTAAGTTAGATTATTACTAGAAGATAATATTTCTTATGGCACTTGCTCACTGTAGGTCTCGAGATAGTAAGCTTTGAACTGTGAGGTAACTAACTTGAGTCACTGAGAAATTTTCAAACAGCATGAAATGTTCTGTAAACTATACTTAAAGATTTCAAAGCTGCCTTAAAGGTGCAGATTCAACAAATCCGTCCGCTTCTGGATAACAACAGTTTCAAATCTTCTCAGCAGCATTAAGATCTCAGTATATATTCAAAATATGTTTGTTTTGTTTTGTTTTGTTTTTTAAATAAAATGGCACTTCATAGACTGAAAGGTGCATTAATTAAACCACGGTATTGTTTCTGCTCTGCAGAACTCACACTGACTTGTACTCTCTTCTTGTGCTTTAAATAAGAAAGGTGCCAAAAGCTTTTTAATACCGACACTAAGGCTGAGCTGGCTGACTGTACCGGTACAGGTGAGGAGCGCTTACACCCTATCCTGCCAATCTGGTGTGTGAGGGGTAACCTCCACCTGAGCCATAACAACACGCCTAGATTACTGCTGGAAAGAACGTAATATCACAAGCCGTCATGGCTCTATCTCCAGTAATATTCTGATCTGAATTCCTACCAACTAGGGACTTAAATTAATTGAAAAATCAATAAAATTATTGCTTTGGTGCCTGGATTACTGAATATATTACCTGCTTCAGAAAAGATTTTAATATTCTTTTTGTTAAAGTGAGTTATTGGGTGTGCCACAGAATATTTTAAAGAATTAAAAATCTGTTCATTAAACTTTGTTGCATTAAGCAAAGGACTTTTTTTTTAATACAACAAGAACTTAAGTAACCTACATTCAGCCTTGCCAGCCCGGTTGTTTGATGCAGTATACAAGTCATACAAATCAAGTTGTAAAGGTATATGTCTATAGGCTAACCAAAAGTGGCACACAATGACTAGATCCTAAATAATGTTTAGCTCATCTGTTTTGTTTTTGGTTTTTTTTTTTTTTTTTTTTGTAGACTTATTTCTCACTTCTACAAGTACTTCCCTTGAAAATCAGTAACACTATTCTGTGACTGGGATGTAGTTTGACCCAAAAACTCATCAGCAGAACAGCAGGTGACAACTGCATAAACCTACAGTAGAATCATTGGTAGATGTGTAAAAAACTCAGATACACCAGCAAGTGCTGGGCCAAAGGCTTTTTCCAGTAGCTAATAGAAAAACAAAAATAAAAATCACAGTGGCCAGTTGTTGAACTTTATTGTTATAACAGGGCTTATTCTCTGCCTTATGCTTTGAATAGTCAGAAACATGTGGAGGAAAATGCTTCTGCTGGGTTACTGATCTGGGCCACCATGCTGCTAAATCATTTAATATATTCAGTTTTCTTTTTGTGAAGGTAAAGTCCTTCAGGGCATGAAACAAACACAGCAGCAGCACTTTGCTTTTAATAATGTCTGACACCCAGCCCAGCTTGCCACCCATTCTTCACAGCTGGAACACAGCTGGTCCAGAAAGAGATGCAGGGTGAGTTATTCTTACGCTGATGTAACAGCAACTGTCCCATTCACATGTCAAGGCGCACTCTCTGATTGCTGTTGGACACAACCTCATTCAAGACAAATCTCGGCAAGTCTGAAAGATGGGAGCATAGAGACAAAGCTAAAATTTGGTGTGGTTGCTCTCTAATCTTTAGGGAAAAGCTGAGGCCAGCTTAATAATGCTCTCGCTGTACACATCACCAGCTCTCTAGGAGCTGAGAGTTTACTTTAAGCTGTGATTTGAACTATTCATAGAAGCTGCTTGAAGCCAATTAGTGCAATGTAATCACAGTAGCAGTGGTAGTATTCTACCTCCAGCAATGTGTGCTGACAGCTTGCTAAAGGGTTACAGGAAGGAAGGAAACCTTGGTTCAAATTTAGGTCAACTTCCTACCATCTAGTACCTTGGGCTGTGCTTCTGCAGGGTGCAGTGCTGAGGTAAGCATTTGTCTGCTTTGATGTCCATATTGTACAGGCATCCACAGACAGAGGAGCTGCTAGAAAGAAAAGAAAAGGAAAGGAAAGTAATAATTTATTAGGATCTTTGCACAGGGTAAAGCTCACATAAGGAATCAAGGCCCTCAGGTTGTTGAGATGCTCTCTGGTTAATGAAATGAATTTCCATTGCAAGGGTCCTTGCAATGATATCTTCAGCTGGATTGGTTGAAACTCCTCAATGCACTGTTTTTCTCAGTTCCTACAAGCTGCAAGCTGGCTCAAGGTGCCATGTCACTAATCCAGCACATGCATAGGATCATATAATCATAGACTATCAGGTCAGAAGGGACCTCGAGGATCATCTGGTCAAAACTTTCCTGGAAAAAGCTATATCCTAGAAAACATGGCCCAGCACCCTTTCTAGCTAAAACATAAAAGTGTCCAGTGTTGGGGAGATTGTTCCAATTATCTCCTACCACTTCCCTCAGAGATTATTCCAATGGCTGATGATTGACATTTTGTGTCCAATTGGAATCTCCCCAGCACTAGCTTGTACCCATTACCCCTCATCTTTTCCATGTGACTCTTTGTAAAAAGGGAGTCACCATCCCCTTTGTGATGATCCATCACTGTGTATATTCTTATGCTACATGTAACATGTCTCCTAACTATCATAGTCTCGTATAAAACACTGACTTATGTGGCCATTCCTGCACCTGCAGAATCAGTTTCTGCTGCTGACTTAGAAAGGTGTTATCTAAGTACACATTGTCCAATTCTGCATCCTGAAAAGAAGGCATAGGGCTGTTCATTGCTATTTGGATGATTGTGGACCAATGCCTGAATTTGATAGTCTTCCTGAGCTCTCATTTCCCTTGGTAATGGTTGCATTATGCTAACTTCTGTATGGACAAATACAACTACCCAACACCATTGAGACTCCAACAGCCAAACAAAACGCAGTGACTTCATCCATCCACCCAGATGGATTATTCTTTGCTTCATCTGTCCTTTGTCCTTCAATACTGACCTCGCATTTACTGTTCTGTTGTGGACCTCATTGCTTCTGCTGCCCAAATCTTCCTTCATCTACCTGTGAACTTCCAAGAAGATATTTTGACTGTAGCTGTGGCTTGTAAAATTATACTTCTGTGCGAGAAAGCTTCACTTATTCTCCGTTAGCAATCTGTGCTAGTTAAAGAAATGCAGTCCCTATAGCCTAGGCAGACAATTAACCCTGGTATCCCTAGAAACATATGGTTAGTATTCCCCTGCAGGAACCAAGAATAACTTAATTAGAAATTCAGCTTAGACAGTGGCTGCCGAATGGTAACAATGTTAATTCTTCTCTATGGTATTTCATACAAAGTCTCTCCCAAAATAGTTTACAGAGTTAAAATATATCTATATATCCCAGAGGAAAAGAGAAATTAATAGGTTTAAGTAATGATGAAAAGACATACTGAAATGAGGTTTAAAAATAGATGAGCAAGCTGATGTGGAAAGAAATACATGAAGAATATTTTCACATGGCAAAGACTGGGGAAAGGAAGAGCTTAGGAAAATATTTTTTTACTTCCTACTATTAGAACCCAAACTTAGGAAACTGTGCATCAAATTTTTGCAAATATTTGTTGTTATTCCTATCACTTATTTTCATTCTATCTGTCACCTTCACTATGATTTGTCCTTCAGTATGAATGCCCACCATGTATATTTGTTTAGAAATGTTCTTGAAAAATGCTGTCATCAGATGTTAAAGGTTTGTCTTGAAAGACACATATTCATCGCACTTAAAATTAGCAGACCAGAATATTACAAGCTGAGTCCCTAGTCATCCTATATTTCTTATACTCTTATATTGTATATTCCAGTGAACAGTAAGGTAAATATGGATGATGATTAAGGTCTTAATCAGGCTGAATATCCTTTAAGGGTGTTAAAAAACTTTTGCTGTACAGGGAGGCTGGAATTTTACTATGTAGGTACTTGAAGTTAAGTAGGTGAAACTACATAAAAATGGTCAACAAATAGGCCTTTCTTCCTACATTATGTGACTAATTTAAATGAACTCTCATAGTTTAGACATTACACATTATGGAAATAAAGACTGCTATACCAAAGAACAGCTTCAAATCTCTGGGCAAATTGTTTGTAAAATATACAGACAATAAAAAGGAACCTCCAAACCCTTGGTTATCCAAGGACTCTGTTTCTCATTGGGTATATTAAATTTTATGTGTCAGTACTCTGTGTTGAATAGCGTGTTAACTGTAATCAATAATGTAACACATTAATATATCTTTAAATGCATATTGAATGTACTAAGTGTAAATTAAATCATATACATAATTAATACATGTGAGATGTCTCACTATCCATTTACAGATATTCTGACAGCAGGAAAAGAAGATTAAACATATTGAACATTTTGAGAGGAGACAAGGATTAAGAGACAGGATACAAACCCTGAGCACTTATGCCATCCTTTTCTCTCTCATTAACAACTGCCCAAATTATGCACAGCACACGAGAATGTGAGGAGCTGTGAAGATAATCCTAAAGCACCAACCTCACTGTTACTTTATCTTATATGAAATATGGAACATGATGCTCTTTGTTCGAGAAATGTGGGTGCCTCCTTGAAGCAGAGAGCAGCTTTTACTGTCAGCCTGGTCATAAACCAGCAAAATTCTTTAGTGAAAACCCAATGAACAGTCAGACACCTAAACAGCAATTTGCCATGCTACTTCAACTTTTAATCTTCCATTTAAATGTTGTCTCTTTCCCTTTGTCAACACTTGCAAGAGTTCTTACTTAGGACACTCTGACATGCCTGTATGAAGAGGAGGACAGACTATCCTGATCTATGGTGCAAATCTACAGTTATGTAGTTTTTTAGGCAGACTATTGCCAGCTAGTCTGGCAATTATGAGTCAAGCACTCAGTAACTGCAAATCTGATTTTTAACCTAAAAGGCCCTTTGTCCTCAGTGGTGTTCTGGCACAGGTTGGTTATTTAGGTGGTGTTCCAGCACAGGTCCAAGGACTTCTGTGTACAAGGCTGAAAAAATTCAACCTGAAGCTCAGATGTTTTACTCAACATTTGATGTTAAGAATTTCATGGTATTGAGAGCACTCTTAAGATATCTGAATTTCATCAGCTGCAATTTGACCAAAGGTAATAAAAGTTACTGTAATTCACTAAGATTTGATTTTGAAACTTAAGGTTAAAAAGTCTTAAAACCTATATCCTTAGGGCTAATGATGCAAATTATTTGTTTTGAGACCACTACGCGGTAGCTAAATGCATGGGTACACATGAGACCAGGGGACTTTTCTGAAGACAGGCTTATGTCCTGCTGTCACTTAGGAATTTTTCCCATTGCAGATCAGTACTTGTATAAGAAATCTTCAAGGAAAGCTCCAAATACCTCTAAGAAAAGGGAATTACTGATCATTGTGAAATCTTGCTCAGCTCATTTTTACCTTGTAACAGGCATTTAGAATCAGAGCTGTAATGCCTACCTTAAAAATCTAGCCTAAAATCCTATGTTTGTCAGTAGATTTTAGTAGACAGGAAAAGTTTATAAAGACAAGGCAATGTATACACCTGGCAGCTTCCAAAAATTTGCTGTGCAGAGAGTTCCTGACCTTGGGGTTTACCTGTGGATTTTTTTTTTTCTTAATAGATCTTTTCTCTATTAATTTGCCTAACTGTGGGAGAAGCTATGCTATCTCCCAAATGCACAGAATAAAAAATGGAGCTTTGAACTTGTCTCAACACACTAAACAATAGTCCTAATTTTAAAAAATTTAATCCCAAAGAATTGCAAACCAACTACATAAAGGGAGGAACACTTTGAAGGAAAAGGCTTTCAGGAAACACAAAAGATGTAGATGATGTGCTGCTGTCAGTTGTGTTGCCTCCTCCCTTTTCTTGCATAGGCTCTGGCATCATGTTACAATCCCAATCACTTAACAGATGTTACCTCTCTTTCTAAAAAAGGGAGAACATTGTGCACTATGAAAGATAAAACTCAACATCTCTTTCCGGAGGGTAGAAGAAGGTGATAGCAACAAAGATATCAAAAGAATTCCTAGATCATAGTAGTTTTAATTTGTCTGTTTTGATAGAAATACATTTCTTTAATACAGATGGGTTTACTTCTGGTGGTTGAAGATGTATAAAAAGGAAGTATTTTCAGATGGGTTTACTTATCACAGTAGAAAGTTTTGCAAAGATACTTATTCTGAAATTTGGCTGCCCTGTTTTATGACCTCAGAACAGGCTTGCTCTGAAATAATTACCAGCATGGATCAACTGCTCTGTTATTTCTGCTCTAGTGTAATTTAAATTTTAAATTCTCTAACTTCAGTATCTGCCTAATGCATTAATTATGATATTTTACAGTTATAATAGGGCCTAAGTACAACAGATGAGATCAGACACTTGCACAAGCATACTGAAAGATCCCAAATGAGAAAAAAAATATTAACTTGAAAGGAGAAAACCCAGCCAAGATTACAGCTAGAAAGTATGAGAAAAAAAAGGAATCATATTGTCTCCACTGAGCTAATATATGTAGGAAACAGCCTTTCCTACTCCAATTTTGGTTGGGTTTTTGGTTTTGGGGTTTGGTTTTTTTTTTTGTTTTAGGTTTGGTTTTTTTTTTTTTTTTTTTTGGG